>CAUOFW020001058.1:1247999-1259721 GCA_963454935.2 Ilex paraguariensis | reverse complement strand
CAAACCTCTCCAACACATATTTCTACACCAAACCTATTTAATACAAGTTCTAGGACCTAAAATTTCATATTTTCACTTATTAAAACCAAATTTCAACTATTATTTTCACTAACATTTTAAATCTCTACTTTTTCAATCTACCAAATTCAAACACACATCACTACACATATCCACATTTTTACCACAATTATTTACTATATATCTATATACATATATAAAAGAAAATGCGGGGTGTTACAGTCACCCAACCGACATGGAATTCATGGACTTCCACCAATGGTTCTCTGTACACCGACACACTTTATGGGCTCTTATGCCAACAGAAGTGCGTATCCGAAATACCAGGCCTCTCACTCGAGGGATAGTCTAGCCGTTCTTGTTAACCCTGACCCAATTCTTTTTCATGCAACCGTGCGACTCAACCGGATATTCAATCCAACTTTTCCGAGCCCACTCATCAACCACGAAGTTTGGTGTTTGACCAATCCATGCACTCACCAATACCCACACCCATGTCTCATGCCCAAGGATATGATGCTTCTGTGCAAATGCAATGTAATGCACCATTGCTATCTCAATGTCATGCCCACAGGTAATGAATGTCATATGAGCAAATTTAACCACATGTATATATATATCATGTAATTTATCACCAATTTCATCTCAATGTCAACATATCAATGAGCATAATACGTCAACATTTCATTTGCAACAATAACTCACAACCTTGTTATTTCCTCATATATATCTCAATAACACACTTTGTTCACGAAGGCATAGTTAAAACACATAGCATGCCCACATAATATCAAGTCCCGTGGAATTACACAAGTAATTACCACATACTAATTCTATGCTAGGAATTTAATTTAAATTAGGTCAATTTCCCATACCCAATTCACCAAATCAATCAATTCCATCAACTCCAATCCATAGGCAAGTGATATAAATCTCTACCAACCTACCCATTACATAAAATACCCTAGGTTGTAAAATAAACCTGAATAGGAAGGAACCCTACCTCTTGAAGTGTAACTGCTTGAATTATTTCTGTGTTGTTCCTAACCTCTTAACATCTCCCTCAATGTATGTATGGTGTGTGTGAGGGGGAATGTCACTCTCCCTTGGGATGATGTCAAAAGAAAGGGCAAAGGAATGGTGGAATATGAAATGTACAAAATGTGTGTGCGTGTGAACAAAAAGTGCTCCCCAAGCACAAGGAGTCTTTTGAGTGTCATGTTTTACTTGAAAAAGTATTCCAAGGTTGTCTCCTCGGGGAAGGATGTGAATCGTTTTGAAAGTGATTTTGGTGAAAAGAAAGTGTAAAATCTATTATAGTTTGAAGTTGGTTTGTGATGAAATTGAAATGGGAAACAAGTGTTGGCTAATCCGAGGGGTTCACTCCAATGGAAATGTCAAGTCAACCTGAAACCTTCCTCCACTAGTACATAGATGAACGATTGATTCGTGGAAAGCAAGGGACGAGTGGAAGTGAGGATCCAAGCATAACCCGTGACATGCTTACGGGATATCAAAGACTCACACCATGTCCTCACTCAACCTAGTCAAACTGAACCATCGTTCAGCGAGGGAAGGAAAGAAGATGGGTTGAAAAGGCATACCTAAGAGAAGGTCTCCCTTGGATAAGCCAACTTAAAGACTTAGCTACTCATGCTTAACGTAAAGACAACAATGTACTGAGAAGACATTATAAAGAAATGAAGATTGAAGCTAAATATAAACGAAATGCACAAATATAACTTTCAAATAATTATACATTTCCTTTACCTCTTACTAAAGATTGAATGAGAAACTACTCACTCTTTATGGTTTTGGTAAAGCTAGAAAAGTGAGTGATGCTCATCCCTCCAAGTAGAGGAGTTACAAGGTAAAACACTTTACACAATGAGCCAATCTTCGATAAAGAATGAGTGAATCACGTTCCACCCTTTATGGCTTTGGTAAGCTCTAGACAAGTGGAAGAGTTTCACTCCTCTAAGGGAATAAGGAAGTTCAACAATGGAAGTAAAAGAAAGCAATAATACAATAAAAGAAAGCAATAATACAATAAAGGAAAGCAATATTTGAAGTAAAGGAAGCAATAAATTAAAAAAAAGCAATACTTAAAGAAAGCAATAAGCAATAAAGAAAGTAATACTTTTGGAGGGTTTTTCACTACCAAAAGATGAATACTTTACAAGTCCTAAGAGGTGGTATTTATAGGCAACAAGGGAGGACGAAAGTCTTGTTTGATGGCTATGAATTACACTATGCTCCCCCTTTGTTTTGAACTTTTACAATTGGCATCGTATAGTTTGTAGCTTTGATAATTGGCTCCCAGTAGCTTGTAGCTTTTACACACAAAATCCTGAAAATAACAACAATCAATGCATTATCCTTAATTCACACACTAACCCTAATTTGATTTATTTTGACTAGTTTAACTTTATTTAACTAACACGATTTACCTATTAACTTAATTAAATTATGTCTTAATTAGGGTTAATTACACCCCCAACCTAAACATTACTAGTCCCTAGTAATAAATAACAAAATAAAAAAAATCATTTTCGTAGATAACCCGATTGCATTTAACATATGCAACAAGCCATTAAACCCCTAGGTGATCCCTAGTGGACGAGTTTTGTCTTGTGAAAATTTTCAGTGAGCTACCTACAAACTCCAGTCGAATAGATGTGTATGTGGGTTAAAGTAAATTAGCATCATGGTTGTTGGGACACCCAACCCTCAATTTCGACTTACATCCTGCAAGCTCCTCTTCATAGGTATTTGTTCTATGCAAAAATTAGCATCAGTCACATTGGCATTTGAAATTCTCTGTGTAGTAGGAATGGTCTTTCTAGAAACAAGAATTGTTACAAAACAAACATTCCATTGTACCAGCCTCCATGGATAGCTTTGATTTTACAAGGGAATGTGATTAGAGGATGGCCAATCGAATGTGATCAAACAAAAATTCCCTCTGATTATAGTGACTTGTCTCTCAAAGGGAATGTGATCAGAGGATGGCCAATCGAAAAATCACATGCACAGTTAGAAAGGGAGTGAAAGTCTTAAGAAAGTAGACTAATCATATTCTTGGCATAATCTCATGGAAGAATATCAATACAATTAAAGAAATACTATTTAACATACCCCAGTTTTCGGTCGACAATACACACATGCATCAAACTTGAGATCAGTTAGGGCTTTGTACAAGTTGTAATGTGGCCAGAGGTTAGTCGCTAACGAAATGACGTCAATGGTATTCAAAAGCTATCCTCTTTTTAATGTAGTGTAGCACACCTCTCTATTGATTTTCTATCTTTTGCCAAGCAATGGTATTTCTTTCTTTCATTTTTCTCATTTTTCACTTTCTTCGCAATTCCCTATTTTTCTATTTCTTTTCTTTCTCGGTTGTTCCCATCGACTTTTATTTTTTTTGGTCAGTAGCCACCATCGTCTTTTCTATTTCTCTTGCTTTTCTGTATTATACTAATTTATGAGATGGTGCGAGAAAATTAGATAGCAAGGTATGTCAAGTATATTCTCCTATGGCTCGGTTATCATATGAGTTTCTTAAAGAAGAAATCATTCATTAAAGGCTCAAACATGGATAACTAGGGATATCATTTCGTAGAAGCAATGGCTAAGGCTCAAAATCAAATCAAAGATGGCCTAAAATCCTTTCTCAAGTATGTGCACATGTATGTGTCATATGCAAGGGTTCCTTGTGGGATATGTCAAGAGATCACTTTAGTTGCATTAATTAAAGTAAGTTTAATGAGATTATTCAAAAATTGAAAGTGAAAGAGCTTACTTGAGTAAATGTCGATTGTCTCTCATAAAGCATTGCAAAGCTCAAAAACTTATCATGGTATTGTTCATTATCTCCACTGGCTATGTCAGGTTTTCAAAGAATGTCGGTTATATATCAATTCAATTTTCGAGTTTGGTCATTCTGTACCATAAGAATAATAAATACCAATGTACATTTGACATTTAAGCATAGAGAAAATACCATTCTTCAAGGAAATGCGGTTATTTTTTTTTTTGCACTCAAATAAAAATCAAAGTTATTTACATACACATTTATCTACAAAAATTCAAAGAAGACTAAATGCACACATTGAACTTGGAAAACTATGTCGTCTCAAGATAAGTCCCTACCCACGCTACAGGTTGGCATTTTAGGACATTCCTTACTCGGTCCACATCTTTATTTCAACAAAAAGACTTTGTACATAAACAAATATTTACACACAAACAAAAAATTTGGACCATTAACCTTCATCCCCCAAACACGCTTTTCCACAGCTTTGTCATTATTAGTCAAAATTTAATCCGAGTCATCGCTTGTGTCTATGTCATTATTAGTGACTCTTCCAACTTCTCGTCGCACATAACGCGTAAGTCCCGGACTGGTATAAGATGGCGTGTCAGAAAAATCCTTACTCTACCCATACACTATCCAGTTTAATCGATCGGTTGCATGACTTGAAATTAGTTCAGAACACTGATTGTATTTTTTCATGTGAAAACACTTGCCACATTGTTTACAAGCACCCAGTCATTTGGCACAATGACGTTTAGCAAAAGTGCTTCTGCCACACAATGGTTATTCTTGTGCTTCTCGGATTGCAAATATTTCTCACAACCCTTATTTTTTTCATGATCACACCATGCACAACAGATGAAAATGTGCGTAGAAATCCTAAAGTAAACCAAAAAAGTTTAACATCCATGCTTTCTATGATTTAAGACTCACTATCTGGTTCTTTAACGTCTGTCAGTCACAAAGACGATTGAAGCTGTGTTCGATATGATTATGAAATATAAGCAAAAATACTGTAAAAATATGCAATAATTTTTTTTTTTAATATGAAACTATAACAAACTGGAACTTTAGATCACACCCCCCAACCTAAACCGAACATTGTCCCCAATGTTTTGAATTTACCAATTTTTTAAGTTTTGGAAATGAGGTTGTATGGTAGAGATATATTCAACTGCTGAAACCTACAAAGAAAATACACAAATTAATCTTCGCTACGTAGATTTGGGTTTTTTCTATGATGAAAACCCTTGATTTTAAGTGTGGACAGAAGAAGAAGAGTCATGTACAAATAGAGTAAACAAATGCAGATCATAAGACAAATGATTGGGTCTTCGGAGAATATGGTCATGGGATTGTTGGGAGTTGGGTCGTGTTACAGAGAACAGCACAACAGAAAGAAGAAGAAGAAGAAAATAATCAAAAAGGAAAAGGGCGTGGTGGTAGAGTTTTGTTCATCTGTCGAAACCGACAAACAAAACACAACAATTAGTCAACTCGAGGAAGATCTAGGTTAGGCTGGAAACCCCTCACCCTAAGTGCGAGCAGAAGAAGAGCACCTGTGTATAAATACAAACATATAAGACAAATTATTAAATAAATGATTGGGTCGTCGGTGTATATGCTCATGGATTTGCAGGGGGTTGGTTGTTTTTACAGAGAACAGAGAGAACGATGAAAAAGAAGGGAGGAAGAAGAGGGAGACCAACACCGGTGGATGGGGGGAAAAGGAAAAAAAATGTTGGAGGCCTTATAAAGGCATCCCGGTTTTTATTTTATTTTATTTTATTTATTTATTTTGAGTGTCGGCAAGCGCGAATATTCGCGCGGAATATTCCCACAAACATTGGTGTAAGATGCAAATAGTGCAACCTCACCCCCCAACCTGATTCATGCATTGTCTTCAATGAAACAAAAAAGGTATGATATTCAATGACGGACAGTAAAAGATTAGTAGGGTTAGACAACACCTCGCACTTTAGCTTTGACAAAAACACCAACATCTGCGACTAAGAAGAACAAAACTTATACGATAAAATAACATAATTAACATGGAATAAAAATAAAGTAAGTAAATAAAAGCCTGTACATTGAAAGGTAGAAAAAACTAGTTATTCCTCCACAACTTCCGGGTATATCGGATCTATTGAATTCTCCTCCACCACTTGTTCTTCAAAGCCCCTGAAAAATGGCTTAAGTTTTTGATCGTTGACCTTGAATGTCTAGCCATTTTCGGGGTTTTGGACATCCACAGCTCCATTAGGGTAGGCAACCTTGACAAGATAGGGGTCATCCCAACAGAATCGCAGTTTGCCTTAGAAAATGGAGAGGCGAGAATTGCATAAGAGCACTTTTTGTTCGGACTCAAATGATTTCCTCACGATGGAGTTATCATGAAAGATTTTGACCCTTTCTTTTGAGATTTTGGAGCTCTCATACGCATCTCGTCGAATCTCTTCCAACTCATTCAGCTCTAACTTCTTATGATCACCGGTCATTCTCAAATTAAAATTTAAAGTCTTAATGGCCCATTAGGCCTTGTGTTCCATTTCGACTGGCAGGTGGCAAGCCTTTACATACACAAGCCAGTAGGGAGACATGCCTAAAATAGTTTTAAAGGTAGTGTGGTATGCCCAGAGGGCATCGATCAATCTATCGGACCAATCCTTCCTATTTGGGTTAACCATTTTTTCTAGAATGTTCTCGATCTCCCTATTGGCTAGCTCGACTTGACCATTTATTTGTAGGTGATAGGTAGTGGATACTTTGTGAGTGACGCCATATTTAAACATTGTAGATGTAAATGGTCTATTACAGAAATGTGATTCACCATCACTTATTATTGCACGAGGTATCCCAAACCTCGAAAAGATGTTCTCCTTGAGAAACTTGACTACGACCCGGTGGTCATTAGTCTTGGTCGGGATAGTCTCCACCCATTTGGACACATAGTCCACTGCCATGAGGATATACAAATAACCAAATGACGTAAGGAAAGGACCCATGAAGTTGATGCCCCAATAGTCGAATATTTCTATGACAAGTACTGGTGAAAGGGGCATCATATTTCTTTGGGTGACACTACCCAACCGTTGGCATCTGTCGCATCCCTTATAAAATGAAACATAATCTTTGATAAGAGGGGGCCAATAAAAACCTGATTGAAGAATTTTAGCCAAAGTCTTTTTTGTCGAGAAATGTCTACCGCAAGCTTGTGATTGGCAAAATGCAAGGATGTCCCGCTGTTCATTTTCAGGTATGCATCTCCTCATGATTTGGTCAAGACAGTACTTGAACAAATACGGGTTGTCGAAGTAGAAGTACTTCACATTCGCCATAAATCGTCTTCGATCTTCTGGGCTCCATTGCGGTGGTATTTGTCCTGTTGCAAGATAGTTACAAGGAGTCTTTTGAGTGTCGTGTTTTACTTGGAAATGTATTCCAAGGTCGTTTCCTCGGGGAAGGTGCGAATCATTTTGAAAGTGATTTCGGTGAAAAGAAAGTGTAAAATCTTTTATAATTTGAAGTTGGTTTGTGATGAAATTAAAATGGGAAACAAGTGTTGGCTAATCCGAAGGGTTCACTCCAACGGAAATGTCAAGTCAACCTGAAACCTTCCTTGACATTTTCATTGGCTAATCCGAATGGTTCACTCCAATGGAAAATTGGCTCCAAGGTACATCGGACCATTTGAAGTGATCAAAGTAGTGGGCAAAGTGGCGTATCAACTTCAGTTACCAGGTCAGTTGTCAAGGGCACACAACGTGTTTCATGTGTCAATGTTGAGGAAGTGCCAGTCGGAGACCACGCATGTGATAGATTTGGAAGATATCGAAGTTCAAGACGGAGCAACGTATGAAGAACAACTGGTGAAGATTCTTGATACCAAAGAGAAGGTACTCCGCAACAAAGTCATCTGACTAGTGAAGGTTTTGTGCCAACATCACGGAATAGAGAAAGCTACTTGGGAACCCGAGCTAGAGATGCGGTAGAAGTATCCTCATTTATTCGCTACTTGAGGTAAGTTTCGAGGATGCAACTTTCTTTAAGGAGGTANGATTCTTGATACCAAAGAGAAGGTACTCCGCAACAAAGTCATCTGACTAGTGAAGGTTTTGTGCCAACATCACGGAATAGAGAAAGCTACTTGGGAACCCGAGCTAGAGATGCGATAGAAGTATCCTCATTTATTCGCTACTTGAGGTAAGTTTCGAGGATGCAACTTTCTTTAAGGGGGTGGATTGTAAACCCCGCCCTTTTATCTTTATATATGTATGTAAGTTTATGTAGCAAGTTATTATTTCTTTTTGGAAATGTTAATATGGAAATTCGAGGAAATAGTAGTTAAAACTTAGTTTAGCTTACAAATATATGAAATCATTGTAATAGAACTTGTACCAACTATGTTTGATGTACAAAAGCATGTTGAATAAGCCTGGGTTGGAGTTGGAAGGGTATGGAATGGGTTTGAAATGAGAAATAGAGGAAATAGACAAATTTGGACAGGATCTGCCGGTAGTACGCTGTTCAGTGGATCCGAACTACCAGTAGTCAACAGGTAGTAAATGTCCAATAGATCCGAACTACCGGTAGTCAATAGGTAGTAAGTGGCTAGTGTATCCGAACTACCGGTAGTCAACAGGTAGTAAAGGTCTAGTAGATCCGAACTACCGGTAGCTCAACAGGTAGTACGTTGTCCTGTAGATCCGAACTATTGGTAGCCCGATACAAACTACCGGTAGACTGTTAAAAAGTCAGAATTTTTATGTTTTAAAACCTATTTTCACTCCATTTACTCCCATTCTTTCATACCACTCTCACCCTACACCTCTTATAACCCTAATACAAAGATTTATAGAGGAAGAGAGAAAGGGAAAACAAGAGTTTTAAGGGTGATTCACGATCAAATATTCTTGTCCTTCACACTAAAGCCAAAGGGAAAGGTAGGGGGCTTTCTTCCATTCTTGTTCATTGATGCTAGGGCTAATATATATGTATTCTTTGACTCTAAATCTTATATATTTGCTATGAAATCATCTTTTCTTGGTCTTCTTGCAATTATTATCATGTTTTACACAAGTTAGGGTTGAATACCCATGACATCTCTCTTCTTGCTTTAAAACCCTAGTTTTTGGAGAGTGATAGATTTTCTTCTTAAATTCTTCCTTTATTATTGATTTTGAAACAATAGTGCTTTGTGTTGAGTAATAAAATAATGTTGTTGTAATCTCTTGTATTTTTCTTATTTGGTTTTGGAATTGTCACATGATAAATTTGGGGATTTTTGAGATATGCTTGTAAATTGAGAAATTGAGTTTGGTATTATATCTCTCATGAGTGTGGGATGACCATGGGTGGCCTTTAACGAGATATCGTAGATTGGGTAGACGTTATTCATACTCTATGTGGGTTTGAACTTTTTCTACCACTCGTAGTGGGGTTAGTGTTTTGGTAAGACTAAACCGCTATTGCTCACGGGTATCAAGGTGAAGGGTTAGTATATTAATAACTGGGTTGGATACGTCATTGCCATTGGTATGGTATACACCCTTCCTAAAGGTTGGATATCTTTGAGAAGATTTGGGTGTGTGTGTGTGGGCTAGATGTTACTCAATGCATTGATTCATGTGGATGCTTTACATCATGGTTGAGATACATGTATATATTGTTGTGAAATGTTCAAGTTATGAGTTATTGTTTATTCTATCAGAAAGGGTTTCTACAAGAATCTTGGGAAGTATGGGATTCCGCAAGAACTTGTGAGAAACGGTTTATGGTGAAATGGATTATTAATTGTATATTGAGTTCTTTATTCATTAAATTATTATTGTTATTTAAACTTGAGATCTGTTTCAAATGTCCCTATTTTCTTCAAAAGTTCTATATGCTATTTGTAAAATGAGACCAAGTCATTTTATATATTTTTTTGAAACCTTGTTCGTGTTTGGGAGGAATGTTGCTACATAGCTTAGTGCTCACCCCCTACAAACTATAGTTTTTAGATTATGTACTGGATGAGGAGTTGAGAGTTGATGAACCGGAACACTTGGAGACTCTGATAGACAGGAGCATGAATCCAGAAGTGGACGCTTGGAGTGACACTTTCTTTTGTTCTAGACTAGGATATTTATTTTGAACATTGTGAAGTCTAGTTTTTCTTCTGTTATTCCAGTGCGCTATGATAGTCAAATTTTTGGGATGTAAATGCCATGGTTGGGCATATTTTTTTGGATAATGTTGTGAATTTTATGGATAAAAAATGAAGTCTTATTTATTTATGAATCATATTAGTGCTCTCATGATGTGAATGGTTTATAGATTGTAATGCCGTCTAGGTTGGTCTTTGGGGCGTTACATTTACACTACTTGCTGTCGTATTTGTATTAGATAAATTTGGTTAATATCTGGTTGGATCATCAATTGTTGTATTTATCGATCATGCAGCTTTAAAATACTTGCTTACTAAGAAAGATGCTAAACCACATCTCCTACGTTGGATATTATTACTACAAGCATTTGATTTAATCATCAAAGATAAGAAAGGCGTAGAAAATGTGGTAGTTGATCACTTGTCAAGATTAAACTATGAAATAAAGGAAGAACCAACTCCGATTTGAGAAACCTTTATAGACAAACAATTATTAGCAGTCACATAAGTACCATGGTATACAGATATTGATAATTATTTAGCTACTGGTACTATTCCCTCTAATTATACCTAGTTCGATAGAATAAGTTTCTAAGTCAGGTACGTAATTTTTTATGGGAAGATCCTTATTTATTTAAATACTGTAAAGATCAAATAATAAGGTGTTGTGTACCTAATCATGAAATAGGACAGGTAACAGTTTTGTCACTCCGAAGCTTGTGGAGGTCATTTTGCTTCAAAGAAAACCACTGCTAAAATTTTGCAATGTGGATTTTATTAACCAATTTTTTTAAAAGATGTTCATATCTTTTGTTTAAATTGCGACAGATGTCAAAGAATGGAAAATTTTTAAAAAACAAATATGATGCCTTTAAACCCTATTTTAATTATCAAAATTTTTTATTGTTGGGGCTCAATTTTATGGATCCGTTTCCCCCATCTATTGGATATATGTATATTTTAGTTGCAATCGACTATATCTTTAAATGGGTAGAGGCAATTCCATGTAAAAAGAATGATCACAGAATAGTGATCAAGTTTTTTAAAGAAAATATTTTGTCTAGATTTGAAATTTCTCGGACCATTGTAAGTGACAGTGGATTACATTTTTGTAACAAAGTTTTTCAAAATCTTATGAAAAAATACTCAATTTCACATAAAATATCCACTCCATAATATCCACAGATAAGTGGACAAGCAGAATTAGCTAAAATAGGTTAGTATATGAAAATATATTTTAGAAAAAATAGTAAATCCATATCATAAAGATTGGTCCTCAAAGTTAACTGATGCGTTTGGGCTTTACCGTACTGCATATAAAACTATTTTAGGAATGTCTCCTTATAGGTTAGTATATGGAAAACCATGTCATTTGCCTATAGAATTAGAAAATCGTGCATATTGGGTAATTAAAATGATGAATTTTGATATGGTCAAAGCTGGAGTAGCTTGTAAATTTCAAATTGTAACGCCCCAAAAACCCCCTTGGGTGACATTACATTCTAAAAACCATTCACCCCATGAGAGCATTACGTAAATTCATCACGACGAAAGTTCATTCATCAACCATTCATATTTTAACAAAATTTGGGCAGAGTCTCCTTTGTACGGGGAGCTTTACCCAAAACACAACCTGTACAATTATATTACAATTGACCACACCGGGTCCACATATGCATAACTATTGACCACACCGGGTCTATTTATCCATCATAAAATAAACTTTCATTCATCATATG
>CAUOFW020001058.1:1074554-1243458 GCA_963454935.2 Ilex paraguariensis | reverse complement strand
TTAAGTATGTCACAAAACGTACCTAGGATTCAAGAAGAAAGAGAACATAAAGTAGTTCAAAATATTCGACCATTAAGAGAATATCTACATCCTACAAGAACTAATGTTCCGTCATGTTTTTCTTTTCCAACAGACTCTCCAAATATTAATATTAAACCAGGAATTATACAGTTACTACCACAGTTCCATGGTTTAGAAACTGGAAATGATTATGTTTATATGAAAGAATTTGAAGAAGTCTGTGGAACTTTGCAAGATAATTCTGAAATGATTAAATTAAAACTTTTTCCTTTCTCGTTAAAAGATAAAGCTAAACTATGGTTTAACTCTTTAAGAGCAAATTCTATCACGAATTGACAAGCTTGACAAACTGAGTTCTTTAAAAAGTTTTTTCCTGTGCATCGTACTAATGCATTAAGATGCCAAATAATGAATTTTGTTGTAAAAGAAAAAGAAACTTTTTATCAATGTTGGGAAATATTTAAAGATCTTCTCCAAGCTTGTCCACATCATGCATTTGAAAACTAGACTTTAGTTGGTTTCTTTTATGATTCACTTTCATCTGTCATGCGACAATTTGTTGAAATGATGGCTCAAGGAGAATTTATGAATAAAAATCCTGAAGAAGCATTTTAATTTTTCAATACTATTTCAGATAGTTCCCAAATGTGGGACTCGACTTCTTCAAACATTGTAGAAAATAAGTCATCTACATTTGAAATAGGAAAATATATATTAAAAGAAGATTATGAGTTAAGAGCAAAAATGGCTAATTTATCTCGAAAACTAGAAGCCTTGGAAATGAAAAAACTTAAGCAAGTATCTGTTGTAAACTCTACTAATCAAACATGTGAAATTTGTACATTGTCAGGACATCCTGCTGGAGAATGTCCAACTATTCCTGCATTCAAAGAAGTCTTAATTGAACAATCAAATGTTGTTCCAACTTATACTAAACCGTATTCAAATCCATATTCTGAAACTTACAATCCAGGATAGAGAAATCATCCGAATTTTAGTTTGAGAAATACACAACCTACAAATCAAACACAAGGTCTACAACATCCACAAAATCAACCACAATATCAACCATATCTACCTCCACAGAAAAGAACTCTGGAAGACACTATAAATCAATTTATTCAGAGTCAAATGAATTTCAATACTCAAACAAATCAAGCATTCAATGATTTTAAATCTCAAACTTCATAGAGTATTGAAGATATTAAAAGTCATCTAGCGAAGTTGACTCAGTCTTTAAGTACTACAGAAAAAGGGAAGTTTCCGTCTCAACCTAAACCTCCACAAAGTCAAAATCAAACAAATTTTGTATCATATGAAGCCTCACCAAGTCAAGTACAAGCAGTCACGACATCGAGAAGTGGTAAGCAAATTGATAAAACTATTAAACCTAAGATTCCAAAACAAATACAGAAGAAAATTCCTATAAACGAACCACTTGAACCTGAACCTTTAATTGAAAATCAATCAGAAACACAAAGTGAAAAAGATCCTTCATGTCCTATTCCTTTACCTTTTCCTCAAAGAGTCAAGAAGCCTTCATCTGAAAAAGATCAATCTGACATTCTTGAGTTATTTAAACAAGTAAATATTAACCTTCCTTTGTTGGATGCAATAAAACGAGTTCCAGTTTATGCTAAATTTTTAAAAGATCTTTGTACGATCAAAAGAAGAACGAGTGTACCAAAGAAAGCATTTTCAACTGAACAAGTTAATACTATAATACATCAAGACACACTTCTTAAGTACGAAGATCCAGGGTCCTACAGTCACATGTCTCGTTGGAAATTTTCAAATTGGACAAGCCCTACTAGATCAGGGATCCAGTTGTAATTTACTGTCATATTCAATATATATGCAATTAGGATTAAGTGAATTAAAACCTTCCAATGTTAAACTACAACTAGCAGATCGATCAATAAAAACCCCACGAGGAATTGTAGAAGATGTGATTGTCCAACTTGATCAATTTTACTTTTCAGCAAATTTCATCGTTATAGATATAGAGCCATGTTGTGAAGGATGTTCATTTCAATACATACCTCTAATTTTAGGTCGACCATTCCTAGCTACATCAAATGCATTGATTAATTATAGGAATGGAATTATGAAAATCTCATTTGGAAACATGACTTTGGAATTAAACATTTTTAAAAGTACAAAATGACCTAGAGAAGAAGAAGAAGAAATATATGAAGTAAATCATGTTGAAACAACAACCCAAAGTTTTTTTGAAAAAAATTTTCTGGAAAAAGAGTTATTGACATTAGAATCAATACCTGAAACCGAATCTGAAAATACATCTGCCAAGAATCTACAATGCAAAGAATTGTTACCAAAACTTATAGAATCTAATGTCAAAGTTTTTAAGCCAAAATTAAAACCTCTTCCAACCAACTTAAAATATGTCTTTTTGGGAGAAAAAGAAATATATCCAGTTATAATATCATCAAAATTATCTAAAATTCAAGAAAAAGAACAAACAAAAGTTTTAAAAAATCATCAAAGCGTTATTGGATGGACAATAGCAGATATAAAAGGTATAAGTCCACTTCTATGTACTCATTATATCTATCTAGAGGATGACGCTAAACCATCCCGTCAAATGCAAAGAAGATTGAATCCTCACTTAAAGGAAGTAGTTCGTGCTGAAGTACTAAAACTGTTAGATGCTAATATTATTTATCCTATATCTGATAGTAAATGGGTTAGTCCTACACAAGTAGTTCCAAAAAAATCTGGTGTTACAGTCATAAAAAATCAAGAAAATGAGTTAGTCCCGATGCGTACAGTCACAGGTTGGCGTGTATGTATTGATTATCGAAAACTAAACTCTCTCACAAGAAAGGACCACTTTCTGTTACCATTCCTAGATCAAGTTTTGGAAAGAATTGTTGGGCATGCATATTATTGTTTTCTAGATGGATATTCTGGTTACAATCAAATTGAAATTGCAATAGATGATCAAGAAAAAACTACTTTTACATGTCCGTTTGGAACTTTTGCTTATAAAAGAATGTCTTTTGGGTTATGTAATGCCCCGGCTACTTTTCAACGTTGCATGCTAAGTATATTCAGTGATATGGTAGAACGCTATCTACAAGTTTTTATGGACGACTTTTCAGTATATGGTGATTCATTTCATTTATGTTTAGAAAATCTTGAAAAAGTATTGATTAGATGTGAGGAAATTAACCGTGTCACTGGTGTCACCGAACCAGACAGTTCTTACGTTGAATCAATCAGATTAAAATAAAATATTTGGAAGAATTGTACATATGTACAAATATTTATGTATAGAGTTATGTACATAAATGTAAATAACTATAAATTGAGAAAAAAAATCATCAGTAAATATTCAACAACAAATAAACATTAAAAACCCACCAATTTTTTTAACAAGAAAAAAAAAAGTGGTTAACAAAGTTTTGTAGAATGGCTATTTAATTTTGTAAATTGCAGGAAATATAGGAAAAAGAGCAGAATTTCAGAAAATCAGAGCAGTAGTCTGCAGTTACAAATCAGGAACTAGTCAAGAAAAAATATGGATTCAAGACGACAAACAAGAAGGTCTTCAAGCCAAGCACGAAGGGATCGAATTCCGCAACCTGAGGCACCTCCACAACAACCTCAATTGGGAAATATCTTCAATGAGGTGATGTTTGAAAATTTGGACCAAAAGCTCTGGTATGATGTTAATTTTCTGACTAAAACTATTATTTCTGAAAGAACGGTAATATATGAAGATTTTGAGAACCTAGGAATAAGACAAATTCTCCATGAAAGAGGATGGTTACATTATGTTAGGTTATCTGTTCCTGCGTATGACTACTTAGTTCGGGAATTTTACAGTAATGCTAAAATTAAAGAGGAAAAACAATTGAGTGTATTGTTCGGGGAATAGTTTTTCAAGTTACACCGGCTACTATAGCCGATTTCTTTAACCCCAAGCAAAGACCACCCAACCCACAATATTCGTACACTGAACTACTTGATTTGTATAAGGTAGGAAAAGAATTAACAGGAAATTCACAATTTGTTTGAGGAAGCCCAAATAATTACATTAAACAAGGAGAGCTAACAGACAAATACCGAATTCTGAATATGATAACAATGTACAGTTTGTTACCCCGAGCTCAAAAGAACCAAATCTTTATTAAGCAGGCTTATTTTTTATATGCATTTGGGATGGGACACACAATTGACCTGCTAAACTTAATCATAGACCAAATGATACTCAATGTGGATAGAAAGAAATTCACACTCCCATATGCTATGTTAGTTTCTCAGTTATGCAGGAATGAAGGTGTGATCATCAATCCAATATGGACGACAGTGAATCATCCTGGAGTATTGGATAAACTTCATTAAAAAAGAGTCATGGAGGACAACTGGAAAACCAACAAGGAATACCTTCACCATAAGAAGAGGAACTATTTTGGGTACCTGAAGAATTCATATCACAAGAGCAGCAACTACAAGAGAATCAACCATACATCCCAATGGATGACATAACTAATAGATGCATCTTATTAGAAGTGGAGAACAATATTCTCAGATCAACCAACGCATAGATGAATATGAACAAAACCAAGCTGAGATTTTGAAGCTACTTCGAGATCGTTTCGGAGAAGGATCTTCTACTTCCTAAACAGACTGGAGATTTTACAAAACAATTTGTTTTCTTTCACTCATCTTTTACATTATGAACTTTTACTTTATGCACTTGCACTTTAAATTATTCTATATTTTGAACATATTTATATGTTTTAAATTTGTTTGTGTTTTAAACTAGTTGATTTTTGAAAATTTTAAGTTAGGAATACTAGTTCATATGATTCATAGTTAAATTAAGTTGATATTCCTATGTTTTGTGAAAATAGTCTTAATCTGATCACGTGGGATTTTTATGCTTTAGTTGTATATTATCTTAATATTTTTCTTTAAACTTACTCTAATAGAGCATGATTAGATTTCTTTATTTCAAAAACCTTGTGAAATATTACACTATTTACATATTTAGTGGAGATGTATAACCAATTGAATAATTTGAGCCAATCTTTCTTGGAGAGATATTCTACATTTACTCAAAGAAACATCTTCGATTCTACGGTGAACTTTCTTTGAATAATCTCATTAATTTTGTCTTGATTAGCACTTGTTAGATTATATTATTAGCATTGTCCTTCAAATTATTTTTTGTAGGATTGATACAGCTGAATAATTTCAGGAAAATGATCTAAGGCCATGTGTGATTAACCTTGAGCTTAACCATTTCTTTTACAAAATTATATCGTTAGGCAACCATGATTGAGCCTAAAAATGTATAATGTCTTTTCATGAAACCCGAAAAATACCCAAGCCAAATGAAAATATGTCAAACCCACCTTTGCTACACAATTTTCTTGCACCCTCTTCTAAATCAACATATAGAAAAAGTGAAAGATTTCTTATTTATTAAAAAAAAATTCTTGGCTAGTTAGAGCAAAAGAAAAAGAAAAACCAATGAAAAGTTGAAAAATAGAAAGAAAAAAAGCCAAGAAAGTGAAAAATGAAAAAACTGAAAAAAAAGAATAAACAAAATCTCTATAGAATGAGGTGTGCAAAAATAGGGTAGCTTTTGAATCCTATAGACGTCATTTCTTAAACCCTAAAACCAATGGCCACATTACAACCTAAAGAAAGTCTTTTTTGATTCCAGAAATCATGCATCTGCATTAATTCTATCTTATAAAAGGAGAATGTTGATGATATGTCTAGTATAATGTTGATATACACTCATGAGATTATGTCAAATTCAAAATTTATTCAAATATCCATTCTTTAAATACTTACACGTGATATTATTTGCTTTGCTAATAATATTCCAATAACATGTAACTTGTGAAAATAGTCACTATAACGAATACGTATTATTTGCTGAGTGTATTCCAGGAAAGGATTGACATCAAAACTATCATGAAAGAGGGTAATATTTCTTGAGTGATTTTTGAAACAAAAGAAATCATCACACACACTCAAGTTTGTATAAAAATATATAGATAATGTTACAACTAACGTGTGTTACTCTTATAGTGATCAGAAAAGGAACTATTCTAGCAAGACAGAAAGAATATTAATTTAATTACCTTTTTAAGTATGAATTATAAACTCCTAACTACTGAAGTTTGTAGGTAGCTTTACTGGAAACATTCACGAGACAAAACTCGTCCACTAGGGATCACCTAGGGGTTTAACGGCTTATTGCATATGCTAAATGCAATCGTGAAAAAATCTACGAAAATGATTTTACTTCTGTTTATGTTTTATTTTATGTTATAATCTATATTTACTGGGGACTAGTAAAGTTTAAGTTGAGGGGGTTGATTAACCCTAATTAGTGTGTAAATAAAATAATTAACTANACAGTTGTGTTATGGTTTATATACATCAGACCTGCCGGTTGACTTTCTAGTAACATGAGAGTTAATTATTGTGAGGTAGCATTTCTAGTATCTAACCAATATAATGCATATGGGGACCCTTAAAANGTAATCAATTTTGTAAGATAAAATCGCTAAACATTATGAATTATAGTTTGTGTGCAAATTAAAGTTTTTAATAATTTATGTGTAAATTTCAGGGTCAAATGCAGAAAANGTATCTTTTATATTCTTGTTGCTAACGCATTTACTTACGCACTTTATTTGTTTACGCAATTTACTTGTTTACTTATGCATTTTATTTAAGTTAAACTAGCTGTCAAGCAAAGCTCACATCACAAGCCATAAAACAATATTCTGTTCAAACAACACTTTTAANTAAGATGTAATAAAGAATCATGGACGAATCAGGAGGCAACAAGTGGCAGCTCCAGAATAAGACACCTTGCACCACTGCAAGGCTTAACCTTCCTAATGGTTAAGGTAGGGGTTAGGACCCTTNTTTGCATGATAAATGCATGGATATAATTTGACCACTTATACTTGGGTGTACAATATAATATAATTCAAACCACTAAAAAGTGTGAATTAGAGTCTGTTTTTATAAAAATAAATAAATAAATAAATAATATATATATATTTATATTTTATGTACAATGGATGAAAAACTATTTTGGCTAAGTTTAATTCTACTACGTCGTCTTCCAAAAGATATCCATGCATTTATCATGCAAAAAGCCAGATAGAATAGGATGACATCTCAAGATATTCCTTACTCTACCCATACCTAATCCACCGGAGATGATCTAACGCTCGACCTGAAATTGGTTCCGCACACAGATTATATTGTCTCTAATGTTGTAAATGACCAAATCTTACACAACCACCGAGATGATCTGCTCATTGGTTTTTTGCAAATGTACTTTTTTCNTCCTTCCTACAAAGAAAGCTAGTCGGCCATCAAAGAGAGAAAAGAGAGAAAGAAAAGGGAAAGAAAAAGCTTTTGAAAGTCGGTCTGTTTTTACTCTATATTTCTACATTTCCATAGTATCTTTCTATTCGGATAGTTGAACTGCCGCCATTGTTTTTGTCTTGAACGATNTTTTTTGCAAATGTACTTTTTTCCTCATAGGGGTCTTGATTGACTTTCAAAAATTTCTAAGTTTCTAACTCTTCTGGCTTTTTGCATGATAAATGCATGGATATAATTTGACCACTTATACTTGGGTGTACAATATAATATAATTCAAACCACTAAAAAGTGTGAATTAGAGTCTGTTTTTATAAAAATAAATAAATAAATAAATAATATATATATATATTTTATGTACAATGGACGAAAAACTATTTTGGCTAAGTTTAATTCTACTACGTCATCTTCCAAAAGNTTATTTATATTTTATGTATTATATGCTTAATGCATGATATAGTGATGTGTATAATTCTGGAGTTGTGCCTTGGATTATATCATCAGTATAACATAAGACCCGCCGGTTAAACAACTACGGTGTTTCTACCGGTATGGCTTGTCCTCCACCGGAATGCTGAGGCTCNTCGAAATCATTTACATCATGAGCACAATTAAATAAATCCATCATTAAAAAACATTTCATTTATCAAATATAACATTTACAATATCATCCCAAAAGAATAAGCCAACCATGGCCATTACATCCCAAGCAAATCAATTATTTTCTCATAGTGGAATAAACAAAATACATCTATTAATGTACCAAAATATATCCCCTAATCTAAAACATGGAGAGATCAACTCAAGACATTCCCCTCAGGATCCACGATTTCCTCCAATTGGGCTTCCCAAGCCACCTGCTTGTCAACTCTGAGCTCTTCCTCTAAACCGACATCTGAGAATGAATAATATTATAGGGGGTGAGCACTAAGCTCCGTAGCAACATCCCTCCAAACTTGAACAAGGTTTAGAAAATATATAAAAACAGCCGGTCTCATTTCGCAAATATCATACATAACATTTCAAATAAAATAAGGACATTTCAATGGATCTCAAGTTTAAGCAAGAGCAATAATTTAAATGAAAGGAATAAACATGTCGGAGTGATAGAAATCAAACAATCATTCAACAACGTAATTCCACATTCTCAGGTATGTTGGTTGCTTCCCATGAATCTACACCACGATTCTACCTCGTTCACCCACCACAATCACACAATCCCAAACATTTTAGGAAGGGCGTATACCGTCTCTCACGGCATTGATGAATCCTTCCCAGGAAAGGTATACCATTCCTCAGCCTCGAACTTACATGAAAAATAGTGGTTGCTCTCATAAACAACAAACCACTACAAGTGTTAGAAAACCATCTCACCCCCACTGGGATAGACTAACCTCTAAGACTCTATGGTAGTGCTTGAATGTAATTCAATTCCATCACAACAACCATTCAAGAGATGCAATAACAAACATTTTCTCAATATCGCAAGGAAATCCAAAATCCCTAAATTTCACAATTTGTAATACAAGAGAACAATTTAAGAAAATAAACAAGAGATCATCACAACATCATTTTATTACTCAACACAAAGCACTAGGGTTTCAAAAATCAAGAACAAAGGAAGAATCAAGAGAAAAATCAATTTCTATTGGAAACTAGGGTTTTATGATAAGAAAAGAGTTTTCATGGTTATCTAACCCTAACTTTGTTTAAAACATGGTAATCTTTGCAAAAAGAACAAGAACAGATGATTTCATAGCTTATATATATAAATGAGAGTGAAAACATACATATATATATAAGTCCTAGCCTCAAAGGTCAAGAATGGAAGGAACCCCTAACTTGTTTTGTAGTTTGGGTAGAAATGTAGAAGATTTGATCTTTCCCACTTGAATCAACACTTGAATCTCTTGTGTTTTCCCTTTTTTCTTCCTCTCTAAGGTTTCCTAGGGTTAGAAAGGTTGAAATGGGGCTAAAGTAGGTGCCATTATGTATTTATAGGGTGAAAAATGGACCCCAGATCGCGACTTAAAATTTCTGAAACTTACAGAGTGTACTGGTACAGTAAACTTTCTGGACAGTAATGTATCGATACGGTCTATTCAATTTTGCCGGTTTCTCTTGTTTTTGTCGTTTCTAATCCATTCCAAATCCTTCCAAAACCAACCCAAACTTATACAACATACATTTGGATATCAAACATAGTTGGTACAAGTTCGCTTACAAACAATTTCATATATTTACTTGCTACTTATTAAAATAAAAGTGTGGGGGTTTACAATATTACAGATTTAAGAGCTTTTTCCTTGGAGATTTCGGTGTTTTTTTTTCAAATTTTATGGTTTGCGAGGGAGAGCATCTGATCGGTTTTCATGGAGGAACAACTTTTATAATGAGCTTCACCGTTCGGACAGCTGGCCCATCGTCCGGACGGTCCAAACTTTCGCTTTTGCTTTTGTCCCTTGCAGGTTTTTTCTTCTAATTTTATGAAATTCTTTTCTTGTTTGTTTTAAATTCCTGCAGTTTATTTTTTATATTCTCCAAAAACTTTTTGCCAACCACTCTTTTTCTTGTCACAAAACTTGGTAGGTTTTTATTTATTTTATTTGTTATTTCATATTTATTGAGTTTCTTAATTTAATTTATATTTATTTATAAATATGTACAATCATATACATTTATTTATAATTATGTACAATTCTTCCAAAATTATGTATTTTGATCATACTGACTCAGAGTCAGAACTGTCTGTATCAATATTACTAGTGACACGGTTAACTTTATTTCTTATGCATCTTGTTAACATTAGGGTAGAATAGGATGACATCTCAGGATATTCCTTACTCTACCCATACCTAATCCACCTGAGATGATCTAACGCTCAACTTGAAATTGGTTCCGCACACTGATTATATTGTCTCAAATGTTGTAAACGACCAAATCTTACACAACCACCGAGATGATCTGCTCGTTGGTTTTTTGCAAATGTACTTTTTTCCGCATAGGGGTCTTGATTGACTTTCAAAAATTTCTAAGTTTCTAACTCTTCTGGCTTTTTGCATGATAAATGCATGGATATAATTTGACCACTTATACTTGGGTGTACAATATAATATAATTCAAACCACTAAAAAGTGTGAATTAGAGTCTGTTTTTATAAAAATAAATAAATAAATAAATAATATATATATATATTTTATGTACAATGGACGAAAAACTATTTTGGCTAAGTTTAATTCTACTACGTCATCTTCCAAAAGATATCCATGCATTTATCATGCAAAAAGCCAGAAGAGTTAGAAACTTAGAAATTTTTGAAAGTCAATCAAGACCCCCATGAGGAAAAAAGTACATTTGCAAAAAACCAACGAGCAGATCATCTCGGTGGTTGTGTAAGATTTGGTCGTTTACAACATTTGAGACAATATAATCAGTGTGCGGAACCAATTTCAAGTTGAGCATTAGATCATCTCAGGTGGATTAGGTATGGGTAGAGTAAGGAATATCCTGAGATGTCATCCTATTCTACCCTAATGTTAACAAGATGCGTAAGAAATAAAGTTAACCGTGTCACTAGTAATATTGATACNTATGGTTTATATATATGCACTTGCAATCATGAGATCAAATGAATAACTTAAGTATTCCTCATAAATGGCTTGTCCTTCGGGTTTGCTTGGGTTAATCAGTTGACATAGATATAACCGGTGTTGCCTAAGAAGCAGTTGTGTTATAATATATTACCACCAATGTAGCCTAAGAAANCAGTATGATCAAAATACATAATTTTGGAAGAATTGTACATAATTATAAATAAATGTATATGATTGTACATATTTATAAATAAATATAAATTAAATTAAGAAACTCAATAAATATGAAATAACAAATAAAATAAATAAAAACCTACCAAGTTTTGTGACAAGAAAAAGAGTGGTTGGCAAAAAGTTTTTGGAGAATATAAAAAATAAACTGCAGGAATTTAAAACAAACAAGAAAAGAATTTCATAAAATTAGAAGAAAAAACCTGCAAGGGACAAAAGCAAAAGCGAAAGTTTGGACCGTCCGGACGATGGGCCAGCTGTCCGAACGGTGAAGCTCATTATAAAAGTTGTTCCTCCATGAAAACCGATCAGATGCTCTCCCTCGCAAACCATAAAATTTGAAAAAAAAACACCGAAATCTCCAAGGAAAAAGCTCTTAAATCTGTAATATTGTAAACCCCCACACTTTTATTTTAATAAGTAGCAAGTAAATATATGAAATTGTTTGTAAGCGAACTTGTACCAACTATGTTTGATATCCAAATGTATGTTGTATAAGTTTGGGTTGGTTTTGGAAGGATTTGGAATGGATTAGAAATGACAAAAACAAGAGAAACCGGCAAAATTGAATAGACCGTATCGATACATTACTGTCCAGAAAGTTTACTGTACCAGTACACTCTGTAAGTTTCAGAAATTTTAAGTCGCGATCTGGGGTCCATTTTTCACCCTATAAATACATAATGGCACCTACTTTAGCCCCATTTCAACCTTTCTAACCCTAGGAAACCTTAGAGAGGAAGAAAAAAGGGAAAACACAAGAGATTCAAGTGTTGATTCAAGTGGGAAAGATCAAATCTTCTACATTTCTACCCAAACTACAAAACAAGTTAGGGGTTCCTTCCATTCTTGACCTTTGAGGCTAGGACTTATATATATATGTATGTTTTCACTCTCATTTATATATATAAGCTATGAAATCATCTGTTCTTGTTCTTTTTGCAAAGATTACCATGTTTTAAACAAAGTTAGGGTTAGATAACCATGAAAACTCTTTTCTTATCATAAAACCCTAGTTTCCAATAGAAATTGATTTTTCTCTTGATTCTTCCTTTGTTCTTGATTTTTGAAATCCTAGTGCTTTGTGTTGAGTAATAAAATGATGTTGTGATGATCTCTTGTTTATTTTCTTAAATTGTTCTCTTGTATTACAAATTGTGAAATTTAGGGATTTTGGATTTCCTTGCGATATTGAGAAAATGTTTGTTATTGCATCTCTTGAATGGTTGTTGTGATGGAATTGAATTACATTCAAGCACTACCATAGAGTCTTAGAGGTTAGTCTATCCCAGTGGGGGTGAGATGGTTTTCTAACACTTGTAGTGGTTTGTTGTTTATGAGAGCAACCACTATTTTTCATGTAAGTTCGAGGCTGAGGAATGGTATACCTTTCCTGGGAAGGATTCATCAATGCCGTGAGAGACGGTATACGCCCTTCCTAAAATGTTTGGGATTGTGTGATTGTGGTGGGTGAACGAGGTAGAATCGTGGTGTAGATTCATGGGAAGCAACCAACATACCTGAGAATGTGGAATTACGTTGTTGAATGATTGTTTGATTTCTATCACTCCGACATGTTTATTCCTTTCATTTAAATTATTGCTCTTGCTTAAACTTGAGATCCATTGAAATGTCCTTATTTTATTTGAAATGTTATGTATGATATTTGCGAAATGAGACCGACTGTTTTTATATATTTTCTAAACCTTGTTCAAGTTTGGAGGGATGTTGCTACGGAGCTTAGTGCTCACCCCCTATAATATTATTCATTCTCAGATGTCGGTTTAGAGGAAGAGCTCAGAGTTGACAAGCAGGTGGCTTGGGAAGCCCAATTGGAGGAAATCGTGGATCCTGAGGGGAATGTCTTGAGTTGATCTCTCCATGTTTTAGATTAGGGGATATATTTTGGTACATTAATAGATGTATTTTGTTTATTCCACTATGAGAAAATAATTGATTTGCTTGGGATGTAATGGCCATGGTTGGCTTATTCTTTTGGGATGATATTGTAAATGTTATATTTGATAAATGAAATGTTTTTTAATGATGGATTTATTTAATTGTGCTCATGATGTAAATGATTTCGATTGTGATGTCGTCCAAGATGACTTTGGGGGCGTTACAAATATTTCATTGTTTCTCTTCAAATTTGTTCTGATTATCTTCTTACCCATCCCATTTTGAAGGTAACTACCGATTGGAATCAGTTGAAACGGAGAATTTGAGAAGAAATCAAGAAAAAATGGATTCAAGACGAAGAACAAGAGGATCATCGAGTTGGGCAGAAAGAAATCAACTCGAGCAATCTGAAGCACCTCCACAACAACCAAGACCAGAAAATATCTTCCATGAGGTGATGTTTAAAACTTTTTAGCAGCAGACCTCATACGATGTGAATTTTCTAACTAAAGCTATTATTTCTAAAAGGCCAGTTATTTACGAAGATTTTTTAGAACATAGGCATATGTCAAATTCTTGTTGCTAGAGGATGGTTGCATTATGTTNGTATAGGGTGAGCCAACGCCCAGTAGAGAAAAACTCCTACTAGGGCTACTCCCCACCTTAAATGCATATGCAATGTGTATAAGCAACATTTAACATTTAACAACCATTCATACAAGAATATGTATTCAATGTTGAAATGCAACCATGTCATGCCATGAAATAAGATGATACTCACTCATGCACTTAAACCCAAGTTCCCATTGATTTCCACAACACAATGCAATGTCAATGTGTAATGACTTGTCTTCGACAGAAATACATCCAATGATCGCTTTGAANAAGAAATCAAGAAAAAATGGATTCAAGACGAAGAACAAGAGGATCATCGAGTTGGGCAGAAAGAAATCAACTCGAGCAATCTGAAGCACCTCCACAACAACCAAGACCAGAAAATATCTTCCATGAGGTGATGTTTAAAACTTTTTAGCAGCAGACCTCATACGATGTGAATTTTCTAACTAAAGNATGGTACTCATTAAATGAGTATTTTCTTATAAATCAAAATCTTGTGTCTTGTTGGGCTACGGATTTTGGATTTTATACCGCTGGTTCCGTATACCATACTACACTTTTGCGGAATTTCACCACAGGAGNTTTATTAAAAATTTGGGCAGAGTCTCCTTTGTAAGGAGAACTCTACTCAAAACACAACCTGTGCA
Organism: Ilex paraguariensis; assembly: GCA_963454935.2. Taxonomy (NCBI): domain Eukaryota; kingdom Viridiplantae; phylum Streptophyta; class Magnoliopsida; order Aquifoliales; family Aquifoliaceae; genus Ilex; species Ilex paraguariensis. The sequence continues at coordinate 1,229,057 of CAUOFW020001058.1, read as the reverse complement.
TTATATAATAACAACACCCATCTGAGGTCATATATTCAACAATGACTACACCAGGTCCATTTATAAGTAAACATCGGCCACACTGGGTCCAATTATCCATATTCATACAAACATGCAAGATTATATTAAAATAGTCGATATAGATTCTATCACAATTCCTTTACACATTACATGCCAAAATTTAATTACAAGTCTAATTTTACAAAAGAAATGGATTGAAAGCCATAAGTCAGCTTTTCTTCCTCCTTAAGTGCCCGAGTAAGTGCCGTCCCTCGGCGTATGACCCGTACCTAAAATGTTTCCCATATAGGGTGAGCCAACGCCCAGCAGAGAAAAACTCCTACAAGGGCTACTCCCCACCTTAAATGCATATGCAATGTGTATAAGCAACATTTAACATTTAACAACCATTCATACAAGAATATGTATTCAATGTTGAAATGCAACCATGTCATGCCATGAAATAAGATGATACTCACTCATGCACTTAAACCCAAGTCCTCACTGACTTCCACAACACAATGCAATGCCAATGTGTAATGACCCGTCTTCGACGGAAATACATCCAATGATCGCTTTGAATAAAAAATCATGTGTTTTATAAATCAGATCATTATTGGATGGTACTCATTAAATGAGTATTTTCTTATAAATCAAAATCTTGTGTCTTGTTGGGCAACGGATTTTGGATTTTATACCGCCGGTTCCGTATACCATACTACACTTTTCCGGAATTTCACCACAGGGGAGTGTATAACCAAGTCGCCGGGTCTTGCACCCGAGGGAGAGTCTAGCCCTACTTGCTATACTCGACACAAATTTTCTTCCATGCAACCATGCGACTCAAAGGGGATCTTCGATCCACTTTTTTCCGAACCCACATACCAACCACCAAACAAGGTGTTTGCTCAACCATGCATCTCACACACCCACACTCATGACTTATTATGCCCATGAATGTGATGCCTCTATGCACAATGATACAATGTTCAATATGCTATGAATGACATATGAACAATCTCAACATATCATGATAAGTTATGTTCTAAGCATATAGATATCATATTTGTCACAAATTCAATATATCATAACATGCATATACCAACAATTGCATTTTCAATCATAAATCATGTCATAAGTCCATAATTTCACTTTCGTAATCATAGGCAAGTGATATCACAACTTTTAGGCTAATAACACACCAAATCATTTAGGCATAATATAACACATAATGGCCCATGTAATAGCCACGTAACGGCTCTTATCTAAACTACAAAACAGCCCATACAAACCACCATATAACAGCCCACAAAATAGCCTAAAAAGAGTCCGCAAAAATAGTCCAAAAACAGTCACAATTTCAGCCCCTAGTTAGTGCACAAAACAGCCCTTAATTAGTGCACAAAACAGCCCCAATTTCATCACCAAAACAGTCCATTTGGACAGCCCACATATAAACCAATTTCAGCCACTAAAAGCCCACGTAAGGTAAAGAATAAAACCAAGGTAGGAGGGAACCCTACCTCAATAGAAGTGTAAGAACTTCTATAACACCAAATCAACCTCAAAGCTTTGATTTTCTCCAAAGTCTGCTCTTGGATTTTCGGTGAAATTCACTCTTTTTGGTACGTACGCGTAGCCCTCATCGAAGAGATAAACTTTGGCTCTTGGTTCGATTTCATTCGAGCGACGGAACTCCGGATATTAAAGAAGGAAGAATTGTTTTCTCTTTTCTCTCCTCTTTCTCTCCAACGTGTGAACCAGCAGAATACAGAGATATTTCTGCTGAAATATCTAATATTTAACACTATTTATAATTTCCAAGACACGGCCCGAGTCGCGCCACGTGTCCCCCACTTGCTCGGTCTGTTTTCGCCCCGAAACGATTTAATTTCGTACCAGTTTAAGCTCCAAATATTTTATATAAAATTAATTTAAAATATTTTTCAACTTTCAAAATTTTTTTTTTAAATTTCGTTTTTGAGGGTCACCGGACACCCGTCGCCTCGAAATATGTGAAAAACTCGACTATCTCGGAATTCAACGAAAATTGATAGGGCAGCTAGATTTCGCAATGCGAATCCAACGATGAGGTTCGTTTCATCACACGAGGTCTAGAAAAATACCAGTTTTTTAACCCGTGCTATAATGGCAAATTACCATTTTGCCCTTTTTTTAGAAAAAGTTAAAATTTTTTTCCAAGTTTCACATTCTTCCCCCCTTAAAAGAATTTCGTCCCCGAAATTCATATACACATGCACATACAATCACATGCATATGCAACAGTCAAATAATGCTAAATGACCATAAGAATGTACCTCCATCCTCAAACAAGAAAGGATAACTGGTACGGACACTGTCCTCGCGCTCCCATGTCGCNACATACAATCACATGCATATGCAACAGTCAAATAATGCTAAATGACCATAAGAATGTACCTCCATCCTCAAACAAGAAAGGATAACTGGTACGGACACTGTCCTCGCGCTCCTCTACTCCTCGATGCTGCCACAGCATCTTCACTAGCCGCACGGTCTTGCCTCGTAAAACCTGTTCCCGGTTATCCATAATACGCATCGGTCCCTCCTCGAAAGTCCCATCAGCATCAACAATAAGCTCTCCCCAATCCACCACATTAGTCGGATCCGGGGTGTACTTTTGAAGCATAGAGACATGGAATACTGCATGAACACCCGATAGATTTGACGGTAATGCCAACCGGTAAGCAACTGTACCCACTCTCTCAAGTACCTCGAAGGGCCCGATGTATCTCGACGACAGCTTCCCCCGCTTACCAAACCGGACCACTCCTCTCTTAGGCATAACCTTCAAGAAGACATGATCTCCCACCTCAAACTCTAGAGGTCACCGTCGTCTATCAGCATAGCTCTTTTGCCGACTTTAAGTAGTGAAAAGACGCTTCCGAATCAAGTCCACCTTCTCCGAGGTGTCTCTAACCAATTTTGGACCAGTAGAAGACCTTTCTCCTACCTCCGTCCAACAAATCGGAGAACGACATGTNAATCAAGTCCACCTTCTCCGAGGTGTCTCTAACCAATTTTGGACCAGTAGAAGACCTCTCTCCTACCTCCGTCCCNCTTTTGCCGACTTTAAGTAGTGAAAAGACGCTTCCGAATCAAGTCCACCTTCTCCGAGGTGTCTCTAACCAATTTTGGACCAGTAGAAGACCTTTCTCCTACCTCCGTCCAACAAATCGGAGAACGACATGTCCTCCCATATAGCGCCTCATAGGGTGCCATCTGTATGCTCGCTTGGTAATTGTTATTATATGCGAACTCCACCAAGGGTAAGTGATCTTCCTAGCTACCCTTGAGATCTAGGACGCATGCCCATAGCATGTTCTCTAAAGTCTAGATAGTCCTCTCAGAATGACCGTCCGTCTGGGGATGAAAAGCAGTGCTCATCATTAACTGTGTCCCCATGGCTCGCTGGAAACTCTCTCAAAAATGAGCTGTAAACCTGGGATCTCAGTCCGATACAATAGATACTGATACTCCATGCAGCTGGACAATATCCCGTATATATAACCTGTAGAATTCCTGCAGTGTGAAGGTCATCCGCACAGCCAAAAAGTGTGCCGACTTAGTAAGTCGGTCCACTATCACCCACACTGCATCATGACCCCGCGATGTCCATGGCAAATGGGTCACAAAATTCATCGTGATATGCTCCCACTTCCATTTTGCTACCTCCAAAGGCTGGAGTAATCCTGCTGGTCTCTGGTGTTCAGTCTTAACCTGCTGACATGTGAGACATCGACTGACAAAATCGTCAACTTGCCTCTTCATTCCACTCTAGTAATACTGGCCACGAAGATCATGATACATCTTCGTGCCCCCTGGATGAACCGCAAAACGGGAGCAATGAAACTCCCTAAGGATCTCCTCCCTTAGATCTGCTAATTGAGGAACCACAACCCTTCCTCGATACCGAAGACTACCATCCGAGTGAATAGTCCAGCCCTCGTCACCTGTACTTGTCTTTACACGGTCCCGGATGGACAATAGCTCCGTGTCCTGACTCTAGGACTCAATCACCCTGCTCAGTAGAGACGGCGTAGCCACCAAACTCCCTAAAGTACCCTGAGCTTGACCCATATAACATTGCCCGAACTGTCCCACAGTCTTGAGCATCTGCCACTCCCAGGAAGTTACACTAGCCAAAACTCCCCGTGACCTTCGACTAAGTGCATCAACCACCACGTTTGTCTTACCAAGATGGTAATGCAAAGTGAAGTCATAGTCCANAGTGCTCATCATTAACTGTGTCCCCATGGCTCGCTGGAAACTCTCTCAAAAATGAGCTGTAAACCTGGGATCTCAGTCCGATACAATAGATACTGATACTCCATGCAGCTGGACAATATCCCGTATATATAACCTGTAGAATTCCTGCAGTGTGAAGGTCATCCGCACAGCCAAAAAGTGTGTCGACTTAGTAAGTCGGTCCACTATCACCCACACTGCATCATGACCCCGCGATGTCCATGGCAAATGGGTCACAAAATTCATCGTGATATGCTCCCACTTCCATTTTGCTACCTCCAAAGGCTGGAGTAATCCTGCTGGTCTCTGGTGTTCAGTCTTAACCTGCTGACATGTGAGACATCGACTGACAAAATCGTCAACTTGCCTCTTCATTCCACTCTAGTAATACTGGCCACGAAGATCATGATACATCTTCGTGCCCCCTGGATGAACCGCAAAACGGGAGCAATGAAACTCCCTAAGGATCTCCTCCCTTAGATCTGCTAATTGAGGAACCACAACCCTTCCTCGATACCGAAGACTACCATCCGAGTGAATAGTCCAGCCCTCGTCACCTGTACTTGTCTTTACACGGTCCCGGATGGACAATAGCTCCGTGTCCTGACTCTAGGACTCAATCACCCTGCTCAGTAGAGACGGCGTAGCCACCAAACTCCCTAAAGTACCCTGAGCTTGACCCATATAACATTGCCCGAACTGTCCCACAGTCTTGAGCATCTGCCACTCCCAGGAAGTTACACTAGCCAAAACTCCCCGTGACCTTCGACTAAGTGCATCAACCACCACGTTTGTCTTACCAAGATGGTAATGCAAAGTGAAGTCATAGTCCACTAAATACTCCATCCACCGGTGTTGCCTCATGTTGAGGTCCCGCTGTGTGAAAATATACTTCAGACTCTTGTGGTCCAAAAATATTTCAAACTGCTCACCATACAGGTAGTGACACCAAGCCTTCAAGGCAAAGACAATGACCGCTAACTCCATGTCATGTGTGGGGTAATTTTTCTCGTGATTCTTTAGCTGCAGAGAACCATAAGCTACTACCCTCCCAGACTACATCAAAACACATCCCAGCCCGTCCTTCGAGGCATCACAATAGACCATGTACCTCTGTCCCCGTTCTGGGACTATCAGAATAGGAGCTGAAGTAAGCCTCCACTTTAACTCTTGGAATGCATTCTCACAAGAGTCATTCCACACAAACTTGACCTCTTTCCGGGTCAACTTTGTCATAGGCGTAGCCAATCTGGAGAAATCCTTAATAAATCGCCGGTAGTACCCTACCAATCCCAAGAAACTACGTATCTCGAAGACTGTCTTCGATCTCTCCTAATTCGTAACTGCCTTAACCTTTTCCGGGTCCACAGATACACCTGNTCCTCGATACCGAAGACTACCATCCGAGTGAATAGTCCAGCCCTCGTCACCTGTACTTGTCTTNGATACACCTGAAGCCGACACTACATGCCCCAAAAATTTTACCTCCGTAAGCCAAAATTCACACTTGCTGAACTTGGCGTACAACTGATGCTCTCTCAATGTCTGGAGAACAATCCTCAAGTGACTCTCACGCTCCTCCTCAGACTTGGAGTAGATCAAGATGTCATCAACAAAAACCACAACAAACTGATCTAAATAGGGTTGGAACAGCCTATGCATGAGATCCATGAATGCCGCTGGAGCATTCGTCAATCCAAAAGGCATGACAGTAAACTTGAAATGCCCATAACGCGTCCTAAACACCGTCTTAGGGATATCTTCCTCCCTAACTCTCAACTGATGGTAACCAGTGCGAAGATCTATCTTGAAGTAGACCCGCGCCCCTCTCAACTGATCAAACAANTCCTCTGGCTAGCCTGGTAGGAAGGCATCTGATTTCTCCCACCTTGGGAGGATTGACCTTCGCCTTGGCCTTGATAACTGCGGCCCTGTCCCTAAAACCCTAATGGAGTAGAAGTTCTCTGTTTCTTCCTCGAGCTAAAAGAAAAGGATTGGCCCTCCTTCTTCTTANCCGATAATCAATATACAACCGAAGAGTCTTGTCTTTCTTCTTGGCAAACAAGATCGGAGCGCCCCATAGTGAAGTGCTCGGTCTAATAAACCTCTTGTCCAATAATTANTTCTCCCACCTTGGGAGGATTGACCTTCGCCTTGGCCTTGATAACTGCGGCCCTGTCCCTGAAACCCTAATGGAGTAGAAGTTCTCTGCTTCTTCCTCGAGCTAAAAGAAAAGGATTGGCCCTCCTTCTTCTTATCTTTTGCACCAGACTCCCAAATGCTCCTTGCGTCATCCACCTCTCTCTCAATGGCCATGGATGTGGTGACCATCAAATCAAAGTCTTGTAGGAGAAGACCCACAATCTTACCCCGGATGGATAACTTCAGCTCATCCTCATATTTCCTAACCTTGGCCATATCTGTGGCCACATATTGGTCAGTGAAACGTGCTAACTCAGTANACCCATCAACTGTCCGTGCCATCTAGAGTTGTACACGGCTTGGGGTAAAGCATATTGCTTCTCNCTAACCTTGGCCATATCTGTGGCCACATATTGGTCAGTGAAACGTGCTAACTCAGTAAATTTAGCCACGTATTCCATCACGGACATCGTTCCTTGCCTCAAATCTAGGAACTCTCGGGCCTTCGCATGCCTCACAGCTGCCAAGAAGTATTTTCCCATAAAGAGTTCCTTGAACTCTGCCCATGTCATGGCCTCCAAGTTCTTGGTGNATCAGGCGTATAAGTCGTGACCCTCTTCCGATCACAATCAATGACGACTCGGTGTGTTGTCACCCAATCCATCCCAAGGATTACATCAAACTCTGACATGTCCATGACCCTAAGGTCTACGGTGAATAAAATCCCCGAGATCTCTAACTCACAACCCCGACATATCTGATCAATTCTCACCCTAACACCTAGGAGAGAACTCACATGCAACGGCTCNTGGTGGCATCAGAGGTGATCTCCATTGCCCTCAAGATCTTGTCAACCTGTCGGAACCAATGATCATCTACCATTNTCTTCTAAGGTCTCAACCTCTAAGCCCAAGTCATCCACACAAGATACAACAATAAATGAATGAGATGCACCAGAATTGAACAATATTTTAGCCCACAACCGAGAGAGTAAGAATGTACCCTGTATAACCGNCCATGAAGATCGGCGGTTGATGTGCCTTGAACTTCTGGAGATGACTGGAGCCTCCTTGGACTCCACTTGTACCCGTCTGTGTGATAGTGGCAACTACAGCACCAAGGGCCTCTACNGCATAATGGCGTAGACATGCCTCTGAGTCCCAGAAGTCCCAGCTTGTGAGCCCTGGCCTCGTCCTCGACCCATGCCTTGGCCAATCTGGCCAGCTTGCGGTGTCCCCGCACGAGAAGTAGTAGGGCCTTGTGCTACACCCTGGAATTGGTACTAGTTGCCCTAACCCATAGTAGGGTAGTGAGGAGCATACTACGTCTGTGGTTGCCCCACGGAAGTCTGAGACTGTGATGACCTATGACCTTGGGATCCCTGCCTCTGAGGACAATCCCTCTTAATATGACCCGGTTGGTGGCAATGATAGCAANGCATCCACTAGAAAACATTTAAACTTGAACTATGTCGTTCATTTTTTTTTTCGACTCCCAAGGTTATGTTTTCTAACCCTAGTGCCTCTTTCCATATACATTTTACCATGTATGNATATGACCCGGTTGGTGGCAATGATAGCAAGTCCTCTGGCTAGCCTGGTAGGAAGGCATCTGATTTCTCCCACCTTGGGAGGATTGACCTTCGCCTTGGCCTTGATAACTGCGGCCCTGTCCCTGAAACCCTAATGGAGTAGAAGTTCTCTGCTTCTTCCTCGAGCTAAAAGAAAAGGATTGGCCCTCCTTCTTCTTATCTTTTGCACCAGACTCCCAAATGCTCCTTGCATCATCCACCTCTCTCTCAATGGCCATGGATGTGGTGACCATCAAATCAAAGTCTTGTAGGAGAAGACCCACAATCTTACCCCGGATGGATAACTTCAGCTCATCCTCATATTTCCTAACCTTGGCCATATCTGTGGCCACATATTGGTCAGTGAAACGTGCTAACTCAGTAAATTTAGCCACGTATTCCATCACGGACATCGTTCCTTGCCTCAAATCTAGGAACTCTCGGGCCTNCGATATCTCAACGTTATGCCCCATTTATCGGGGTCCATCCTTTATTAAAAATTTAGGCAGAGTCGCCTTTGTAAGGAGAACTCTATTCAAAACACAACCTGTGCATTATATAATAACAAGACCCATCCAAGGTCCTATATTCAACAATGACCACACCGGGTCCATTTATAAGTAAACATTGGCCACACCGGGTCCAATTATCCATATTCATACAAACATGCAAGATTATATTAAAACAGTCGATATAGATTCTATCACAATTCCTTTACACATTACATGCCAAAATTTAATTACAAGTCTAATTTTACAAAAGAAATGGAATGAAAGCCACAAGTTGGTTTTTCTTCCACCATAAGTGCCCGAGTAAGTGTCGTCCCTCGGCGTATGACCCGTACCTAAAATGTTTCCCGTATAGGGTGAGCCAACGCCTAGTAGAGAAAAACTCCTACTAGGGCTACTCCCCACCTTAAATGCATATGCACTGTGTATAAGCAACATTTGACATTTAACAATCATTCATACAAGAATATGTATTCAATGTTGAAATGCAACCATGTCATGCCATGAAAAAAGATGATACTCACTCATGCACTTAAACCCAAGTCCTCACTGACTTCCACAACACAATGCAATGCCAATGTGTAATGACCCGTCTTCGACAGAAATACATCCAATGATCGCTTTGAATAAAAAATCATGCATTTTATAAATTAGATCATTATTGAATGGTACTCATTAAATGAGTATTTTCTTATAAATCAAAATCTTGTGTCTTGTTGGGCAACGGATTTGAGATTTTATACCGCCGGTTCCATATACCATACTACACTTTTCCAGAATTTCACCACAGGAGAGTGTATAACCAAGTCGCCGGGTCTTGCACCCGAGGGAGAGTCTAGCCCTACTTACTATACCTGACACAAGTTTTCTTCCATGCAACCATTTGACTCAAAAGGGATCTTCGATCCACTTTTTCCCGAACCCACATACCAACCACCAAAGAAGGTGTTTGATCAACCATGAATCTCACACACCCACACTCATGACTTATGCCCATGAATGTGATGCCTCTAAGCACAATGANAACCAGAGGTACCCCCTCCACCACAAGAGGAGCCATTCCAAGGCCCTGAAGAATTCACTCCACCAGAACAACAACAGCCACAAGAGGATCTACCATACATACCAGTAAATGACAGAATTGACCGACAAATTCTGCTTGGATTGGAGACCACAGTCAATCAACTCAGTCAACGTATGGAAGATGATGAATAAAACCAAGAAGCAATCTTGAAGCTACTGAGAGCATTTTGGATGAGTCCCATCTACTTCCTAGAAAAAATTGGAGATTCTACCGAAAAACTTTGCTATCTTTCACTCAGCTTGTTAATTATGCACTTGAACTTTAATTTATGTTTTGCACTTATTTTCTTTTGAACTTTTGTGTGTTTTAAACTTCTTTATTTTGAACTAATGTGTGTTTAAGTTTGTTTATATTAATTTTAAAACTCATGTTGTTAAGTTAGGAATTAATAACTCATATAATTCATAGCTAAATTAAATTTTTATTTTCATGCCTTGCAAGAATAATCTTAATCTGATCACACGAAATTTTTNTATCTAAACTACAAAACAGCCCATACAAACCACCATATAACAGCCCGTATATAGCCCACAAAATAGCCTAAAAACAGTCCGCAAAAATAGTCCAAAAACAGTCACAATTTCAGTCCATAACATGGCCTAAAAACAGTCCATAATTCAGCCCTTTAACAGCCCCTTAAAAAGCCCAAATTCAGCCCCTTAACAGTCCCTAATTAGTGCGCCCCTAATTAGTGCACAAAACAGCCCTTAAGTAGTGCACAAAACTGCCCCAATTTCAGCACCAAAACAGTCCATTTGGATAGCCCACATATAAACCAATTTCAGCCACTAAAAGCCCACTTAAGGTAAGAATAAAACCAAGGTAGGAGGGAACCCTACCTCAATAGAAGTGTAAGAACTTCTATAACACCAAATCAACCTCAAAGCTTTGATTTTCCCCAAAGTCTCCTCTTGGATCTTCGGTGAAATCCACTCTTTTTGGTATGTACGCGTAGCCCTCGTCGAGGAGATGAACTTTGGCTCTTGGTCCGAGTTTATCCGAGCGACGGAACTCCGGATATTGAAGAAGGAAGAATTATTTTCTCTCTTTTCTCTCATCTTTCTCTCCAACGTGTGAACCAGCAGAATATAGAGATATTTCTGCTGAAATATCTAATATTTAACACTATTTATAATTTTCAAGACATGGCCCGAGTCGCACCACGTGTCCCCCACTTGCTCGGTCCGTTTTCGCCCCGAAACGATTTAATTTCGTACTAGTTTAAGTTCAAAATATTTTATATAAAATTTATTTAAAATATTTTCCAACTTTCAAATTTTTTTTTAAATTTCGTTTTTGGGGGTCACCGGACACCCGTCGCCTCGAAATATGTGAAAAATTTGACTATCTCAGAATTCGATGAAAATTGACAGGGCAACTAGATTTCGCAATGCGAATGCAACTGTGAGGTCCGTTTTATCACTCGAGGTCTAGAAAAATACCAGTTTTTCAACCCGCGCTATAATGACAAATTACCATTTTACCTTTTTTTTTCAAAAAAAGTTAAAATTTTTCCCAGGTTTCACAATCGATCTAACAAATTTGATCATGGACCAAATGTTACTTATAGTAGATCGAAAGAAACCCTCACTTCCATATGCTATATTATTTTCTCAATTGTGCAGAGAAAAAGGAGTGATTATTGATCCAATCTAGAAAATAGTGGACCATTTTTGGCCCATTAGACAAAACATCATTGAAGAAAATTTATGGAGGACAACAAGAAGAACAACCAGAGGTACCCCCTCCACCACAAGAGGAGCCATTCCAAGGCCCTGAAGAATTCACTCCACCAGAACAACAACAGCCACAAGAGGATCTACCATACATACCAGTAAATGACAGAATTGACCGACAAATTCTGCTTGGATTGGAGACCACAGTCAATCAACTCAGTCAACGTATGGAAGATGATGAATAAAACCAAGCAGCAATCTTGAAGCTACTGAGAGCATTTTGGATGAGTCCCATCTACTTCCTAGAAAAAATTGGAGATTCTACCGAAAAACTTTGCTATCTTTCACTCAGCTTGTTAATTATGCACTTGAACTTTAATTTATGTTTTGCACTTATTTTCTTTTGAACTTTTGTGTGTTTTAAACTTCTTTATTTTGAACTAATGTGTGTTTAAGTTTGTTTATATTAATTTTAAAACTCATGTTGTTAAGTTAGGAATTAATAACTCATATAATTCATAGCTAAATTAAATTTTTATTTTCATGCCTTGCAAGAATAATCTTAATCTGATCACACGAAATTTTTATATTTTAGTTGTGTATTATCTTAATATTTTTGTTTAAACTTATTCTTAAAAGCACAATTAGATTTGTTTATTGTTAAAAATCTTTGTGAAATATTACACTCTTTGCATATATAGTGGAGATGTAAAACCTATTGCAAATTTTGAACCAATCTTTCTTGGAGAGATATTCTACATCTACTTAAATACAAATCTTCGATTCAGCGATAAATTTTCCTTAAATAATCTCATTAACTTTGTTTTGATTAGCACTTATTAAATTGTACTATTAGCATTATCCTTAACTTTCATGCAGATATTATACAGATATATGATTTCTAGAAAATTATTTTAGGCCATGTTTGACTAATTTTAAGCCTTGACCATTTATTTTACAAAATTATATCCATAGACAACCATGATTGAACCTAACAGAATACAAATTCTTTTCTTGAAACCCAAGAAACACACAAGCCAAATAAAAATATATTAAACCTACATTGCTATCTAATTTTCTTGCACCCTCTTTTAAAACAGCAAAATACTGAAAGGCAAAAGAAGAAGAAAGGTAGAAAAGAACAAAGAAAGAAAAAAGAAGGATCCAAGTCAAAGAAAAGAAATCTGAAAAAGATGTTTCAAAAGAAAGAAAAATAGCCAAGAAAGTGAAAAATGGGAAAAATAGAAAAGAAACATGTAAAATCCTCGAAAAATGAGGTGTGCCACAAAACTAAAAGATAGCATTTGAAATCCAATGACGTCGTTCATAAACCTTAAACTCATGGCCACATTACAACCCTAATAAATTCCTTTCTGATTCTAGGAATCGTATATTTGTACTAATCCTATCAATTCTAAAAAGGAAAATGTTAATAGTATATTTAATATAGTGTTAATATTCTTTCATGAGATTATGTCAAATTCCACTTTATTCAACTTACCGCTCTTTTAATTAACTACATGTGAAATTATTTGCTTTTATTAACTGATTCCAATCACATGTAGCTTGTGAGAATAGTCACTATAATAGGTACGTTCTTTTTGCTGAGTGTATTCCAGGAAAGAACTGACATCAAAACTACCATGAAAGAGGGTAACATGTCTCAAGTGATTTTTGAAAATAAAGAAATCATTACACACAACACAAGTTTTTATAAAAATATATAGATAATATTATAATTAACGTGTGTTACTCTTATAGTGTTCAGAAAAGGGAGTATCTTGACAAGACAGACGGAATATTGATTTAATTTTACTTGTGAAAAATATGAATTATTAATTCCTAATTACTGAAGTTTGTCGGTAGCTTCACTGAAAACCTTCACGAGACAAAACTCATCCACTAGCAATCACCTAGGGGTTTAAAGGCTTGTTGCATCTGCTAAATACAATCATGAAAAATCTACGAAAATGATTTTACCTTTGTTTGTATTTTATTGTATTTTGTTAATAGTTTTTCTACTTTACTAGGGACCAGTAAAGTTTAAGTTGGGAGTGTGATTAACCTTAATTAGTGTATAAATTAGAATAGTCAAATTAGTAAAATAAAATAACCAAAAACTATTAATTAGAGTCAATTAGGGTTTGTGTGGTAATTAGGGTTTTATGTGTGTTATGTTTAAAATTTTCAGGGTTTGATGCTGAATTACCAGAGAATGCAAGGAGCAATGTATAAAAGCTTGAAACAACAAAGACTAAAGTGTAATTTTAACAAGTAATGAGTCAGCATGCATGCAAATGGAAATTCCAACAAGATCCCACCGTCCGGACGGTAGTGATGGCATCCGGACGGTCCCCATTGGCGGCTGAAGTTGATCTTGAATCCTCCTGCTTCCTCCTCCTCTATATAAAGCATGCAAGCCTCCATTTCAAAGGATGCCGGACACCAAGAGCTCCAGAGAGAAATCCAAGAGAGAAAAAGAGAAAGAGAAAAGAGAAAAGAGAAAATAAAAAGAAAAAGAAAAACTTGCAACTCGATCCGGTCCGTCGTACACTTCAGTTCAAACTCTATACTACTATATTTTCTGTTGTATCTTTCTATTCGGATAGTTGAACTGCTGTCACCTTTTTGTCTTAATTGATAATAAGGTGGTTGTGTTTCAGTTGTTCCTTGTGAAAGAAGTTTTAGAATTTATAATGTAATTTCAGTTGTAATGAAAACTGGTCAAACTTCTTGCTTGTCTGTAGTAATAAGGCGTTAGTAGTTACTTATATCCTCCAATGAGAGGTAAACATATGTATAATACTGGTTAAATTCTAGAAATGCTAATATTTTATATATTTATATATCTATGTATTATATGCTTCATGCTTGATACAGTGATGTACGTAATTTCGATGCAGTGCCAAGAATTATGTCATCAGTGCATCATCAACCTGCCAGTAAAACAACCATGTCATTCCTATTAGTATGGTTTATCCTCCACCAGAATGCTAAGGATGTTAACTAATGCGTGGTACAAAACCTATATGATCCTCATGAATGGCTTGTCCTTCTGGGTTATTAGGGTTGTTTAAGTACTATATGTTACCATTAGATTAATGACCTAAGTGATCCTCATTAATGACTTATCCTTCTGGATTACTAAGATCTTTTAACTGGTATAAATGATAATATTCCTAGTCGAATATCTATGGCATTCCTATCGGTATGGTTTATCTTCCACTGGAACGTTGAGGATGTTTAACTAGTTTATGTATCATAGACAAAGCCAAGTAAATAATTCAAGTATTCCTCATGAATGGCTTGTCCTTCTGGTTTGTTTGGATTAGTCAATTGGCACATCTATAACCAACTAACCTAGGAATTAGTTGTATTACGGTTTATTATGTACACACCTACTATTATGAAATCAATTGAATAATTCAAGTATTCCTCATGAATGGCTTGTTCTTCTAGTTTACTTGGATTAATCAATTGTCATGGATACCACCAACTAACCTAAGAAGTTGATGTTTGATGGTTAATATACATCAGACCTACAAGTTAACTTGCCAGTAACATAAAAGTTAATTGATGTAAGGTAGAATTTCCAGTACCTGAACAACGCATATGGGATCCTTAAACTGAAGGATAGTTTTTATTGNGAGAATGCAAGGAGCAATGTATAAAAGCTTGAAACAACAAAGACTAAAGTGTAATTTTAACAAGTAATGAGTCAGCATGCATGCAAATGGAAATTCCAACAAGATCCCACCGTCCGGACGGTAGTGATGGCATCCGGACGGNAATATTTTATATAAAATTTATTTAAAATATTTTCCAACTTTCAAATTTTTTTTTAAATTTCGTTTTTGGGGGTCACCGGACACCCGTCGCCTCGAAATATGTGAAAAATTTGACTATCTCAGAATTCGATGAAAATTGACAGGGCAACTAGATTTCGCAATGCGAATGCAACTGTGAGGTCCGTTTTATCACTNCAAGCCTCCATTTCAAAGGATGCCGGACACCAAGAGCTCCAGAGAGAAATCCAAGAGAGAAAAAGAGAAAGAGAAAAGAGAAAAGAGAAAATAAAAAGAAAAAGAAAAACTTGCAACTCGATCCGGTCCGTCGTACACTTCAGTTCAAACTCTATACTACTATATNGTCTAGAAAAATACCAGTTTTTCAACCCGCGCTATAATGACAAATTACCATTTTACCTTTTTTTTTCAAAAAAAGTTAAAATTTTTCCCAGGTTTCACAATCGATCTAACAAATTTGATCATGGACCAAATGTTACTTATAGTAGATCGAAAGAAACCCTCACTTCCATATGCTATATTATTTTCTCAATTGTGCAGAGAAAAAGGAGTGATTATTGATCCAATCTAGAAAATAGTGGACCATTTTTGGCCCATTAGACAAAACATCATTGAAGAAAATTTATGGAGGACAACAAGAAGAACAACCAGAGGTACCCCCTCCACCACAAGAGGAGCCATTCCAAGGCCCTGAAGAATTCACTCCACCAGAACAACAACAGCCACAAGAGGATCTACCATACATACCAGTAAATGACAGAATTGACCGACAAATTCTGCTTGGATTGGAGACCACAGTCAATCAACTCAGTCAACGTATGGAAGATGATGAATAAAACCAAGCAGCAATCTTGAAGCTACTGAGAGCATTTTGGATGAGTCCCATCTACTTCCTAGAAAAAATTGGAGATTCTACCGAAAAACTTTGCTATCTTTCACTCAGCTTGTTAATTATGCACTTGAACTTTAATTTATGTTTTGCACTTATTTTCTTTTGAACTTTTGTGTGTTTTAAACTTCTTTATTTTGAACTAATGTGTGTTTAAGTTTGTTTATATTAATTTTAAAACTCATGTTGTTAAGTTAGGAATTAATAACTCATATAATTCATAGCTAAATTAAATTTTTATTTTCATGCCTTGCAAGAATAATCTTAATCTGATCACACGAAATTTTTATATTTTAGTTGTGTATTATCTTAATATTTTTGTTTAAACTTATTCTTAAAAGCACAATTAGATTTGTTTATTGTTAAAAATCTTTGTGAAATATTACACTCTTTGCATATATAGTGGAGATGTAAAACCTATTGCAAATTTTGAACCAATCTTTCTTGGAGAGATATTCTACATCTACTTAAATACAAATCTTCGATTCAGCGATAAATTTTCCTTAAATAATCTCATTAACTTTGTTTTGATTAGCACTTATTAAATTGTACTATTAGCATTATCCTTAACTTTCATGCAGATATTATACAGATATATGATTTCTAGAAAATTATTTTAGGCCATGTTTGACTAATTTTAAGCCTTGACCATTTATTTTACAAAATTATATCCATAGACAACCATGATTGAACCTAACAGAATACAAATTCTTTTCTTGAAACCCAAGAAACACACAAGCCAAATAAAAATATATTAAACCTACATTGCTATCTAATTTTCTTGCACCCTCTTTTAAAACAGCAAAATACTGAAAGGCAAAAGAAGAAGAAAGGTAGAAAAGAACAAAGAAAGAAAAAAGAAGGATCCAAGTCAAAGAAAAGAAATCTGAAAAAGATGTTTCAAAAGAAAGAAAAATAGCCAAGAAAGTGAAAAATGGGAAAAATAGAAAAGAAACATGTAAAATCCTCGAAAAATGAGGTGTGCCACAAAACTAAAAGATAGCATTTGAAATCCAATGACGTCGTTCATAAACCTTAAACTCATGGCCACATTACAACCCTAATAAATTCCTTTCTGATTCTAGGAATCGTATATTTGTACTAATCCTATCAATTCTAAAAAGGAAAATGTTAATAGTATATTTAATATAGTGTTAATATTCTTTCATGAGATTATGTCAAATTCCACTTTATTCAACTTACCGCTCTTTTAATTAACTACATGTGAAATTATTTGCTTTTATTAACTGATTCCAATCACATGTAGCTTGTGAGAATAGTCACTATAATAGGTACGTTCTTTTTGCTGAGTGTATTCCAGGAAAGAACTGACATCAAAACTACCATGAAAGAGGGTAACATGTCTCAAGTGATTTTTGAAAATAAAGAAATCATTACACACAACACAAGTTTTTATAAAAATATATAGATAATATTATAATTAACGTGTGTTACTCTTATAGTGTTCAGAAAAGGGAGTATCTTGACAAGACAGACGGAATATTGATTTAATTTTACTTGTGAAAAATATGAATTATTAATTCCTAATTACTGAAGTTTGTCGGTAGCTTCACTGAAAACCTTCACGAGACAAAACTCATCCACTAGCAATCACCTAGGGGTTTAAAGGCTTGTTGCATCTGCTAAATACAATCGTGAAAAATCTACGAAAATGATTTTACCTTTGTTTGTATTTTATTGTATTTTGTTAATAGTTTTTCTACTTTACTAGGGACCAGTAAAGTTTAAGTTGGGAGTGTGATTAACCTTAATTAGTGTATAAATTAGAATAGTCAAATTAGTAAAATAAAATAACCAAAAACTATTAATTAGAGTCAATTAGGGTTTGTGTGGTAATTAGGGTTTTATGTGTGTTATGTTTAAAATTTTCAGGGTTTGATGCTGAATTACCAGAGAATGCAAGGAGCAATGTATAAAAGCTTGAAACAACAAAGACTAAAGTGTAATTTTAACAAGTAATGAGTCAGCATGCATGCAAATGGAAATTCCAACAAGATCCCACCGTCCGGACGGTAGTGATGGCATCCGGACGGTCCCCATTGGCGGCTGAAGTTGATCTTGAATCCTCCTGCTTCCTCCTCCTCTATATAAAGCATGCAAGCCTCCATTTCAAAGGATGCCGGACACCAAGAGCTCCAGAGAGAAATCCAAGAGAGAAAAAGAGAAAGAGAAAAGAGAAAAGAGAAAATAAAAAGAAAAAGAAAAACTTGCAACTCGATCCGGTCCGTCGTACACTTCAGTTCAAACTCTATACTACTATATTTTCTGTTGTATCTTTCTATTCGGATAGTTGAACTGCTGTCACCTTTTTGTCTTAATTGATAATAAGGTGGTTGTGTTTCAGTTGTTCCTTGTGAAAGAAGTTTTAGAATTTATAATGTAATTTCAGTTGTAATGAAAACTGGTCAAACTTCTTGCTTGTCTGTAGTAATAAGGCGTTAGTAGTTACTTATATCCTCCAATGAGAGGTAAACATATGTATAATACTGGTTAAATTCTAGAAATGCTAATATTTTATATATTTATATATCTATGTATTATATGCTTCATGCTTGATACAGTGATGTACGTAATTTCGATGCAGTGCCAAGAATTATGTCATCAGTGCATCATCAACCTGCCAGTAAAACAACCATGTCATTCCTATTAGTATGGTTTATCCTCCACCAGAATGCTAAGGATGTTAACTAATGCGTGGTACAAAACCTATATGATCCTCATGAATGGCTTGTCCTTCTGGGTTATTAGGGTTGTTTAAGTACTATATGTTACCATTAGATTAATGACCTAAGTGATCCTCATTAATGACTTATCCTTCTGGATTACTAAGATCTTTTAACTGGTATAAATGATAATATTCCTAGTCGAATATCTATGGCATTCCTATCGGTATGGTTTATCTTCCACCGGAACGTTGAGGATGTTTAACTAGTTTATGTATCATAGACAAAGCCAAGTAAATAATTCAAGTATTCCTCATGAATGGCTTGTCCTTCTGGTTTGTTTGGATTAGTCAATTGGCACATCTATAACCAACTAACCTAGGAATTAGTTGTATTACGGTTTATTATGTACACACCTACTATTATGAAATCAATTGAATAATTCAAGTATTCCTCATGAATGGCTTGTTCTTCTAGTTTACTTGGATTAATCAATTGTCATGGATACCACCAACTAACCTAAGAAGTTGATGTTTGATGGTTAATATACATCAGACCTACAAGTTAACTTGCCAGTAACATAAAAGTTAATTGATGTAAGGTAGAATTTCCAGTACCTGAACAACGCATATGGGATCCTTAAACTGAAGGATAGTTTTTATTGTTGTCTTAATCTATCTGCACATAAACATTTACTTAGACTAGTTATCAATCTAAGCTCACATCACAAGCTATCACATGTTGTCCTATTCGAATTAACAACTTAACTATTTTTATTTCATTTTCAAATTATTAAAACTCTTCATGGGATCAATACTTGGACTTAAAATCGAGAAAACTACAATTCGACCACTTATACTTGGGTGTATAACATTAATTCGATCACAAAAAAGTGTGAATCAAAACCTTTTTCATTCCTCCTTGTAGTGTACGATGATTTGGATTGACTAGGTTGAGTGTGGACGTGGGTGTGAGTTCTTGATACACCGTAGACTTGCCACGGGATATGCTTGAATCCTCCCTTCCATTTTAGTCCCGCGCTTCCTATGAATCAATCAAGCATCTAGGCACCCATTAGAGGAAGGTCTTCAGTTGATTTGGCATTCATATTGGAATGACCTCTTCAAATTAGCCAATACTTCTTTCCCATTTCATTTTCATCAAGAACACAATTCACCAAACCTCAAACATCAAAGATTTTTACACTTTACCCTTTTCATCAAAATTACCTTCACACAATTCCCTTCCTTCCCTGAGGAGACGACCTTGAAATACGAATTCCAAGTTAAACACGACCCTCAAAAGTCTCTCTATGCTTGGAGAGTACTTTTTTCACACACACACATTTCATTCTACACACCCATTTTTTTATTTCTTGAATCAAACCCGAGAGAGAGTGATACTCGCCCACACACACAAGCTATACACACATTGTGGGTTCATGTTCGGAGATTAAGGTATATGAGGAAACCAACCCAAGTATTTTTGGCGCCATTGCTGAGGAAGACAAAGCGTTGAATTAAGAAGGTGATTTTTGGACAATGAAGGTTAGTCTCATAATATTCATCACGACTGAGGTACATTGCTCCTTGTATATATTTTTGTTTGTTTATATTTTCATTTGTAGATAGTGTGTTGTCTGTGGGGACTAGAAGAACAAAATCAATTGGTTAGAAAACCTTTGGACCCCAACATAAACATTGACCAAGACCTACCCGAGGATGGCAGTGACAACTTTGAAGAGTTGGGTGCCAATATGAATGTTCCGAGGGGAGGTAGAGTGTAAGAACCTAGAGTTTCAAACCCGAGAATGCACGTTTGCACTAGAAATGAAGGAAACAACATTCAAATTGATCCTCCGGTGAGGTTAATGAGGGATTACCTTCAACATACTCATATCACCGCTCCCTCATGCATTCTCTTACCGGTCCAAGCTCATGCCTTCCTAGTTAAGCCGAGAATGTTGCAACTACTTCCTACATTCTATGGAATTAAAAGGGAAAATTCTTATTTGCACATTAAGGAATTTGAGGATATAGTTGCAACCTTCAACACTAATCATGCTATGGAAGACATAGCTCATTTGAAATTGCTTCCTTTTTCCCTTAAGGACAAAGCTAAAACATGGTTGAATTCCTTTCGGCCTCGATCCATAACTTCTTGGGTTCAAATGCTTTCCAATTTTTTGAACAAATTCTTTTCTATACCTAAATTCACCGCACTAAAAAAACAAATCCAAAAAATTTTGGAAATGCCCAATGAGCAATTTTGNTTAACTACATGTGAAATTATTTGCTTTTATTAACTGATTCCAATCACATGTAGCTTGTGAGAATAGTCACTATAATAGGTACGTTCTTTTTGCTGAGTGTATTCCAGGAAAGAACTGACATCAAAACTACCATGAAAGAGGGTAACATGTCTCAAGTGATTTTTGAAAATAAAGAAATCATTACACACAACACAAGTTTTTATAAAAATATATAGATAATATTATAATTAACGTGTGTTACTCTTATAGTGTTCAGAAAAGGGAGTATCTTGACAAGACAGACGGAATATTGATTTAATTTTACTTGTGAAAAATATGAATTATTAATTCCTAATTACTGAAGTTTGTCGGTAGCTTCACTGAAAACCTTCACGAGACAAAACTCATCCACTAGCAATCACCTAGGGGTTTAAAGGCTTGTTGCATCTGCTAAATACAATCGTGAAAAATCTACGAAAATGATTTTACCTTTGTTTGTATTTTATTGTATTTTGTTAATAGTTTTTCTACTTTACTAGGGACCAGTAAAGTTTAAGTTGGGAGTGTGATTAACCTTAATTAGTGTATAAATTAGAATAGTCAAATTAGTAAAATAAAATAACCAAAAACTATTAATTAGAGTCAATTAGGGTTTGTGTGGTAATTAGGGTTTTATGTGTGTTATGTTTAAAATTTTCAGGGTTTGATGCTGAATTACCAGAGAATGCAAGGAGCAATGTATAAAAGCTTGAAACAACAAAGACTAAAGTGTAATTTTAACAAGTAATGAGTCAGCATGCATGCAAATGGAAATTCCAACAAGATCCCACCGTCCGGACGGTAGTGATGGCATCCGGACGGTCCCCATTGGCGGCTGAAGTTGATCTTGAATCCTCCTGCTTCCTCCTCCTCTATATAAAGCATGCAAGCCTCCATTTCAAAGGATGCCGGACACCAAGAGCTCCAGAGAGAAATCCAAGAGAGAAAAAGAGAAAGAGAAAAGAGAAAAGAGAAAATAAAAAGAAAAAGAAAAACTTGCAACTCGATCCGGTCCGTCGTACACTTCAGTTCAAACTCTATACTACTATATTTTCTGTTGTATCTTTCTATTCGGATAGTTGAACTGCTGTCACCTTTTTGTCTTAATTGATAATAAGGTGGTTGTGTTTCAGTTGTTCCTTGTGAAAGAAGTTTTAGAATTTATAATGTAATTTCAGTTGTAATGAAAACTGGTCAAACTTCTTGCTTGTCTGTAGTAATAAGGCGTTAGTAGTTACTTATATCCTCCAATGAGAGGTAAACATATGTATAATACTGGTTAAATTCTAGAAATGCTAATATTTTATATATTTATATATCTATGTATTATATGCTTCATGCTTGATACAGTGATGTACGTAATTTCGATGCAGTGCCAAGAATTATGTCATCAGTGCATCATCAACCTGCCAGTAAAACAACCATGTCATTCCTATTAGTATGGTTTATCCTCCACCAGAATGCTAAGGATGTTAACTAATGCGTGGTACAAAACCTATATGATCCTCATGAATGGCTTGTCCTTCTGGGTTATTAGGGTTGTTTAAGTACTATATGTTACCATTAGATTAATGACCTAAGTGATCCTCATTAATGACTTATCCTTCTGGATTACTAAGATCTTTTAACTGGTATAAATGATAATATTCCTAGTCGAATATCTATGGCATTCCTATCGGTATGGTTTATCTTCCACTGGAACGTTGAGGATGTTTAACTAGTTTATGTATCATAGACAAAGCCAAGTAAATAATTCAAGTATTCCTCATGAATGGCTTGTCCTTCTGGTTTGTTTGGATTAGTCAATTGGCACATCTATAACCAACTAACCTAGGAATTAGTTGTATTACGGTTTATTATGTACACACCTACTATTATGAAATCAATTGAATAATTCAAGTATTCCTCATGAATGGCTTGTTCTTCTAGTTTACTTGGATTAATCAATTGTCATGGATACCACCAACTAACCTAAGAAGTTGATGTTTGATGGTTAATATACATCAGACCTACAAGTTAACTTGCCAGTAACATAAAAGTTAATTGATGTAAGGTAGAATTTCCAGTACCTGAACAACGCATATGGGATCCTTAAACTGAAGGATAGTTTTTATTGTTGTCTTAATCTATCTGCACATAAACATTTACTTAGACTAGTTATCAATCTAAGCTCACATCACAAGCTATCACATGTTGTCCTATTCGAATTAACAACTTAACTATTTTTATTTCATTTTCAAATTATTAAAACTCTTCATGGGATCAATACTTGGACTTAAAATCGAGAAAACTACAATTCGACCACTTATACTTGGGTGTATAACATTAATTCGATCACAAAAAAGTGTGAATCAAAACCTTTTTCATTCCTCCTTGTAGTGTACGATGATTTGGATTGACTAGGTTGAGTGTGGACGTGGGTGTGAGTTCTTGATACACCGTAGACTTGCCACGGGATATGCTTGAATCCTCCCTTCCATTTTAGTCCCGCGCTTCCTATGAATCAATCAAGCATCTAGGCACCCATTAGAGGAAGGTCTTCAGTTGATTTGGCATTCATATTGGAATGACCTCTTCAAATTAGCCAATACTTCTTTCCCATTTCATTTTCATCAAGAACACAATTCACCAAACCTCAAACATCAAAGATTTTTACACTTTACCCTTTTCATCAAAATTACCTTCACACAATTCCCTTCCTTCCCTGAGGAGACGACCTTGAAATACGAATTCCAAGTTAAACACGACCCTCAAAAGTCTCTCTATGCTTGGAGAGTACTTTTTTCACACACACACATTTCATTCTACACACCCATTTTTTTATTTCTTGAATCAAACCCGAGAGAGAGTGATACTCGCCCACACACACAAGCTATACACACATTGTGGGTTCATGTTCGGAGATTAAGGTATATGAGGAAACCAACCCAAGTATTTTTGGCGCCATTGCTGAGGAAGACAAAGCGTTGAATTAAGAAGGTGATTTTTGGACAATGAAGGTTAGTCTCATAATATTCATCACGACTGAGGTACATTGCTCCTTGTATATATTTTTGTTTGTTTATATTTTCATTTGTAGATAGTGTGTTGTCTGTGGGGACTAGAAGAACAAAATCAATTGGTTAGAAAACCTTTGGACCCCAACATAAACATTGACCAAGACCTACCCGAGGATGGCAGTGACAACTTTGAAGAGTTGGGTGCCAATATGAATGTTCCGAGGGGAGGTAGAGTGTAAGAACCTAGAGTTTCAAACCCGAGAATGCACGTTTGCACTAGAAATGAAGGAAACAACATTCAAATTGATCCTCCGGTGAGGTTAATGAGGGATTACCTTCAACATACTCATATCACCGCTCCCTCATGCATTCTCTTACCGGTCCAAGCTCATGCCTTCCTAGTTAAGCCGAGAATGTTGCAACTACTTCCTACATTCTATGGAATTAAAAGGGAAAATTCTTATTTGCACATTAAGGAATTTGAGGATATAGTTGCAACCTTCAACACTAATCATGCTATGGAAGACATAGCTCATTTGAAATTGCTTCCTTTTTCCCTTAAGGACAAAGCTAAAACATGGTTGAATTCCTTTCGGCCTCGATCCATAACTTCTTGGGTTCAAATGCTTTCCAATTTTTTGAACAAATTCTTTTCTATACCTAAATTCACCGCACTAAAAAAACAAATCCAAAAAATTTTGGAAATGCCCAATGAGCAATTTTGCAACTGTTGGGATCGCTACAAGGAATTACTTCAATCCATTCCACATCATGGTTTTGAATCATGACAATTGGTGAGTATCTTCTATAAAGGAATTACACCAGGCCATCGCCAATTCATTGACATGATGTGCAATAGAGAGTTCTTAAACAAGGACCCCGATGAGGCCCTAGAAATACTTTAGTACATTGGTGCAAAATGCACAATCTTGGGATATCACGGATCCAACCGATATACTGAGTTCTTCTCCTCAGGGTAGTAATCGAGCATATGGGGGAGGGGATGTATGATATGAGAGACTAGGAAGACTTGTTTTTTAAAATTGCCAAGTTGTCAAAGAAAGTGGAGAGTCTTGAGGTCAATAGGAGACACAAGGTGTCCAATGTTTCAAAGATTGAGGAATCTTGCTCAATTTGTGAGAGTGTGCAGTATTCCATATCAAAGTGCCCTAACATTCTGGCACTTAAGGAAGTGTACCATGAGCAAGTCAATGCCTTTAACCAAATGAGGCAATCATTCTCCCAACACTCAAATACTTACTATTTGGGTTGGAGTAATCACCCAAACTTTAGTTGGAGAAATGCGAATCCCACTCCTCATGGTTCTAATACATATTCACCTCATGTGCCTCCTAAGCAAAGTCAATACCAAGGCTAAGGTCAAGGTCAAGCATCTAGCTCCCAATACCCTCGGTCCAATCTGCAAAGGTATTCATCGAATCCACCTCTATAAAATTTCTCCCAAAGTGCACCTCCACAAATTTATGGTTAACAAGGACCATCTAATCCTCCCACCTACCAACCTCCCCACAAGAGGAATTTGGAGGAAGTGTTGTATAATTTCATCCAAAACCAAACTGCCATCAACAATCAAACTGCCACAGCTTTTAATGACATTAGGACTCAACTCATGAAGTTGACAAATTCTATGGGGGCGCCACAACAAGAGAAGGGGAAATTCTCTGCTCAACCCCAAGAAAATCCTAGAGGTCAACACCTCATTGAGTCATCGGAACCCAAAAGTTAGAGTTGTGAGCAACTCAAGGCGATCACCACCCTTCGAAGTGGAAAAAAATTTGATAAGACTATTTTATCAAAAGTCTCACCCAAAGACACATTACCAATAGAGAAAGAGACTAAGGGTGACACCAAGGGGGTTGAGGTGAGTGAGAAGAAGAAAGTGGTTGATGAAAGTGTACATGCACCCCCCATTCCTGCCCCTTTTTCCAATTGTTTGAAGTNAAATTTGATCATGGACCAAATGTTACTTATAGTAGATCGAAAGAAACCCTCACTTCCATATGCTATATTATTTTCTCAATTGTGCAGAGAAAAAGGAGTGATTATTGATCCAATCTAGAAAATAGTGGACCATTTTTGGCCCATTAGACAAAACATCATTGAAGAAAATTTATGGAGGACAACAAGAAGAACAACCAGAGGTACCCCCTCCACCACAAGAGGAGCCATTCCAAGGCCCTGAAGAATTCACTCCACCAGAACAACAACAGCCACAAGAGGATCTACCATACATACCAGTAAATGACAGAATTGACCGACAAATTCTGCTTGGATTGGAGACCACAGTCAATCAACTCAGTCAACGTATGGAAGATGATGAATAAAACCAAGAAGCAATCTTGAAGCTACTGAGAGCATTTTGGATGAGTCCCATCTACTTCCTAGAAAAAATTGGAGATTCTACCGAAAAACTTTGCTATCTTTCACTCAGCTTGTTAATTATGCACTTGAACTTTAATTAATGTTTTGCACTTATTTTCTTTTGAACTTTTGTGTGTTTTAAACTTCTTTATTTTGAACTAATGTGTGTTTAAGTTTGTTTATATTAATTTTAAAACTCATGTTGTTAAGTTAGGAATTAATAACTCATATAATTCATAGCTAAATTAAATTTTTATTTTCATGCCTTGCAAGAATAATCTTAATCTGATCACACGAAATTTTTATATTTTAGTTGTGTATTATCTTAATATTTTTGTTTAAACTTATTCTTAAAAGCACAATTAGATTTGTTTATTGTTAAAAATCTTTGTGAAATATTACACTCTTTGCATATATAGTGGAGATGTAAAACCTATTGCAAATTTTGAACCAATCTTTCTTGGAGAGATATTCTACATCTACTTAAATACAAATCTTCGATTCAGCGATAAATTTTCCTTAAATAATCTCATTAACTTTGTTTTGATTAGCACTTATTAAATTGTACTATTAGCATTATCCTTAACTTTCATGCAGATATTATACAGATATATGATTTCTAGAAAATTATTTTAGGCCATGTTTGACTAATTTTAAGCCTTGACCATTTATTTTACAAAATTATATCCATAGACAACCATGATTGAACCTAACAGAATACAAATTCTTTTCTTGAAACCCAAGAAACACACAAGCCAAATAAAAATATATTAAACCTACATTGCTATCTAATTTTCTTGCACCCTCTTTTAAAACAGCAAAATACTGAAAGGCAAAAGAAGAAGAAAGGTAGAAAAGAACAAAGAAAGAAAAAAGAAGGATCCAAGTCAAAGAAAAGAAATCTGAAAAAGATGTTTCAAAAGAAAGAAAAATAGCCAAGAAAGTGAAAAATGGGAAAAATAGAAAAGAAACATGTAAAATCCTCGAAAAATGAGGTGTGCCACAAAACTAAAAGATAGCATTTGAAATCCAATGACGTCGTTCATAAACCTTAAACTCATGGCCACATTACAACCCTAATAAATTCCTTTCTGATTCTAGGAATCGTATATTTGTACTAATCCTATCAATTCTAAAAAGGAAAATGTTAATAGTATATTTAATATAGTGTTAATATTCTTTCATGAGATTATGTCAAATTCCACTTTATTCAACTTACCGCTCTTTTAATTAACTACATGTGAAATTATTTGCTTTTATTAACTGATTCCAATCACATGTAGCTTGTGAGAATAGTCACTATAATAGGTACGTTCTTTTTGCTGAGTGTATTCCAGGAAAGAACTGACATCAAAACTACCATGAAAGAGGGTAACATGTCTCAAGTGATTTTTGAAAATAAAGAAATCATTACACACAACACAAGTTTTTATAAAAATATATAGATAATATTATAATTAACGTGTGTTACTCTTATAGTGTTCAGAAAAGGGAGTATCTTGACAAGACAGACGGAATATTGATTTAATTTTACTTGTGAAAAATATGAATTATTAATTCCTAATTACTGAAGTTTGTCGGTAGCTTCACTGAAAACCTTCACGAGACAAAACTCATCCACTAGCAATCACCTAGGGGTTTAAAGGCTTGTTGCATCTGCTAAATACAATCATGAAAAATCTACGAAAATGATTTTACCTTTGTTTGTATTTTATTGTATTTTGTTAATAGTTTTTCTACTTTACTAGGGACCAGTAAAGTTTAAGTTGGGAGTGTGATTAACCTTAATTAGTGTATAAATTAGAATAGTCAAATTAGTAAAATAAAATAACCAAAAACTATTAATTAGAGTCAATTAGGGTTTGTGTGGTAATTAGGGTTTTATGTGTGTTATGTTTAAAATTTTCAGGGTTTGATGCTGAATTACCAGAGAATGCAAGGAGCAATGTATAAAAGCTTGAAACAACAAAGACTAAAGTGTAATTTTAACAAGTAATGAGTCAGCATGCATGCAAATGGAAATTCCAACAAGATCCCACCGTCCGGACGGTAGTGATGGCATCCGGACGGTCCCCATTGGCGGCTGAAGTTGATCTTGAATCCTCCTGCTTCCTCCTCCTCTATATAAAGCATGCAAGCCTCCATTTCAAAGGATGCCGGACACCAAGAGCTCCAGAGAGAAATCCAAGAGAGAAAAAGAGAAAGAGAAAAGAGAAAAGAGAAAATAAAAAGAAAAAGAAAAACTTGCAACTCGATCCGGTCCGTCGTACACTTCAGTTCAAACTCTATACTACTATATTTTCTGTTGTATCTTTCTATTCGGATAGTTGAACTGCTGTCACCTTTTTGTCTTAATTGATAATAAGGTGGTTGTGTTTCAGTTGTTCCTTGTGAAAGAAGTTTTAGAATTTATAATGTAATTTCAGTTGTAATGAAAACTGGTCAAACTTCTTGCTTGTCTGTAGTAATAAGGCGTTAGTAGTTACTTATATCCTCCAATGAGAGGTAAACATATGTATAATACTGGTTAAATTCTAGAAATGCTAATATTTTATATATTTATATATCTATGTATTATATGCTTCATGCTTGATACAGTGATGTACGTAATTTCGATGCAGTGCCAAGAATTATGTCATCAGTGCATCATCAACCTGCCAGTAAAACAACCATGTCATTCCTATTAGTATGGTTTATCCTCCACCAGAATGCTAAGGATGTTAACTAATGCGTGGTACAAAACCTATATGATCCTCATGAATGGCTTGTCCTTCTGGGTTATTAGGGTTGTTTAAGTACTATATGTTACCATTAGATTAATGACCTAAGTGATCCTCATTAATGACTTATCCTTCTGGATTACTAAGATCTTTTAACTGGTATAAATGATAATATTCCTAGTCGAATATCTATGGCATTCCTATCGGTATGGTTTATCTTCCACCGGAACGTTGAGGATGTTTAACTAGTTTATGTATCATAGACAAAGCCAAGTAAATAATTCAAGTATTCCTCATGAATGGCTTGTCCTTCTGGTTTGTTTGGATTAGTCAATTGGCACATCTATAACCAACTAACCTAGGAATTAGTTGTATTACGGTTTATTATGTACACACCTACTATTATGAAATCAATTGAATAATTCAAGTATTCCTCATGAATGGCTTGTTCTTCTAGTTTACTTGGATTAATCAATTGTCATGGATACCACCAACTAACCTAAGAAGTTGATGTTTGATGGTTAATATACATCAGACCTACAAGTTAACTTGCCAGTAACATAAAAGTTAATTGATGTAAGGTAGAATTTCCAGTACCTGAACAACGCATATGGGATCCTTAAACTGAAGGATAGTTTTTATTGTTGTCTTAATCTATCTGCACATAAACATTTACTTAGACTAGTTATCAATCTAAGCTCACATCACAAGCTATCACATGTTGTCCTATTCGAATTAACAACTTAACTATTTTTATTTCATTTTCAAATTATTAAAACTCTTCATGGGATCAATACTTGGACTTAAAATCGAGAAAACTACAATTCGACCACTTATACTTGGGTGTATAACATTAATTCGATCACAAAAAAGTGTGAATCAAAACCTTTTTCATTCCTCCTTGTAGTGTACGATGATTTGGATTGACTAGGTTGAGTGTGGACGTGGGTGTGAGTTCTTGATACACCGTAGACTTGCCACGGGATATGCTTGAATCCTCCCTTCCATT
Source organism: Ilex paraguariensis (assembly GCA_963454935.2). Lineage (NCBI taxonomy): Eukaryota > Viridiplantae > Streptophyta > Magnoliopsida > Aquifoliales > Aquifoliaceae > Ilex > Ilex paraguariensis. The sequence continues at coordinate 1,199,010 of CAUOFW020001058.1, read as the reverse complement.
TTAGTCCCGCGCTTCCTATGAATCAATCAAGCATCTAGGCACCCATTAGAGGAAGGTCTTCAGTTGATTTGGCATTCATATTGGAATGACCTCTTCAAATTAGCCAATACTTCTTTCCCATTTCATTTTCATCAAGAACACAATTCACCAAACCTCAAACATCAAAGATTTTTACACTTTACCCTTTTCATCAAAATTACCTTCACACAATTCCCTTCCTTCCCTGAGGAGACGACCTTGAAATACGAATTCCAAGTTAAACACGACCCTCAAAAGTCTCTCTATGCTTGGAGAGTACTTTTTTCACACACACACATTTCATTCTACACACCCATTTTTTTATTTCTTGAATCAAACCCGAGAGAGAGTGATACTCGCCCACACACACAAGCTATACACACATTGTGGGTTCATGTTCGCAGATTAAGGTATATGAGGAAACCAACCCAAGTATTTTTGGCGCCATTGCTGAGGAAGACAAAGCGTTGAATTAAGAAGGTGATTTTTGGACAATGAAGGTTAGTCTCATAATATTCATCACGACTGAGGTACATTGCTCCTTGTATATATTTTTGTTTGTTTATATTTTCATTTGTAGATAGTGTGTTGTCTGTGGGGACTAGAAGAACAAAATCAATTGGTTAGAAAACCTTTGGACCCCAACATAAACATTGACCAAGACCTACCCGAGGATGGCAGTGACAACTTTGAAGAGTTGGGTGCCAATATGAATGTTCCGAGGGGAGGTAGAGTGTAAGAACCTAGAGTTTCAAACCCGAGAATGCACGTTTGCACTAGAAATGAAGGAAACAACATTCAAATTGATCCTCCGGTGAGGTTAATGAGGGATTACCTTCAACATACTCATATCACCGCTCCCTCATGCATTCTCTTACCGGTCCAAGCTCATGCCTTCCTAGTTAAGCCGAGAATGTTGCAACTACTTCCTACATTCTATGGAATTAAAAGGGAAAATTCTTATTTGCACATTAAGGAATTTGAGGATATAGTTGCAACCTTCAACACTAATCATGCTATGGAAGACATAGCTCATTTGAAATTGCTTCCTTTTTCCCTTAAGGACAAAGCTAAAACATGGTTGAATTCCTTTCGGCCTCGATCCATAACTTCTTGGGTTCAAATGCTTTCCAATTTTTTGAACAAATTCTTTTCTATACCTAAATTCACCGCACTAAAAAAACAAATCCAAAAAATTTTGGAAATGCCCAATGAGCAATTTTGCAACTGTTGGGATCGCTACAAGGAATTACTTCAATCCATTCCACATCATGGTTTTGAATCATGACAATTGGTGAGTATCTTCTATAAAGGAATTACACCAGGCCATCGCCAATTCATTGACATGATGTGCAATAGAGAGTTCTTAAACAAGGACCCCGATGAGGCCCTAGAAATACTTTAGTACATTGGTGCAAAATGCACAATCTTGGGATATCACGGATCCAACCGATATACTGAGTTCTTCTCCTCAGGGTAGTAATCGAGCATATGGGGGAGGGGATGTATGATATGAGAGACTAGGAAGACTTGTTTTTTAAAATTGCCAAGTTGTCAAAGAAAGTGGAGAGTCTTGAGGTCAATAGGAGACACAAGGTGTCCAATGTTTCAAAGATTGAGGAATCTTGCTCAATTTGTGAGAGTGTGCAGTATTCCATATCAAAGTGCCCTAACATTCTGGCACTTAAGGAAGTGTACCATGAGCAAGTCAATGCCTTTAACCAAATGAGGCAATCATTCTCCCAACACTCAAATACTTACTATTTGGGTTGGAGTAATCACCCAAACTTTAGTTGGAGAAATGCGAATCCCACTCCTCATGGTTCTAATACATATTCACCTCATGTGCCTCCTAAGCAAAGTCAATACCAAGGCTAAGGTCAAGGTCAAGCATCTAGCTCCCAATACCCTCGGTCCAATCTGCAAAGGTATTCATCGAATCCACCTCTATAAAATTTCTCCCAAAGTGCACCTCCACAAATTTATGGTTAACAAGGACCATCTAATCCTCCCACCTACCAACCTCCCCACAAGAGGAATTTGGAGGAAGTGTTGTATAATTTCATCCAAAACCAAACTGCCATCAACAATCAAACTGCCACAGCTTTTAATGACATTAGGACTCAACTCATGAAGTTGACAAATTCTATGGGGGCGCCACAACAAGAGAAGGGGAAATTCTCTGCTCAACCCCAAGAAAATCCTAGAGGTCAACACCTCATTGAGTCATCGGAACCCAAAAGTTAGAGTTGTGAGCAACTCAAGGCGATCACCACCCTTCGAAGTGGAAAAAAATTTGATAAGACTATTTTATCAAAAGTCTCACCCAAAGACACATTACCAATAGAGAAAGAGACTAAGGGTGACACCAAGGGGGTTGAGGTGAGTGAGAAGAAGAAAGTGGTTGATGAAAGTGTACATGCACCCCCCATTCCTGCCCCTTTTTCCAATTGTTTGAAGTCACCCATGAAGGTGGCTAACTATTCTGATATAATTGAGATGTTCAAGCAGGTTAAAATCAACATCCCACTCCTTGATGCCATAAAGCATTTCCCATCATGTGCCAAAATCTTGAAGGACTTATGCACAGTGAATAGGAAATTGAATCTCCACAAGAAGGCATTCCTCATTGAGCAAGTGAGCTCAATCTTGAGGATGAACCCCTCCAAGTTTCAAAGACCCTGGATACCCCACCATTTCCATCATAATAGGGAATTGTTGGATGGTGCAAGCACTTCTTGATTTGGGGGCTAGTGCCAACCTCCTACCCTACTCGGTATACAAACAACTCCAACTTGAAGAGTTAAAGCCAACTTCAATCACTCGTGAGTTGGCGGATCAAAGCATTCGAACACCGAAGGGAGTGGTTGTGGATGTTTTGGTTCAAGTGGATAATTTTTATTTTCCAATAAATTTCATTATACTTGAGACTCACCCGGTTGCTAACCTTAGCTCCCAAATTCCCATCATATTAGGTAGACCACTTCTTGCTACTTCTAATGCTATTATTAATTGCAAGAACGGATTGATGAAGCTTACATTCAAGAACATGACAATGGACTTCAATGTGTTCAATTTGAGCAAACAACCAGGGAATGATGAGGAAGTGCAAGAAGTGAATAGGATTGACACATTGGTGGAAGAGCACTTGAAGTTGCTGGACACGTTAAAATTGGGGAAGGAAGAGATTGATGAGCAAGAGGAGTCGGAGAGCTTGAAAGGGGTGGAAAATGGACCCCTATATTTGAGAAACTTTCACACCAAGACAAGAAGATCTTCCCATTGAATATGCAAAATCCTACCTTGGAGTTGAAGCCATTACCATCAAATCTCAAGTATGCATACCTCAGGGATGACAAGACCTTTTCGGTGGTGATAAGCTCAACTTAAGAGGAAAAGCAAGAAGAAGATCTTTTGAAAGTGTTGAGGAGGCACAAGGGAACAATTGGTTGGATAATTGCCGACATCAAGGGGATAAGCCCCCTCATTTGTACACACCACATATACCTTAAGGAAGACTCCAAGCCATCCTGACAACAACAAAGAAGGTTGAATCCAATTATGAAGGATGTGGTAAGGGATGAGGTACTCAAACTACTTGATGTGGGCATCATCATCCCAATTACCGATAGTAAATGGGTGAGTCTCACTCAAGTCTTACCAAAGAAATTGAGGGTCATTATGGTAGAAAATGAGGATAATGAGTTGATTCCAACTAGGGTGATCACCAGATGGAGAGTATGTATAGACTATAGGAAGTTAAACTCTTGCATAAGAAATTATCACTTGCCATTCGTCGACCAAGTATTGGAAAGAGTAGTCGGACACTTGTTTTATTGTTTCTTGGATGGGTACTCTGACTGCAATCAAATTGAGATTGCATTGGAAGATCAAGAGAAGACCACCTTCACTTGTCCCTATGGTACTTTTGCCTACCATCGCTTGCCTTTCTGACTGTGTAATGCCCTAGGGACTTTTCAACGTTGCATGATGGGGATTTTTAGTAATATGGTTGAGAATATTGTGGAACTATTTATGGATGAATTTTTAGTTTATGGGGATTCCTTCAATGGATGTTTAGTGAATTTGGACAGAGTTCCTGAGAGATGCGTGAAGAAGAACTTGGTGCTCAACTTGGAGAAGTGTCGCTTCATGGTGACACAGGAATTATGCTTTGGCACATTGTTTCTGCAAAGGGGATTAAATTCGACAAATCAAAGGTTGAGGCAATTTCCAACCTCCCCACACCAGTGGTCATCTAAGATATCAAGTCATTTCTTGGCCATGCCAGCTTTTATCGTCATTTATTAAAGACTTTAGTGCAATGGCCTGACCCCTGACCAACCTACTTTTTAAGGATGTCCCATTCGTGTGGTTGGATAATTGTGATGTATCTTTTAAAAAACTAAAAACCATGCTCACTACACCTCCAATTATGCAACCACCTAAGTGGGATTTACCATTTGAGCTTATGTGCGACGCAAGTGATTACGCAGTCGGCACTATGCTTGGTCAAAGGGAAGACAAGAGACCTTATGTAATATACTATGCTAGCAAAAACCTTAATGAGGCACAAATGAATTATACCATCAACGAAAAGTAATTGCTAGCAGTAGCATTTGCATTTGATAAATTTCAGTCCTACACTATTGGTTCACCAATAATAGTCTATACCTATCTCTCTGCTTTGAAGTATTTGTTGTCTAAGCAGGATGCAAAATCGAGACTCATTAGGTGGATACTCCTCCTGCAAGAATTCAATTTAATAATCAAAGACAAAAAGGGAGTTGAGAACGTGGTGGCCGACCATTTATCCCGACTTGTGGTTCAAGAGGCCGATGAGCCCATTCCTATCCCTAATTTTTTTCCTGATGAGCAATTACTTTTGATTCATTCTTTTTGTAATTGGTATGTTGACATATGTAATTATCTTGCTACAAGAAAAATACCATCACATTGGTATCACTTATATATTTTCTTTTGAACTCAACCTTAAGTTCACCATGAATGTGTAATTTTGGCAATTTACGGATTGGATTCATAGTTGAGTGCTTGACATGAATAATGGAGATGAGTAAGGACCCCTGAGAGCTTTAGTGCAATTCCTTATTGGAGGGAACTTAAATTTATTGAAGGAACAATTTTTCAAATTCCAAATTTGTTCAATAATCTCATTATGATTGTTTTGGTTAGATGTGGAAGTCACAAATCCCGAGATGGCAGGACATTCAAGGTTAATGGCCAAAGACTTAAGTCATTCTTTGAGGGGTTTGAAGGTCAAGGGGTGGCAAAAGATTTGATGGATCTAGTTTACCCAGACTTGCTGGAGGATTAACTGTTCTTAGGATTTTTAGTGTACAGTTGTTTTTACTTACCATATCTTTTTATGTTTACTTAATTTGTCTTGGCATATAGTGTTGTTTTTCTTAAGTTGTAGATATTGGTGCTTTTTGTCAAAGCTCAAGTACGAGGTATTCTCTAACCATACTCATCCTTTTACAGTCCTTCATTGTATATCATATTTTTTTTATTGGATTGAGGACAATGCATGAATTAAGTTGGGGAGTGAGGTGTACCATTTGTATGATACACCAATGTTTGTGAAAATTTTTGTTGATAATACCAATTTTGTGGTGAAAATTCACCTTTCACATATCCTACATATTTTTGTTTGCAATAGTTGCAAATTATGTAAAAAATTTAAATTTTTTTGTGAAAAATATCTGAATGTTGATCTATATTCCCTAATTAACAGTATTATGGTTTTGTTGAGATGTTATTTGTTGTATGAACCTTGAATACATGAGCACATTATAGAAGTCATCCTATGCATGAGTATTACTTATATATTTTCTTTTGAACTCAACCTTAAGTTCACCATGAATGTGTAATTTTGGCAATTTACGGATTGGATTCATAGTTGAGTGCTTGACATGAATAATGGAGATGAGTAAGGACCCCTGAGAGCTTTAGTGCAATTCCTTATTGGAGGGAACTTAAATTTATTGAAGGAACAATTTTTCAAATTCCAAATTTGTTCAATAATCTCATTATGATTGTTTTGGTTAGATGTGGAAGTCACAAATCCCGAGATGGCAGGACATTCAAGGTTAATGGCCAAAGACTTAAGCCATTCTTTGAGGGGTTTGAAGGTCAAGGGGTGGCAAAAGATTTGATGGATCTAGTTTACCCAGACTTGCTGGAGGATTAACTGTTCTTAGGATTTTTAGTGTACAGTTGTTTTTACTTACCATATCTTTTTATGTTTACTTAATTTGTCTTGGCATATAGTGTTGTTTTTCTTAAGTTGTAGATATTGGTGCTTTTTGTCAAAGCTCAAGTACGAGGTATTCTCTAACCATACTCATCCTTTTACAGTCCTTCATTGTATATCATATTTTTTTTATTGGATTGAGGACAATGCATGAATTAAGTTGGGGAGTGAGGTGTACCATTTGTATGATACACCAATGTTTGTGAAAATTTTTGTTGATAATACCAATTTTGTGGTGAAAATTCACCTTTCACATATCCTACATATTTTTGTTTGCAATAGTTGCAAATTATGTAAAAAATTTAAATTTTTTTGTGAAAAATATCTGAATGTTGATCTATATTCCCTAATTAACAGTATTATGGTTTTGTTGAGATGTTATTTGTTGTATGAACCTTGAATACATGAGCACATTATAGAAGTCATCCTATGCATGAGTATTACTTATATATTTTCTTTTGAACTCAACCTTAAGTTCACCATGAATGTGTAATTTTGGCAATTTATGGATTGGATTCATAGTTGAGTGCTTGACATGAATAGTGGAGATGAGTAAGGACCCCTGAGAGCTTTAGTGCAATTCCTTATTGGAGGGAACTTACATTTACTGAAGGAACAATTTTTCAAATTTCAAATTTGTTCAATAATCTCATTATGCTTGTTTTGGTTAGATGCATTTGTGTAGTGGATTGGTTTTGTCTTGAAATGCAATGTGCTCCCCCGTGCCTATCTAGAAAGGATCTTAGGCCATCTTTGATTTACTTTGAGCCTTAGCCTTTTTCTTGTGAAAATTTTATCCCTAGTGCCATGATTGAGCCTTAATTGTAAATTCGTTTTCATACCACACATTTGACCGAGCCAATACAAGATGATAAAAATCTGTCTCACCTTGGTTGTTCCTGGAGCTGAATATGAGTGATCATAAAAGAGAAGGAAGTATGTTGGAAACTCAAACAAAAGAGATGAATGATGTTGAAACTCAAAGAGTTGAATGGAAAAAGAATGAAAATCCAAGAAAGGGAGAACAAGGGGTGAAAAGAAGAAAAGAATGACAAAATAAAAGGGAAATGTTAAGGAAAAGAGAGAAAAAGAAATAAAGGGTGTGCTGATGGTGTTAAATTGAAAAGCCAATGAAAAGGGAGATGTTTTGAAACAATAGCATTCACTCGGCACAACCCTATTTGTTGTCCTCCTTTGTTCATTTCATTTTACCTAGATATCACCCGAAGGCCCCATTATAACCTTTGAAAGTCCTAAATGATCTAGAAAAGCAAAGGAGATGCATATATTTAAACAAAAAGAGAAGTTCGTTTGATATCTAGTGCCCTAGCATTCCTTTCATGAGATTATGCCGAGGTTGTTTCATTTTTATGCATGAACTTCATTTTCGGATTATATGTGAGCATACTTCTTTTTGTGCACAAGATTCTATCTCACATATGGGTTAGCACAAAAACATGACATATATTGTGTGCAAATATTCCTTTTATACTTGTTTTTGTCATGATATTGGGGAGAAATGCGATTAATCTTTGTTTTAATGGAGTTTTGTGTAAACGAAGGAAGGATGATGTCAACGACTCAAGTTAAGCCCCCAAAGAAGTGGTTGAAATCAATGAAGATGAGGGGGGTTGCTTAAAGGAAGTTTTGGAGGGTGAAGAAGCCAAGAAAATCCAAAGTGGTTGAAAACCTTCCAGAAGGTTTTGCCTTGGATTTAATTTTTTCACTGCCAAAACCTTCCAGAAGGTTTTGCCCACTGGAGTGAAACCTTCTGGAAGGTTTTTTCTACTGGAATGAACCTTCCGAAAGGTTTGGCTTGTTGATTTCTTCATTTAACTGTTCTTGCATAAACCTTCGGGAAGGTTTTTGTCTACCTTCCATAAGGTTTTTCGCAAATTGCCCAAACAATCTGCAACTCAACTCTACAACTTGGGGGGTCCCACTTACACTTCCCCAACACATCCCCTGACATTCCACACACATATAGAAGCCATTCCTCAACCTACATTTGACTTTTGAAGCCTTAAGAATTAATGTGGAGAAAAGAGAGAGAAGATGCTGGGTATGGAAACAAAGCCTGCACCAACCCATCCCCTTCAGCTCCCTATTGATTGGGATCACATCACAGAGCTAGAGGACACCCCTATGGACATTTTGGAGAGGTGAATTCACCATTATTCATTATTATTCCATATAGATTGTAATATAGAGAGAGAGAGAGTGCAAAGAAGAAGATGAATAGTGTAGAGAGAGAGAAGTTAAGATTTTTGCATTTCCTTCCACACATTGTCTTGGTATTTCATGTAAGAATCCTCTAAGCTTTGTTTTAAATCTTTAATGCCATTTATTTCAAGTTGCTTTCAAGTTTAATCTTCCATTCAAGCTTTCACCATTAATGTATTTATGTTCTTCATTTTCTTAGTTTTAAAATGGGTATTAAATGCATTCTCTCTTAGTTTATGTTTCGTTGCAATAATTTGGCTCAAATCTTCATTTCTTTATAATGTCTTCTTATTACATTGTTGTCTTCACTTTAAGCATGAGTAGCTAAGCTTTTTAGTTGGCTAATCCAATGCAGACCTCCACTTGGATCTGCCATTTCACCTCATTTTCTTTACTCCTCTCAGAGTACGATGGTTCGATTTTGACTGGGTTGAGCGTGGATGAGATTGTGAGTCTTTGATATCCCGTAGACTTGTCATGGGTTATGCTTGGATCCTCATTTTCATCTCATCCCTAGCTTCCCACAAATCAATCGAACATCTACGCTCTATTGGTGGAAGGATTTGAGTTGACTTGGCATACTCATTAGAGTGAACCCCACGGATTAGCCAACACTTGTTTCCCATTTCAATTTTCATCAAAACACAAATCACAAACCAACTTCAACAACAAAATATTTTTCACTTTTCTTTCACCAAAATCACCTTCTACACGATTCAACTTCTTCCCTAAGGAGACGACCTTGGAATACGATTCCCAGTAAAACATGACACACACAAAAGTCTTCTTACGCTTGGGAAGCATTTTTGTTTGCATACACACACACACGTATTTCATTCATCCACCATTTTGTTGCTCTTTCTTTTAACATCATTCCAAGGGAGAGTGACACTCCCCTTCACACACACATCATACATACATTGAGGGATGATGTCTGGAGGTTAGGATACTACAACGGAAAACATCAAGCATTTTTGGTCCCATTACCAGGGAAGCAAGTGTTAAATCAAGAAGGTGATTTCTAGACAATGGAGGCAAGTCCCGTGATGTTCATCATGAGCTGAGGTATGTTGATCCTTGTATATACTTTTGTTTGTGTACATTTTTATTTGTAGATAATTTTGTTATATGTGGGTACAGGACAAAAAAAATCGACTAGTTAGACAACCTTTGGGCCCCAATATGAACGTTGACCAAGACTAACCTGTGGATGCGGGTGATAATTTTGATAATGTAGGTGCCAATCCAAACATGCAAAGGGGTGGGGCAGGACAAGAACCTAGAATGCCCAATCCGAGAATGCAATTTTCCCCTCCCGTGAATGAAGGAAACAACATCCACATTGAGCCTCCGGAGAGGTCAATGAGGGATTTTCTTCAACCCACATGAAGCACCACACCCTTATGCATCCTCCTTCCAGTCCAAGCTCACCTCTTCCTAGTTAAGCTAGGGATGTTGCAACTACTTCCCACGTTCCACAGAATTGAGAATGAGAACCCCTATTTGCACATTAAGGATTTCAAGGAAATAGTTACAACCTTCCTCACCAATCATGGTATGGAAGACATACCTAGGCTGAAATTTTTTCCCTTTTCCCTGAGAGATAAGGCAAAAACATGGCTTAACTCCTTGAGACCTTGATCCATAACATCTTGGAACCAAATTCTCTCCGAGTTTTTAAACAAATGTTTTTCGATGCATAAAACCACCACTCTAAAAAATAAAATTCAAAACTTTTGGGAGAAGCTCAATGAGTAATTTTACCATTTTTGGGATTGGTATAAGGAATTTCCACAATCCATTCCACACCATGGCTTTGAACTTTGGCAATTGGTGAGTTTCTTCTACAAAGGAATCACACCGGGCCATCGATAGTTCATTGACATGATGTGTAATGGGAAATTTTTTGAACAAAGATCCTGATGAGGCCTTAGATTACTTTGATACATTGGCACAGGATGCACAATCATAGGACATTACAGATCCCACCGATGTACCAAGGTCTTCTCCTCAAGGGAGTAGCCAAACTTATAGGAGAAGGATTTATGACTTGAGAGACCGGGAGGACTTGCTTTCCAAAATTGCCAAAGTTGTCTAGGAAGGTTGAGAGTCTTGAAGTCTATAGGAGACACGAGGTGTCTAATGTTTCAAAGATTGAGGAGGGCTGCTCAATTTGTGAGAGTGTAGATCATTTCATATCAGAGTATCCTAACATTCCAGCACTTAAGGAAGTGTCTCACGAGCAAGTCAATCCTTTAACCAAACGAGGCAATCATTTTTTCCACATTCAAACACTTACAATCTAGGTTGGAGCAATCACCCGAACTATAGTTGGAGAAATAAGAATCTCACTCCTCATGGTTCAAATGCATACACACCTCCCATGCCTCCTAGACAAAATCAATTTCAATCCCAAGTTCAAGCGTCTAGCTCCCAATACCCCCAGACCAATACACAAGGGTATTCGTTAAACCCACCACCATAGAATCTTTCACCAAGTCCACCTCCACAAAGCTTTTCCCAAGGGTCATCCAATCCTCCCACCTATCAACCTCCCCACATGATGAATTTGGTGGATATGGTTCATGCTGTCATTCAAAGTCAGACTACCATCAACAATCAAAATTCCACAGCTTTTAATGACATTCGAGCCCAACTCACGAAGCTAACAAGCTCTATGGGGCCATCACAACAAGAGGAAGAAAAATTCTTCGCTCAACTCCAAGACAACCCTAGAGGTCAACATGTCATAGAGTCATCAGAACCCTTAAGAAAGAGTTATGAGAAACTCAAGGCAGTGACCACCCTTCGTAGTGGCAAACAAATTGAAAAAACCATCATACGAAAGGTCCCACCGAAGACCACATTGCCAAAAGAAAAAGAAGCCATGGGTGACACCGAGGGGGGTGAGGTGAATGATGAGGTGGGTAAGAAAGAAAAATTAATTGATGAAAATGTGTTTGTTTCTCCCATGCCTACTCCTTTTCCTAATCATTTGAAGCCACCTGTCAAGGTGGCTAATTATTATTATATAATTGAGATGTTCAAGCAGGTGAAAATCAATATTCCACTCCTCGACGCAATAAAGCAAATTCCATCATGTGCAAAGATCTTGAAAGACTTATGCATGGTAAAGAAGAGGCTCAATGTTCGTAAGAAAGCATTCCTCACCAATCAAATGAGCTCGATTTTGAGGACAAACACTCTTTTGAAGTTTAAAGACCTCGGCTATCCTACCATTGTAATAACAACCAAAAATTATCGGGTCGGGCAAGCGCTCCTTGATTTGGGGGCTAGTGTGAATCTCCTTCCGTACTCGGTATACCAACAACTTAGCTCAAGGAATTAAAGCCTACTCCAATCAAGCTTCAACTGGTGGACTGTAGTGTTCAAATACCGAGGGGAGTAGTTGAGGATGTTTTAGTGAAAGTTGATAAATTTTACTTTCCTGTTGATTTTATTGTGCTTGACACTCACCCAGTTGCAAATCTTAGCTCCCAAATCCCTATAGTACTTGGAAGACCTTTTCTTGCCACATCTAATACTGTGATTAATTGTAGGAATAGTCTTATGAAGCCAGCATTTGAGAACATGACTATGGACCTCAACGTATTCAACTTGTCCAAACAACCGGGGGATTATGAGGAGGTGCATGAAGTCAATAAGATCGACACCTTGTCGAAAAGAGCACTTGGAACTTTTAGGCATGTTAAAGTTGAAAGAAGGGGAGAATGTTGAACTAGAGGAAGTTCATGAGCAAGAGGAATTAGAGATTTTGAAAGGGGTAGAAAAGTGGGTCCCTACATTTGAGAAGCTCCCACACCAAGACAAGAATTGAAGAGATCGTAAATTTTTGGCTGATTATTCAACTTTTGTGCAGTTTTGAGTCTATGAGGAAAAGGAGCAAGAATAGAACACAAGGGTTCTTCTTCCTGTGATGGTTCTGGTTCTTCTTCAATCAAGGGCTCGGGTTCCTCTTCTCTCATAAGTTCAGGCTCATTTGATTTAAGCTCGATTGGTGAGTTGACTAGGATGGATTTTGGCTTTGGAATTAGCTTGTCTCGGATGGTCTTGTCAATCACCTTGCCACTTCTTAGTGTAGTGACAACTTGGGCTTGACCTTGTGGATTATCCATGGATGAAGGATTTCCCACCTAAAAGTGGCCTTGTGGTGGTTTTGGTTGGGCAGGAAACTTGCCCTTTTCATGTGTGGTCATGGATTGGGTCAACTTTTGGATGTGACTTTTAAGATCCTCGAAAGATTGAGTGGTCTGGGTGTTGAAATTAGTGAAAGCCTGAGTGGAACAATGGTTGTAGTTGATTTGGCTTTGCATGAATTGGTTCAGTGTGTCCTCAAGGTTCCTCTTTTGTGGTGGTTGGTATGGTTGGTATACGAGAGGTCCTTGAGGTGGTGGGTGTGAACCTTGTTGGTTCATTGGAGTTGGCTGTGCGTTCCTCCAACTAAAGTTTGGGTGGTTCCACCACCCTGGATTGTATGTTTCAGAGTATGGGTTGGAATAAGACTTGTTGAAATTAGAGACAACATTTGTTTGTTCCACAAAACCTCTTTGAATGCGGGAATTGTGGGACACTCCCCAGTAGGGTGTCATGTTAGCGCACAGATCCCACACACTTGTTCTGTGGGAGAGCTAACATCAACTTGATGAACTTTTTTCATCTCTAAAGCTTCAAGCTTTCGGGATAGGGTGGACATTATAGCTCTTAGGTCATCACTATCTTTCAAGACATACTTACCCCCTTGGGAAGTAGATTGTTTGGCTTTAATAGTTGTGGGAGAGGCGGAGTCCCACATCTGAGAACTGTCAAATATGGTATCAAAGAAATCGAATGCCTCCTCCAGACTTTTTCCCATAAACTCTTCTTGAGCCACCATTTCGACAAACTGACGTAGTCTACTGGGCAGGGAGTCATAGAAAAATCCTACCAAGGTCCAATTTTCAAAAGCTTGGTGTGGGCAAGACTGGAGTAGATCCTTGAATCTCTCCCAACTTTAGTTAAAGGTTTCTCCTTCTTTGACCAAAAAATTCATGATTTGCCTTTTCAATGCATTAGTGCAGTGTAGAGGAAAAAAATTTCTAAAAAATTCATTTTGTAATGACCGCCAGTCAGGTATTGAAAGAGCTTTTACAGAATTTAGCCATTGTTTAGCTTTATCCCTTAGGGAAAAAGGAAAGAGTCTCATCTTGGCCAATTCAGAATTGTCTTGAAAAGTTCCACATACTTCCTCAAAATCTTTTATATGCATATGTGGGTTTTCTATTTTGAGTCCACGAAAGTGAGGAAGTAGTTGAACTGTCCCTATCTTTACAGTAAAAGGGGTGCATCTTCAGGAAAAATAAAACAAGAGGGGACACTATTCCTTGTGGGATGCAAGTAATCCATCAGAGTTCGAATGTTAGGTACTTCCCCTTCCCTTATAGGAAATTCCTCTTGTCTCTCACCATTTGCCATTTTACTTTCACAAGAGTCTGCTACTGATCTAGGTGAAAGTGGTTCAGATTGATTCATAGATCTAGAAGATTCAGCTGGCAAATTTTGATAGTGAGGGACGTTTTCAGACATAAAAGTAAGTAACACAACTTTATATACAGTAAAACAAAGTTATACACAAAAATGAGGTCTTTTTACCTTTTACCGTAAAACACCTTTTATGGCTCCCCGGCAACGGTGCCAAAAACTTGACTTGATCCGAAATATGCACACCCAAGTGAAGGGGGTCAAGTTATAGTAATAATCCAGTGAAGTCCGGAGTCGAATCCACAAGGAACTATGATTGGTGTTTTTGAAGTAAGCAATAATAAAGACCAAGTAACTTGGAAATTTCGAGTGTTTGGAGTGGTGGGGATTCCTTGAATAGAATAGAAGATTCTTTTCAAGAGTTTTCTAGACAAAATATAAGATTCTCCAAATGTAATAGCCACCCTTTAGCTCGAGGATCAAAACATGTAATAGAGTATCCATTTTGTTATGTTTGTGCTTTATAACTCAAATAACTCCCGTGTCAACAGAAAGTTAATTGGAAGATAAAGATAGACTGTGAGACTTAAGCACATGATTCAGATGCCTTTCTAGAAGTTTACAAGAATTGTTTATGCCGAGACTTAACCCGTCTACAAACAAACAAATATTTCTACAAGGCATCCAACCATGGCATTAATGATCCATTCTTTGAATAAAGCGCAATGATAGTGGGGATTGAAAGGTTGTCATGAAGAGCTAGCCGGGGTACTTGCATTGAACATATGGATCTTTCTATACAAGAATCATCTGTATCACAGATGGAGCCCTGGTTATACAAAGGACCTCGATCTTTGCTACATACATTCAATCACCTAATGAACAGGTGGAGTATAAACCATTAAAGCATGAAGAAGTTGCACAAACATAACATTCGGATAATCTTTGCATATTCATCACCTCTTACTAAAGAGTGAATGAGGAACTACTCACTTTTCATGGCCTTGGAAATGCTAGAAAAGTGAGTGCTACTTATCCCTCTAAGTATAGATGCTACTAAGTAAAGCAAACTAAACAAAGAGCTTTTCTTCAATGAAGAATAAGTGAATTACTTTCTATCCTTTACGGCTTGGGTAAAGCTCTAGAAAAGTGGAACAGTTNTACTTATCCCTCTAAGTAGAGATGCTACTAAGTAAAGCAAACTAAACAAAGAGCTTTTCTTCAATGAAGAATAAGTGAATTACTTTCTATCCTTTACGGCTTGGGTAAAGCTCTAGAAAAGTGGAACAGTTTCACTCTTCTAAGAAAGAAGGATGCTCAAGCAATGGNGAAGAATAAGTGAATCACTTTCCACCCTTCACGGCTTTGGTAAAGCTCTAGAAAAGTGGAACAGTTTCACTCTTCTAAGAAAGAAGGATGCTCAAGCAATGGAAGTGAAATATATGAACAATAAAAGTAGAAGAAATATAGTTTCTTTTGGAGGGTTTCCAACACAACCAAAAGATGAACTACCTCTCTTGATACTTTATAAATAAAAGTAAGTACAACTACAAGGGGAGTCTAAGCCTCCATCATGGTTGATATAAATGGAAAATGAAAGCATAAACATGAAATATTCAAGAACTAGATTACTAAAACATTCTTACTTTACAAGAATAAAGATTGCTCCCTCCTTTCTCTACAAGAGGACGAATGCCTTTAAAGCTCCCAACAAAGGAGTATTTATAGGCAAGGAAGGGGAGGGGGTAGGAGATAGGTGAGGATGAGTGAATAGTGTTTTTCGCCCATAGGAATCAACTATTCTGCAGGCAGTTTGCAGGGGGACGTTCGAACATGATATGGCGTTCGAACGTCAAGTCTGCCTTTGCTTTGAGGGCGTTCGAACGTCAAATAACGTTTGATTTCTTCCGCTCAAGTGGCCTATGGCCACTGACTTGGCCTCTGACTTGGTCACTTCCATACGCCTTGACATCATTGACTGTACACTCAGCAACTCCTTAGTCACTCAAGACAACGTTTGAAAGTGGAGTGACGTTCGAACGTTGTACTCAAGTGCTTCTGGTTCTTCTCTTTTTGTTGACTGCAACACACCATGTCTCAGCAGCTGGTCTTGGCAGGATTTCAGATGACGTTCAAACATCCTTGCTTTGTTCCAACCTTCTTCATTTTTGTTCCCTTTTGTGCTGGTGTTACATTCAAGTGTGATTTCTGTTGTTCTTGGGCCTTTGTTCACTTTAGGACCTACAATGTCATTACTTAAACTCCATCAAAGCACAATTAGTCCAAAAAGGTATAGTAAAATTTGTTAACTTTACGCACGAATCATTTACCAGTTAAATGATCGTAGTAATCCAAAGGGACAAGTCGTTCATGAAGATCACTTAGGTCATTAATCTGATAGTTTTATATAGTAGTTAAACGACCCTGATAATCCGGAAGGATAAGTCATTCATGAGGATCATTTAGGTTTTGAATTATGCATCAGTAAAACATCCTTAGCGTTTCGGTGGAGGACTAGTCATACTGATAGGAACACCATAGATATTTAATCGACAGGTTGATGATGCACTAATGACATATTTCCAGGCACTGTACCAAAATTACGTACATCACTGTATCATGCATAAAACGTATAATACATATATAGATAAATATATGAATAAAACATCAACATTTTTAAGAGTCAACCAATATTGTACATATATTTACCTCTCACTGGAGGATATAAGTAACTATTCATGCCCCATTGCTACAGACAAGCAAGGAGTGCAGGTAGTTTTCATTACAACTGAAATTAAAATATAGACTCTAAAAGTTCTTTTACAAGGAACAACTGAAACACAACCACCTTTATTATCAGTTAAGACAAAAGGGTGGCAGCAATTCAACTATCCAAATAGAAAGATAGAACAGAATTGTAAAAATACAGAGTTTTGATAGAAGTGTATGACTAACCGGATTTTAATCTGACTTCTTCTTTCTCTCTTTCATTTTCTCTTTTTATTTTCTTCTTTTCCTTTTTGGAACTCTCTCTGGATTCCCTTAAGTTCAGCTGCCTTTTGAACGAAGCCTTGCATGCATATTTATAGAGGAGAGGAAGCAGGAGGTGGCAAGGTGATCTTCAGCCGCCAAAGGGGACCGTCCGGACGCCACCACCAACGTCTGGACAGTGGAGCCTTGCTAGATCATCAACTTGTTGGATGCTGACTCTTGGGTAAATTACACTTTAGACTTTTGTTGTTCCATGCTTTGATGCATTATTCCTTGTATTTTATAGTAATTCCACATCAAACCCTGAAATTTCAAACATAATATACATAAAACCCTAATTGACCCTAATTGATAGTTTTTAGATATTTTATCTTACCAATTTAACTTATTTAATTATTCTAATTTATACACTAATTAGGGTTAATCAAGGGGTGTTTCAACTATTCCTTAGGAGAGGACTTGTTGTATTTTATTTTCTAATGTAATGGGGTTATCTCATTCTTCTTTCTCGTCTATAGCAATCAAGAGTCAATAATTCATTTATACTCTTTGGTGAAGGGTGAATGTATGTGTAATATTGTTTGTGTTATGAAAATGATGATATTTTATTTATGTGTTAATGTTTATACCTCCCTTAAGTAATGGATGGTTATTACTATTATATGCTTATAGTTATGAACACCGAGCAAGACTGTTGCTATATACCATTTTATCTATGGTTATTACATACTTCATACATAATTCAATGATGTATGTATTTGGGTTTTATGTAATAGTCAGGAAATTAGTTATAGATGGGTTAAATCTCGTCATAGCTAGTACTTTTGATTCAATGCATAAACCGGAACTTTGTCTTCATTAAATCATTGACCTGCAAATCAAATAGCTAAAATAAACCTTTTCGAATGGTTCACTTTTGGGTTTACTAGGGTTATCTAGTTGTTGTGTGGTACACAGACCTTACAGCTAACCTAAATAATTGTTGTGATATGGTTCAGTTAACATCAAACCTACCGGTTAGCTTTCCAGTCAGAGGGAATTTAATTGTTGTAAGGTGGCATTTTCATAATCAAGCAATATAATGCATGTTAGATCCCCAAACTAAAGAGTACCTTTTATTATTGTCATCTAAAGTTTAGTTTAAGTATTTGTTTACCAATTCTAAGCTTTCACCATAAGCAATCATAAAGCATACCACATGCAGGACAATCTTACCTTTTTTGTTTTTGAATTCCAACATATAGCTCCCTATGGGTTTGACCTCAAACTTAAACCGAGAAATATTATAATTTGACTACTTATACTTGGGTGTATGATTTAAATCAAGCCATGGAATCCAATGATCTTATGGATCCAAAATATCTTGAATGAGTGGATACAAATCCTCTCATCCGAACCATTTTACTATAAAAGCAGCCAAAATGACATCAAATTTCACACCTGAATTCCATCTCTATAAAGCTTTGCCCATTCTTTTCTCTAAAAACCTTGAAATCCATCCTCTTAATTATCCATAGCTTCTAACACAAATATTATCTTTTGTTATCTCTATTGTATTCTCCTTTTTTATTTAGTAATGGTTTTCTTTTTTCTTTATGTAATCACGTATCGTTGTAACCATAATTACTGCAAATTTGATTGATGTAATAATATCATGTATTTTGTAGGGTTTTGACTGATTTACTTAGCCTTTGCCTTTCAACCTTAAATTCATCTTGTGGTTATTGGTAAATTTGAAACATTGAGGACAATGTTGAGTTTAGGTTGGAGGGTGTAAAGTATTTTGCATATTTTTTATTTTACACCTTGGATATGCATTTTTAAAAAAATTTATTTTGCACTATGGATATACATTTTTAAAAAATTTCATGTGCCGTTTCATGTGTCTAATTTTTTTTTGCAACTTTTATCATCTTTGTAATTAGTAGACATTAAAGAACCAGATGGATGTCAAAATTTTTTGATTTAGTATAGGTGTTTTATGCCCATTCGTGTCAGATCTGCATTCTATAATAATGAAAAAAGTAAGAATGGTGAGAAAAATTAAAATCCGAGAAGAACAAGCAAAACTATTGTGTGAAATGAGCACATTTGCTAAGCGTCAAAGAGCCAAACGACTTCGTGCATGTAACTGATGTGGCCGATTCTTTCACATGAGATAGTATAATCAGTTTTCTCAACCAATTTCTAGTCGTACACTTGATCCTTTAGATTGGATAGTGTATGGGTAAAGCAAATATTTTCCTAAGACGCCATACTATTCCAGTCTTCTTCTTACACGTACGTGTGGTGAGAAATTGAAAGATTGACTGATTTTGTAAACAGAATGGAGATTGAGAAAGAATTGTATTAATTTTTTTTTTTTTTGACATGACGAGCTTTGGTAAGATATATTAATATATAGTTTTACTAAAACTTTTTGGACCAACGGGTCGAGCCGAGATGGTTACTTGATCCTTTGTTAACATGTAAATATGTATATCAAAAAAAATAATTTTAAGTTTTTCACAGATTTAATTAGTCATATTAGTTATTACCTTAATAATAATAATAATAATAATTGTGACGCCCCTAAAACCGAGGGTCATTATTTACACCGTTGACCACCCGTCAACCCATGGAAATGCTCGTGAGTGCCGCAAAACCCAACATCACACAATTAGTGTCCCTTTACCCTAGATTATTACACAAACGCGTAACCCGTGTCTCTTTAATCATTAAATCCAATCGAGTTTCAACATGCCCCAATGTATCTCATTTAATGTCCATTTGTATCATTGGAACCAAGGAAACCAAACTCCAAAAGCATGGCACTTTAGTTTTAAAATTTTAAAATTTTGGAGAGAGTACTAGTAATGTGTACCGGTACTGTTTGCTCACTATCCCCGGCAATACCGGTACCATCTGGACTGTACCAGTACTGTCTGCTTTCCAAAAAAAAAATTGTTTTCAAAGCTTTGGAAAGAGTATTTGTGTAAAGCCCGATAAATTTAAACTTTTGTAAACAAGGGCAAAACGATAATTTTGTCGCTACAGTACAGGTTAAAAATTTAAAATTTTCTAGATCTTGAGTGATGAAATGGACCTCACCGTTGGATTCGTCTCATGAAATCTAGTTATCACGTCAAATTTCATTTAATTTTGAGATAGTCAAATTTTTTACGTTTTACGAGGTGATCGAGTCTCGGGTGACCTAAAAATAGAATTTTAATAAAATTTTAAAATTTGGAAAATAATTTCAAGCAGATTAAAATAAAAATAATTTGAACTTGAACCGAGACGAAAACGGACCCAGGAAAAAAAGGGTGGTGTGGCACATTGTGGGCCAAGTATCGTGAGGGTATAAATAGGGGGAAAATTAGATTTTTTCTCCATTATTTAGCCGGTTTAATGTGAGAAAAGAGGAGAGGGAAACAAAAGAAGTTCTCCACCTTCTCTCTACGATCTAGGAGGGTACGGAGCTCAAATCAACACGGGCCAAGAATTAAAGTTGTTCCTCTCACCGAGGGCTACGTGACCACACCAAAAATGACGAGTTTTACTAAAGATCAAGGTACGAGATTTTTGAAAGTTTGGAATTTGGGCTAGCAGTGGGTTCTAGGAACTTCCTACGGTCGTTCCTTAGGCTTCAAGAGGGAGGGTTCCTTCATACTCGGGTTTATTTACAACCTAAGGTGTAGTATGTAATGGGTATGTTGATAAATAGATTTCATCATTACCTATATTGTGGAAATTGATGAAATGGGTATTAAAATTGGGTAAAATGAAATTTTACCTTGAAATGGGTTGTGAATTAGACTCAATGTGATCCATGGAATTGGGGGTTATGTGGGCATGCTATGTGTTTATTGTATACCTTGAGAATTAAGTATGTTGTTAGCATATGTTATGTAATAACATGCTTGTGAATTATTGTTGAAAATGAAATGTGGATATATGTTTATTGATATATAGCATTATGAGAAAGTTTGGTAATTATGTGCTCCAAATAAAAATTTGCCTTGGAACTTGTTTGAATGTAGTTACTTTTGCTCATGTGGCATTCATTACATGTGGGCATGATGTTGAAATAGTAATGATGCATTACATTGCATATGCACGTAAACATCGCATTTTATGGGTGTGGGTGCATGATTGGCATCAAACACCATGTAGGTGGATTATAGGTGGGCTCGGGGAAGTTGAATTGAATATCCGGCTGAGTCACATGGTTGCATGAAAAAGAATTGGGTCGGGGTATCAAGAAGGGCTAGACTATCCCTCAGGTGAGAGACCCAGTATTCGGATACACACTTCCGTTGGTATAAGAGCCCATAAAGTGTGTCGGTGTACGCGGAACCGTTGGTGGAAGTCCATAAATTTCGTGTCGGTTGGGTGACAATTGGTGTAAGTCCATAAAACCCCCCCCCCCAAGAAAGACCCAGAGATTTTAGTTAGCAATTGGGTGTGTAACACAAATGGCGGGGGCTTGGAAAACCCGATTTTGATACTCACTGCATAACATGGGGTGAAGGTAAATAGCCGAAGCTAGAAAATCTCGCTTAAAATAAACATTGACATTGCATGTGTTATGGAGTAAATTGCATGAATGGGCATCATCTCAATTCATGGCATGGTATGTTAGATTCCAACCTTGACTTGCTTAAGTGTTGATTGGAATGATTGTTGTTGTTAAATGTTGCATGTGAACATTGCATATGCACTTAGGTTGGGGAGTAGCCTTCGTAGGAAACATTCTACTGGGCATTGGCTCACCCTATACGGGAAACATTTCGGGTGTCGGACATACTCCGGCGGACGACTCTCATTCGGGGCCTCTTGGGTGAAGAAAAGTCGGGTTATGGCTTTTGAATACAAGTTTGGTGTAAACTTTTGTTAAAATTCTATTTTGACATGTAACGGTGTAAATGGCATGTAATAGAACTCATATGCATTGTATATAATGTAGAAAACTTCATTATACATGCTTGGGATGGATTTGGGAAGGTTTGGGATGAATTGAAAATGAAAAATTGATGAAACATAAAATTCTGGGCAACACCTACCGGTAGCTAATGGGTAGTACCTGTCCAGCAGGCAAAACCTACTGGTAACTAATAGGTAGTACTCGTCCAGTAGGCAAAACCTACCGATAGCTAACAGGTAGTACCTGTCCAGTAGGAGAAAGCTACTGGTAGCTTACAGGTAGAACTTCTACCGGTAGGTCTAACAAACACCTACCGATAGCTCTTCCAAAAATCTGAAAATTTAAAATTGTTTTGCCAACCTTTTAAGCTTTGTTTTCTTTTGTTCAAATGGTACAAATGGACATTAAATGAGGTATATTGAGGCACATTGTACCTCTGTTGAACTAAATGATTAAAATAACACGAGTTATACGTGTGGATTATGATTTTGATTAAGGGGATACGATTAACATGATGTCGGGTCGTGCGACAAGCACGGGTATTTTTGCGGGTTGATGGGTGGTTAACGGTTAAAAAAGGACCCCCGGTTTTAGGGGCGTCACAACCGGTACACAGTACCGGTACTCTTTGTCCAATTTTTGCCTGTTTCGCCCATTTTTGATTTCCAATGCATTCCTAACCATCTCATTTTCATCCAAAACATGCATGATGGAGTTTTCCATATAAAACCTCATTTATACAAGTTCATTACAATTTATTTACATAAATTTACATGCCCAAAACATGCTTTAATCAAAGCATTACAACATTCAATGTTAGAGGCCACAAGTCGGCCTATCTNGCATGATGGAGTTTTCCATATAAAACCTCATTTATACAAGTTCATTACAATTTATTTACATAAATTTACATGCCCAAAACATGCTTTAATCAAAGCATTACAACATTCAATGTTAGAGGCTCACCCTTAAGGCCCTGAATGTGAGTCCTCTGCCAACATGAACCCCACACCTGAAATATGATCCCGTATAGGGTGAGCTATGCCCAGTAGAGTATTTTCTATAGAGGCTACTCCCCCACCTAAATGAATATGCAATGTTTACATTTAACAACCGCAATCACAAATTCATTTCAAACAAGAACTGTAAACTCCCACATGTCANCTAGAAATGCGATAGAAGTACCCGCACTTATTCGCTACTTGAGGTAAGTTTTGAGGACGAAACTTTATTTAAGGGGGGTGGATTGTAAACCCCCACATGTCTAAACTATAAACAATCGTCCAATTAGCTTCGTTTTGTATTTAACATCTCCATTTACATCCTAAATCAAAATATAAGAATAATAAGTATATTTAGGCTCCAAATAAGTATAACAGGCTAAATATTAAAAGAGAAAAAAATATGGCATTTTGCATTCTCATCAATTAGCTAGCTTAGAGGAATTGAAGAAAAATGTTGATGGATATACAAGTTCTACATCATGTTGTTATAAATGATTCTAGGAGACGGATGGTAATTTGGTTTTGGTTAATGAATGATGATAGACATGGATCTTTATACAAGCCATACTATCTATATTGGAGATGGGTATGAGATAGAATTTGTGACAAAAGACACCCAAACTCGAGTTAGACAAGTATAGAAGAACCAAGCAGTCTGGCAGACTACCTTTCACCAATTTGATCATAACTCTTTGTTGGAAAGTCTAAATTATGCACCGTTATTTTTGTTAGAACCCTAACTCATATATCTTTCCAACCATATAGGTCACACATACTAGAAATTTCTGAGTCAAATTAGTTTATTCTCCAAAATTGATCAAAAATTTGTACTGTGGTGTTCCTTGGATAGTAAAGTGTTGTACTTTCTTCTTAGACTTTGAAGGTGTAAACCCCCACATGTTTATCTTAATATAGTAATGTACTTGTTTAGTGATTCTTATATATGTAATGATATAAGAATAAACCATATATATTGAAACCGTAAAAATAAATACTAGGGAGGAATAAAATAATAATTTTAATATTTCGAGTGTAAATTTATTTTAATTTTGAAATAAATCATAAAAATAAATGTTTTTAGGTTAAAATAACATTAAAAATGAATCCGGAACGTCAAAAAATCTTAGGGTAGTCATATGGATCAAATTCGAGATTCTTAGTGGGGGTGAGATGGTTTCCTAACACTTGTAGTGGATTGTCATTTGGAAATGCGACTACTATCGTTCATTGGAGTTCGAACAAGGGATGGTATATTTTTCTTGGGAAGGGACTCATCACTGACTTTGGGATGGTAGACGCCCTTTCCTAAAGTGCTTGTGATTGTGATTGTGATTGTGATTGGTGGACTAGGTATAATCGTTGGGTAGATTCATGAGAAGCAATCAACATACAGGATAAGGGGATGAACCAAAATACATGGGATGATGGGTTGGATCGTCTTGCCGGTGCATTGGTATGGGACAATGCATCGGAAGGCGCCCTTCCTAAATGGTTTAAAGTGGAAAATGGTATATTGTTGTGAAATTTACTTTATCCTTTCACTTGATTATTGTTACGGCTTAAACTTGGGATCTATTTAAAATGTCATGTTTTTCCTTCAAAATTGATATATGTTATTTTTATCTGTTTTCTAAACCTTGTTCGAGTTTGGGAGGATTTTTCCTATAGAGCTTCATGCTCACCCCTACAATTAAATATTTTACAGATTATGGGCCAGAGGAGGAGCTCTGTGCCAACGAGCCGGGCCATGGAGAAACTTTATTAGAGGGGTATTTGGATCCCGAATGGGACATCTAGAGATGTCANCCTATAGAGCTTCATGCTCACCCCTACAATTAAATATTTTACAGATTATGGGCCAGAGGAGGAGCTCTGTGCCAACGAGCCGGGCCATGGAGAAACTTCATTAGAGGGGTATTTGGATCCCGAGTGGGACATCTAGAGATGTCATTTATTTTTATGCTAGATTAGGAACGATTATGTACAATCATGTAAAATCTAGTATTTTGTTTATTCCGCTGCTAAATTAAAATGTAATTCTTTTGATGTAGTAGCCTGGTTTGGGTTTATTTTTTTGGATAATATTGTAAATATTTTAGGGATAAATGGACCCGATGTGGTCAATGTAGTATAATTGCACAGGTTGTGTTTTGGGTAAAGCTCCCCGAACAAAGGAGGCTCTGCCCGAATTTTATTAAATTAAGGACCCTTAGTTATTTATGGATTTTATTAGTTGTTCCCATGGTATGAATGGTTTTAGAAGGTAATGTCTTCCAAGGTAGTTTTTGGGGCGTTACAAGAACATGTTATTCAAGATGAAATTTATACCATGCCATGTCATGATATGAGGTGAGACTCACTCATGCATTTTCACCCAAGCCTACTCTGGCTTCTCCAACACAATGCAATGCATGTGTAAAACATTTGTCCTCGATAAAATACATCCAAAGACCATTTTGAAATACAATCATATTTTCATAAAACTAATTCATTAATGGATGTTTCCCGTCAAATGAATCATTTATATAGCAAAACCATGTGTCTTTCTTGGGTATCGGATTTTGGAATTACACCGCTGGCTCCGTACGCCGTTACACTTTTTTAGAATTTCACCTCAGGGGAGTGTATGAACCAAGTAACCGGGCCTTTCACCCGAGGGAGTGTCTAGCCCTTCTTACTATACCCGACACAAGTTTTCCATGCATGTAAGCATGCGACTCAGTGGAATCTTCACTCCCACTTTCCCGAGCCCACCATCAACCATCATATATCTAGCATCCACGTGTATGATTGATATTATTTCTCCCAAAAAACATAGGTTTAAATTTTATTCACTCCCCCTATATATAAGCGTAACTATAAAACCTAGATAAATTTGAAATTTTTCTAAAAAATGGTAAAACAGTAATTTGTCACTATAATGCAAATCTAAAATCCATATTTTTCTAGAGCTTGGATGATACAATGAACCTCATCGTTTTCACATTTTACGAGACAATTGGATGTCAGGTGACCTCACAAACGTCCCCAAAAATAAAATTTATAAAATTTTCTTATAATTGAAGGAAATTTTAAATAAAATTAATTTAAAATTAAACCGGGATGAAATCAATTCGTTTTGGCACAAAAAAGGACCCAAAATGGGAAATGTGCGCTGCAACTTGGACCACGCAATTAAAGACTATAAATAGGGAAAAATATCTGATCTTCCCCACTTAATTTGCTGGTTTCACATGCTAGAAGAGAAAGAGAGAGGAGAGAAAAGAAAAATTAAAACTTCTACCTTCTCCCTACGATTCACAGAGTTCCACAGGTCAAAATCCTTTGAACCAAGAGTTAAAGTCAATTACCTCGACGAGGGCTACGCCTAGGTACCAAAAATGAAGGATTTCACTAAAAATCCAAAGAGGAGATTTAGAAAAATCAAAAGTTTTGGGCTTGGGAGGTGTTCTTCAGGCTTTCCACCACTCGTTTCACACTTCAAGAGCTAGGGTTTCCTCCTACTTAGGTTTATTTCTTACCTAGGATGTTATATGGGATGGGCAAGTGTATATAATAACATAGGTCACTTGCCTATTGTTGTTGATATGTGGAAATGGGTGTGAAAATGGCCTAAATCTAATTCTAGCTTAAATTTGATATAGGAATGGCACTTGTGAAAATTCTTGAAATTTGGTGTTATATAGGCATGCCGCTTGATGTTTTTCATTATAGTATCCTAACCTCTTAACATCTTTTCTCAATTGTGTATGGCTTATAGGACTGGGGGAGTGTCACTCTCCCTCGTAATGATGCAAAAGATGGGGCAACGGAATAGTGGAATATGAAATGTACAAAATGTGTGTAATGTTGTGAACAAAAGTGCTCCCCAAGCGCAAGGAGTCTTTTGAGTGTCATGTTTTACTTGAAAAACTATTCCAATGTCATCTCCTTAGGGAAGGAAAGTTTAAGTGCGGTGAAGGTGATTTTGTGAAAATGAAAATTGTAAAATCTTTTGTTGTTTTGAGTTTTGGTGAGTTGTGTTCTCAAGGAAAATGAAATGAAAACAAGTGTTGGCCAATCCGAAGAGGTCATTCCAATAGGAATATCAATTCAACTCGCAATCTTCCTCTAATGGTGCATACATGAACGATTGATTCGTGGGAAGCGAGGGACTAGATAGAAGTGAGGATCCAAGCATAACCCATGACCAGGCCTACAAGATATCAAAGACTCACAACCGCATCCACACTCAACCCAGTCAAACCGAACCATCGTACACCGAGAGGAGGAAAGAAAATGATTTGAAATGGCAACTAAATATCTAGCTACTCATGAAAGCAAGAAAGAAATACATAATGTAAAGAGACAAAATAGAGAAATGAAACATGGAACTTAAATTAATGCAAGAAATCTTAAACTATGAAGAAAAATATGCAATACCCATTTTGAAGTTTGAAATGAAGAAAACTTAAGACATCAATGGTAGAAACTAAGATACTTAATTAAACTTGCAAAGCACTTGAAATAAATGACATTAAAAGTAAATAATGAAGGTTACGAGAGTCTTACACTAAACTACAAGTGAAAATATGGAAGAAAATGCAAAAACATGAATTTCTATGTAACTATTCATCATCTTCCTCCTTGGAGCTTTCTAAGCTTAGGTAGCCACTCCTTGAAAGCTTGTGGAATGCTGAATATATGGTGAAAGAGCCTTGCATTTTCATCCATAGGGTCCTCTAGCATGTGTGTGCAGGCCTCCCATCAATGGGAGGTGAGTTGATGCCTTCCACAAGCTAGGAGTTTAGCATGCACCCATTATGGCTGCCCCCTTCTCTCCCATCCACATTAATGTCATTGCCTCCAAAGTCTTCAACTAGGGTGTAGGAGGCATGTAAATGTGTAAGGGAAGTCAAGGGACAAGTGGGAGAATCAATGGTGGGACCCTAAGCAAGTGGAGCATGATGTTCTGGGCATTCTGGGCAACATACCGGTATTGAGTACCGGTACTGCGAACACCAGAAGCTAAAGTGTACTGGTACTGAATACCAGTATTGTCTGCTCTGGACCAGTTTTTGTAGATTTGTCATCAATTTTGATCCAACCGTGGGATTGTACTGGTACTGAATACCGGTACTGTCTGCTCTACAACTTTCACATTTTATACTTTTTCATATTCGAAGTGGAGCATGGGTAAAAAGGAGTAAAACCGAGGTACTTCCACCAAATGGTGTGGGTGCTGGTGCCTAAGTTGCCAAGCACTGATACCTCTTTGATTTCTTTCACTTTTAAGCCTCCAAATCCTCATGTAATGTGTCCATGTCTTTACCACACATCCACACTTAGTTGCAAGGTTCTAAAATTCATCATTTAAGGTATAATTACCTGCAACATCAAAAATTCAACATTATTCATAATTTTGGCTAACTCTTAGTACATAGATGCAAAGTTGAGTGAAAATGCATGTAATGAGACCGTTAACTATGCAATATTTTGTGCTCATCACACCCCCCAACTTAAGCTTTGCTAGTCCCTAGCAAACAAAATAAACATATACTAATTCCACAACTGCATTTAGCATATGCAACAAGCCTTTAAACCCCTAGGTGATCCCTAGTGGACGAGTTTTGTCTCGTGAAGGTTTCCAGTGAAGGTACCTAAAACTTCTTTTCTCATTATCCAATATTTAAAGCATATTCCCTTATCTTAACTAGCACTGGGATGTCAACAATAACCTTGTCCAACACACCTGAACTAATCACACATGAAACACATAATAGCTTTAAATGCTATTCTAGAGTATACACCTACACATTTCCTTTCAAAACTCATGCGTATGTGAAATGAACATGTAATTTAAATATTTACACAATGGAGTTCACATTCACTTTGGCTATCCAAATTAAGCTTTGATGCAAAACTCACCAAGGGTTTCTCTCAACAATGAATCACACTATGATTATCCGAGCATGCTCTCCATGTGTATATGTGAGATAGGACCATGTGTACAAAATGAAGTATGCTCATATATAATCAAAAAATGAAGTATGCATAAAAATCAAACAACCTTGGCATAATCTCATAAAAGGAATGCTAGGGCATTAGATAGCAAAACCAACTTCTCTTGTTCTTTAAAAGTACACATCCGTCATGCTTCTCTAGATCATTTAGGACTTTCAAGGGTTGTAATGAGGCCTTGGGGTGATATCTAGGTAAATGAATGAAGGATATAGGAAACACAGAGGGTTGTTCCGAGTGCATGACATTTATTTCAAAAAGATCTCCCTTTCTATGGGATTTACAGGCTAATCACCATCACTTCACTCTTTATTTCTTTTTCTTCTTTTCCTTAACATTTTCCTTTTCTTTTGTCATTCTTTTCTTCTTTTCACCTTTTCTTCTCCCTTTTCCTGGATTTTTCATTCTTTTTCATACAAAATCATTTATCCCTTTTGTTGAGTTTCCACCATACTTCCTTCTCTTTTATGATCACTCATACTCAGCTCTAGGAACAACCAAGGTGAGGTAGATTTTTTTTTATCATTTTGCAATGGCTTGGTCAAATGTGTATGGAAATGAATTTTCAACAAGGCTCAAACATGGCACTAGGGATAGAATTTCACAAGAAAAAGGCTAAGGCTCAAAGCATTTCAAAGATGGCCTAAGATCAATTCTAGATAGGCATGGGAGAGCACATTGCATTTCAAGACAAAGTCAATCAACTACCCAAATGCATCTAGCCAAAACAAGTATAATGAGATTATTGAACAAATTTGGAATTTGAAAAATTGTTCCTTGAGTAAATGTAAGTTCCCTCCAAACAAAGATTGGCATTAAAGCTCACATGGGTTCTTACTCATCTCCACTATTCATGTCAAGCACTAAATATGAACTCAATCTATAAATTGCCAAAATTACAACTCCATGGTGCACTTATGGTTGAGTTCAAAAGCAAACAAGTATGTGATACTCTAGCAATAGGATAAACTTCTACAATGTGTTCATGTATTCAAAGTTCAAGATAAAGATCAAGTAATCACAAATCGCATAACAATTAGGGTAGAGGAATATAGTTCAATATTGGATATTTTTCATCAAAAATTGTCCAAAATTTTCACATTTTCCATTATTCTATACAAAAAGTTGTGGAACATGTAAATGGTGCACCTCCCCCCCCCCCCTCCAACTTAAACCATGCATTGTCCTCAATGCACAAACAATCATGCAATGAGAAAAATGAAAGTAACATGAGAAATGAGATACCACCCTTTTTTTCTTTTTCCTCACTCTTTTTTTTTTGTATGCACATTAAAGGGAAAACAAAAAAGTTTGTTTACACCCCCAACTTAAACTTGCACATGATATTGAATGAGATTTTTTTACAATGATGCTCAAAATGAAATGGTCCAAATTAGGGAAAGGTAAACAACTTCTACACTACAACATCAAGAAAAGGAAAACATAACAATAAAATAAGTATAACTAATATGTACACGAAAGGAAGATAAAAAGGACTCATGTCAATTCGGATATGAGCTTGCGCCCATTGATTTTTTTGATTTTAAAATTTTTTTTGTTGTAATAATGCCCTTTCTAACCCATTTATCCAAACATAGCAAGGGTAATGATTCAAAATTCTCAACCAAACCAAGGTGTAGGCAAGTTTATGCAATTCCAACAATGAAGTATACAATTTCTCTTTAACAATTTCTACACTTAACTCCATTNTTTTTGTTGTATAAATGCCCTTTCTAACCCATCTATCCAAACATAGCAAGGGTAATGATTCAAAATTCTCAACCAAACCAAGGTGTAGGCAAGTTTATGCAATTCCAACAATGAAGTATACAATTTCTCTTTAACAATTTCTACACTTAACTCCATTGCAATGCCCTCCCCAAGTTGAGAAATGTGAATCTCAACATCACTATTTGATGGAAAAATGACCTTGGGCTCATTAGCCTTAATGTGATATAATAACTTCATTAAAATTTTCACAATCAAGAGTGGTGGGAGATTCAACATCAATATGAATTCCATTGAGATGATCATCCTCAATACATTGACTATGCTCAAGATGTTGTTCTATAGCAATTATAGCATCAGTCAATGCACTAAGTTGTTAGGATACTTGGGCATTGAATTCCATTTGGTATTGCATAAAATCGCACAAAATATTTTTCAATTCTTCTTCGATTGAGTCCCCACATGTTGGATAGTGGTAAAATTCATTTGGTATTGTGAGATCAGATGAAAACTTATAAGGTTCATTCTCCCAACCATAACTCGGATAACTCAGTGTAACATCGTGGTTGGGGTAAAAGTTTTTGGAGGCCAAAATTGAATTTGAACTTTTGCATGCAAAGTCTTGAACCGGATAATTTATTGGGCACTCACTAGTGATGTGTCTATACTCACTACAAATCTCGTAAATTTTTTCAAAATAAGGGGCATTTATTGAGCACTCACTAGTGATATATCCATACTCACCACAAATCTCGCAAATATTTTCAAAATAAGGGGCATTTATCGGGCACTCACTAGTGATGTGCTCATACTCATCACAAATCTCACACACATTTTCATAATATGGGGCATTTAATACATTATCATAAAAATTATAAGAAATTACATAAAACACAAGATATTTACAAACTATTTACAAAAAGAGACGACATACCTTGGCCCATGATGAAAATCACGAGACTTACCTATGCCGTCCAAAAATCAACTCGACGCTTAACCTCCCTCGGCAACGTTGCCAAAAATGCTTGATATTTTTTGTTGTAGTATCCTAACCTCTTAACATCTTCCCTCAATTGTGTATCGCTTATAGGACTGGAGGAGTGTCACTCTCCCTCGGAATGATGCAATAGATGAGGCAACAGAATAGTGAAATATGAAATGTACAAAATGTGTGTAATGTTGTGAAAAAAGTGCTCCCCAAGCGCGCGGAGTCTTTTGAGTGTCGTGTTTTACTTGGAAAAGTATTCCAAGGTCCTCAAGGAAGGAAAGTTCAAGTGTGGTAAAGGTGATTTTGTGAAAATGAAAATTGTGAAATCTTTTGTTGTTTTGAGTTTTGGTGAGTTGTGTTCTCAAGGAAAATGAAATGAAAACAATTGTTGGCTAATCCGAAGAGGTCATTCCAATGGGAATGCCAATTCAACTCAAAATCTTCCTCCAATGGTGCATAGATGAACGATTGATTCATGGGAAGCGAGGGATGAGATAGAAGTGAGGATCCCAGCATAACCTGTGGCCAAGCCTACGGGATATCAAAGACTCACAACCGCATCCACACTCAACCCAGTCAAATCGAACCATCGTACACCAAGAGGAGGAAAGAAAAGGAGTTGAAATGGCAAACCCAAGAGGATGTCTCCCTTGGATTAGCCAACTAAAAATCTAGCTACTCATGAAAACAAGAAAGAAATACATAATGTAAAGAGACATAGTAGAGAAATGAAACATGGAACTTAACTTAATGCAAGAAATCTTAAACTATGAAGAAAAATATGCAATACCCATTTTGAAGCTTGAAATGAAGAAAACTTAAGGCAATAATGGTAGAAACTAAGATACTTAATTAAACTTGCAAAGCACTTGAAATAAATGACATTAAAAGTAAATAATGAAGGTTACACGAGTCTTACACTAAACTACAAGTGAAAATATGGAAGAAAATGCAAAAACATGAATTTCTATGTAACTAGTCATCACCTTCCTCCTTGGAGCTTTCTAAGCTTAGGTAGCTACTCCTTCAAAACTTGTGGAATGCTGAATATATGGTGAAAGAGCCTTGCATTTTCATCCATAGGATCCTCTAGCATGTGTGTGCAGGCCTCCCATCAATGGGATGTGAGTTGATGCCTTCCACAGGCTAGGAGGAGTTTAGCTTGCACCCATTATGGCTGCCCACTTCTCTCTCATCCACATTAATGTCACTGCCTCCAAAGTCTTCAATTAGGGTGTAGGAGGCATGTAAATGTGTAAGGGAAGTCAAGGGACAAGTGGGAGAATCAGTGGTGGGACCCTTAAGCATGTGGAGCATGATTTTTAGACGTTATAGGCATTCTAGGCAACGTATCGGTATTGAGTACCGGCACTGCGAACACCAGAAGTTAAAGTGTACCAATACTATATACTAGTATTGTCTGCTCTGGACTATTTTTTGTAGAATTGTCATAAATTTTGATCCAACGGTTCGATTGAGCTGATATTTTCCCACAATACAGAGGATATCCAGATCTACAACTTTCTTGTTTTTCACTTATTCAGATTCGAAGTGGATCATGGTCAAAAAGGAGTAAAACCAAGGTACTTCTACCAAATGGTGTGGGTGCAGGTGCCTAAGTTGCCAAGCATTGATACCTCCTTGATTTCTTTCACTTTTAAGCCTCCAAATCCTCATGTAATGTGTCCATGTCTTCACCACACATCCACACTTAGTTGCAAGGTTCTAAAATCCATCATTTAAGTTATAATTACCTACAACATCAAAAATTCAACATTATTCATAATTTCGGCTAACTCTAAGTACTTAGATGCAAAGTTGAGTTAAAATGCATGTAATGTGGTCGTTAAATATGAAATATTTTGTGCTTATCACATGCTATGTATTTATATTATGCCTTTGTGAATGAAGTGGTTGGCATAGATGATGAAATAACATGTTTATGGTTTGTGTTGGGTATAAATATTAATATATCCTAGTTGGTGTATTGACATTATGATGGATTATGATAATTATATGCAATTGATATAAATTGTCATGACATATGTTGAATACATGGTTAAATTGGCATTCATTACATATGGTGCATAACATTGATATTGCAATGATACCTTATATTGCAATTGCACGAAAGCATTGCATCCATGGGCATGAGACATTGATGTGTGTGTGTGTGTGCATGAGTTGATCAAACACCATACTTGGTGATTGATGGGTGGGCTTGGGAAAGTTGGGTTAAAGATTCGACTGAGTCACATGGTTGCATGAAAGAAAAACTTGTGTTAGGTATAGTGAGAAAGGATATATTCCCCCTCGGGTGCAAGACCCGGCTACTTTGTTCATACACTCCTTTGTGGTGCAATTCTAGAAAAGTGTAATGGCATACGGAGCCAGTGGTGTGATTCCAAAATCTGATACCCAACAAAGACACATGATTTTATTTTGTAAAATAGTCATTTGATGTGTTTCATCAATGACAAATGTATTACACATATGCATTGCATTGTGTTGCGGGAGCCAGTGAGGACTCGGGTTCAAGTGCATGAGTGAGTCTCATCTCATTTCATGACATGACATAGTAGGATTCCAACATTGAATGGCATATTCTTGTTTGGAATGGAAAATAATTGTTGATTGTTGCATGTGCACATTTCATATGCATCTAGGGGAGAAGTAGCCTCTGTAGGAGATACTCTATTGAGCGTAGCTCACCCTATATAGGAAAACATTTCAGGTGGGGGATACACACCGGTGGACAGATCTCATTCGGGGCCCCAGTGATAAAGAAAGGCCAACTTTGTGGCCTTGAATTCGTTTTTTTGTAAAAATGTTATGAAAACTTAGTTTTGGTATGTAAATTCATGTAAATGAATGTAATAGAACTAGTATGGATCATGTGTAATGTGGAAAACTTCATTAAACATTTATGAGATGGTGTGGAATGGATTTGAAATGAAAAATAGGTAGAATAGGCAAAAGTCGGTAAAGCATGCTGGTATGGTGTACCGATATGAAGAGGTCCAGTGGGTTACCCGTACCGGTATGGATTTTTCCAGAGGGTTACCCATACCGGTATAGCTTTTCCAGTGGGCAACTCGTACCAGTATGGCTTTTCCAGTGGAAAACTCATTTCGGTATAGCCTACCGGTACACTTTCCAAAAATCTGAAATTTTAAACTGACTTTGCCAAGCCTTTGGGCTATAGGTTCTTTAATTCTAAGGATATAAATGGACATAAAATAAGTATAAATTGTGGTATATTGGCCCCGTTTGGGTTAAATGGAAAAATATGCATGTGTTATACAAGTGGATAACAATCCCGATTAAAGGGATTATATTGACGTGATGTCGGATTAGATGACAATCACGAGTATTTATGCGGGTTGACGGATAGTCAACGGTTAATAAAGAACTCCCAATTTTAGGGGTGTCACAGTAACTTCAATGACGCCACATCCCGATTCTAAAATTTTACTAACACCCCTTATCAGAGTTTGTCTAGTAACAGACTTGACAAAAAAAAAGCTAATTTTTACTGATTTACCCAAGAGCGCTACACTATTTTATATATTAAGTGTCTTTGCACACACTCATAGCCATGTATATATACATACCAACGTCCTTTTTGTGATGCCCCAAAATCCGATGGTCTTTTCTCAATTTGTTGATCACCCATCAACCTGCAAAAGTACTTGTGTATGTCGTATAACCAGACACCACGTCATTACATCCCATTCACTAGAATCATAACCCACATAGAATTTGGACAGAGTCTCCCTTGTACTAAAGCACTACCCAACGCATGACCTGTATGCATATCAATCACCTAACCATTCCAAGGTCCATTCCCATCAATTAGGACTTAATATTTAACCAATTATATCGTTCCAACAAAAAGGCTCAGGATCTGAAGGCTTGGCGAAATTATATTTTAATTTTGAAAAATTTAGAAGACGTACTAGTACCTCTTATAAGTGGTACCGGTACCTGAGCCTTCTGTTTGCTAGGTACTGATACCTAGGTGACTTGGTAACGGTACGTGAGCCCACTGTTTGCTAGGTACTAGTACCTATATGTCGTCGTACCAGTACTTGAGCCCACTATCCATTGGACTATCGGTACCTGAAGCCTTGGTATCGTTACCTAAGCCCACTGGAATTCAGGTACTAGTACCCGTAAGTCTAGGTACCGGTACCTAGGCCATCCGACAACTTGGTATCGGTACTTAATCGCTTAGGTATTGATACCTGAGCCCATATTTTCTTCAAATCTTACCATTTTCAACACTAAACCATTCAAACTCATACCATAATCATCCATTCATTTATTTATGAGAAAAACATTGTCTAAAAGAGTTCATTTCATATCCCATTTATAAAATTTTACAAGTTCAACACAAATTACATATTTGATTACAAAAATGCAATTTCCCAAAAAGTCAAAATTGGGCCCCTTCATCAACAAGTACCCAAGTGAGGGTCGTCTACCGGCATTTGTACTGCACCAAAAATATATTCCCCATAAAGGGTGAGGAAGCTACTCCCTAACCCAAGTGCATATGAAATGCTCACATGCAATTCATCAAACAAACATCCATTCAAAAGTATACAATTCATAAATGAATACCACAATGTTATGTCATGTCATGAGATGAAACTCACACATGCAATGCAACCCAAGCCCTCCAACAGCTCCCGTAGCACATGCAATGCTATGCGTATGCATCTAGACATTTCAAGCCACCGCCATTGATGTTATACATCCAATGACTATTTTATAAATCCTTGGGTCTTTCTTGGGGTGGGTATTTATGGACTTCCACCAACGGGTGCCCAACCGACACGACATCTTTGGACTTCCACCAACAGTTCCTCATACGCCAACACACTTTATGAACTCAATATCAATGTGAGTGTGTATCCAAATTATCGGGTCTTGCACCTGAGAAAGAATCGAGCTCTTCTTGCTAACCCTAACTCTTATTTTTCAATGCAACCCGTGTGACTCAGTCAAACCAAGATCCAACTCAAGCCCACGTATCATCCATCAAGGATGGTATTTGATCAAAAATATGCACATACACCCACACTCATATCCAATGCCCATGAACGCGATGCTACCTGTGCATATGCAAATATCATGTAAAATTGTAATTTCAATATCAAGTTCATCATGTCATGAGTATATTATGAACATATTCCATCTCCACGAAAATTCCCAATTTCTCTCAAATGTCAATTATATCACAAAATATATAATTACATTCCCCAATATCTACTAAGCATGTTATATCATTTTCATTTTAAATAACACACTTAATCAATCATAGGCATTTTATCAAACATCTAAAAGGCATAAATATTATGTAAACACATAGCATGCCCAAAACATTATGTTATCCATGAATTTCACAACCAAGCTATTTCATCAAACCCCAATCATGCAAGAGTTGGTTTAAACCATGTTCCATATACCCATTTCATATTCTAGCAATCCTAGGTATGTGTTATACATGAGATTTCATCTCTAACACCCTACCCATTTTATATTTCAACCCTAATTAGAAATAAACCTAGTTAGGAAAGGAACCCAACCTCTTGAAGCGTAATTCTGTTTAGGAGAAGTCCCAAACAACCCAAATCAAGCCCCAAAGCCTTTATCCTAAAAATTTCGCTCTTAAGGTTTTGGTGAAATGCACGATCTTTGGTTTTTATGTATAGCTCTTGTTACGTATAACAATTTTGTCTCTTGGCCTGAAGAGATCTGACAGCCGAAACGTCGTAGATCAGAGGAAGAAGCTTGGAGAATTTTTTTTTTCTCTCTCTGCTTTCTCTTTCTCTCTATCAGAAATGGATGGTGTAAATGGGGAGTAAATCTGGTTTTTGTCCCCTATTTATACCCTTATTTGCTTGGCTCTCATTAAGTCACATATTCCGTCTTTTCTAATCCAATTTCATCTTGAATCAATTCATGTTTTAGGTTTATTAAATTTTTGTTGAACTAAATTTAAATTATTTCCCAGGCTCCACAACTAAAATCTAATCGCGTTTATTTTAGTCGTGCGAAGTCCAATCGCCTTGTTAACGTGAAAAATCTGATTGTCTCAGAATTCAACGAAAATTAACTGGACAGCTAGATTTCGCAAAGTGAATCCAATGGTTAGGTCCATTTTATCATCCGAGTTGTAGAAAAAATTAGGGTTTTTAACCCGTATCATAACGGTAATTAACGATTTAGCCTTTTTAACAAAATTTTAAATTGTCTTGGGTTTTACACCTTTAGTATTTAATTAAATGTTAATAGGAATAAACAAAATTTTTCCTATAAAAATTGAATTAAACATAATATTAATTTGATGAAATTTAATGTTAATATGGTGTTAGTTTAAAAAATAATATTAATTTGATAAAATAAAATATTAACTTTATAAATTTGAATATCAATTAGATAAAATTGAATGTTAATTTGATACAATTGAAATTAATTTGGTGTTAAACGAAGAAATGATATTAATTTAATAAAATTAAATGTTCACTTCAGTAAATATAATGTTAATTTTATAAAATCAAATGACAATTTAGTATTCATTTGATGAAATTGAATGTTAATTTGGGATTTAATTAAATAGATCGTGTTAATTTGATAAATTAAAAGTTAAATTCATGCAATTAAATGTAAATATGATATAATTAACTATTAATTTGATGAAATTGAATATTAATTCTGCAAAACCTAAAAAAATTAAAATTTTATCAAAAATTACAAAATGGTAATTAGTCGTTACGGTGTGGGTTAAAAACCCAATTGTTTCTAGAACTCAGACGATGAAATGCACCTCACCATTAGATTTGTATCGCGAATTTTAGCTACCCTGTCAGTTTTTGTTCAATTCTGAGACAGTCAGATTTGTTATGTTTTACGAGGCGATCGAGTATCGCGTGACTAAAATAAACGCAATTAAATTTTATTCGCGAAACCTGAAAAATAATTTAAATTTAGTTCAATAAAAATACACCATACTTAATACGGGATGAAATTTAATTAATTTGGGATAAAATTAGGCCAATCAAATAGGGACGTGTGGCACAAAGAGGGCCAAGTATTCAAGGGTATTTAAAGAGAGAAAAATTAGATTTTTCCCCCATTGTTCAGCCTAGAAATTTTGAAAATAGGGGGAGAGAGAGAGTGTGNGGCACAAAGAGGGCCAAGTATTCAAGGGTATTTAAAGAGAGAAAAATTAGATTTTTCTCCCATTGTTCAGCCTAGAAATTTTGAAAATAGGGGGAGAGAGAGAGTGTGTGTGTGTGTGTGAGAGAGAGAGAGAGAGAGAGAAAGAGAGAGAGAGAGAGAGAGAGAGAGAGAAGAGAAACCTCAAGTTCTCCAACATTTCTCCTTCAATCTATGAAGCTCTAACTGTTGGACTGCTTCGGGCTAAGAGTTAAAGTCGTTCTACACTATGAGAGGTATGCACCTATACCAAAGATCATGGTTTTCTCCAAAATCTCAAAGGCAGGAATTTCGAGATAAAGCTTGAAATGCTTGATTTGGGGTCTTTGGTATATGTATGGGTAGCATCGCATTCATATTTTTAATCAAACACCATCCTTAATGGGTTGATACGTGGGCTTGGGAAAGGTGGACGTAGGTTTGACTGAGTTGCACGAGTTCCTCTGAAATATGTGTCGTGTATAGCATGAAGGGATAGATTCTCTCTCTGTTATAAGGCACAGTTACTTGGTTCACTCACTTGACCAATAGTGAAATTCCAAAAAAGTGTGTCAGTGTACTAAGAACTGATGGTGTGATGCCCTCAAATATTGTGCTAGTGTGGTAGACCTTTGGTGTGATGTTCATAAATTTACCTACCCAAACAAAAGACATAAGATTTTATAAAATGGTCATTAGATATCTAACATCAATGGCAGGGGCTTAGAATGCCCAAATGCATACGCATGGCATGGCTTGACATGTGTTATGAAAGTCGGTGGAGGGCTCAGGTTTTCATTGCCTGTGTGAGTTCCTTCTCATGACATGGTATGAAATTGTATCATTCATCTATGAAATATATGTGTGGTATAATGACTTACATGTAACATTACATATGTATCTGGCTTGGGGAGTGATCTCCTTAAGAGATACCCTGTTGTGTGTGACTCACCCTTTATGGGAATACATTTCAGGTGCTAGACAAGTTTCAACAAACGGCCCTCATTTTGTCCAATGTTTGATGACAAAGCTGGGTTGTGGCTCGTAAAGTTCATTTTGTAGTCCCTTGTATATCTTTTATTTTGGCCTTGAATAAATTATGAACAAACAATGTACTTTGACAAAGGCATGTAAGGGGACACTCTTGGATAACAATTCTTTTGTAAATAAATGGATGAAATGGGTGTTGTATGAGATTTTATACTTAAAAGTTGAAAATTGAGAAATTTGGGCCCAAGGTATCAATACCTCACAGGTACTTAGCTTCTAGTGAGCTCCAATATTGGTACCCCGATGACAATGGGTTCAGGTACTGGTTTCTAGCCTCACAGCTATTGGTACCAGGCTGTCGGGTGCCCAAGTATCGGTACCAAGTCTTAAAAGTACTGGTACCTATTCTCGAAAAATGAAATTTTAGCTGTAACATTGCTGAGCCTTCATATCATGGGCTCTTTTCCTCTGGATGATGTAAATGGTTAAATTTTAAGTGCTAGATTTGGGGTTTGGACCTTGGAATGGTCATGCGATTAATATACGAACAAGTTATGTGTTGGATAGTACTCCCATGCAAAGGAAACTCTGTCCAAATTTTGTTTTATTACGATCCTGCTGGAAGGGGTATAGCGTTGTGGTATTGGGTTATATAATATCTATGAGTATTCGCGAGTTAATGGGTAATCAACAGGCTAAGAAAGGACCCCCCCCCCCCCCCCAAATTTTGGGGAGTCACAAATTCGATATTAATTTGATAAAATTAAATATCAACTATGGGCACGAGTACCTCTAATTAACAAATAAGGCATACCAAACAAATTGATTGTCAAAATAATGACTGCCAAAATCACCCTCACCCCCCCCCCCAAAAAAAAAATTAAAAAACCTAAATCACTGCCACATCTTCAATTTCTAGACCAAAATTGTTATTGCATGTACAATCTAGTCACTAACTGAGTTGATGAAATCGAACATTAATTTAGTGTTAATTTAATAAAATTTTAATATTACGTTAATAAAATTGAAGATAATTTTTTTGTCAATTTGATGAATTTGAATTTTAAAATGATATAATTTAATGTTAATCTTGTGTTAATTTAATGAATTGAATTTTAAGTTGATAAAATTAAATGTCAAATTGATTAAATCAATTTTTAATTTCGTGTTAATTTTACGAATTAAATTGGTGAAATATAATGTTAATTTTGTGTTAACTTGATAAAATTAAATATTAATTAGGCGTTAATTTAATAAAATTAAATGTTAATTTCATAAAAATAAAGATCAATTTGGTGTTAATTTGATAAAATTAAATTTCAAATTGATGAAATAGAATGTCAATTTGATGTTAATTAGATGATATTAAATTTAAAAATTATGAAATGAAGACAAAGAGAGATGTCATCTAGAGGTGAAACAGAAATAGAGATTACCATATGGGAAAGTGGAAGAGAGAGTAAAATTGATATTTTAAAAATAATTCATCATGA
This sequence comes from Ilex paraguariensis, assembly GCA_963454935.2. Lineage (NCBI taxonomy): Eukaryota > Viridiplantae > Streptophyta > Magnoliopsida > Aquifoliales > Aquifoliaceae > Ilex > Ilex paraguariensis. The sequence goes on along the minus strand of CAUOFW020001058.1, from coordinate 1,157,711 downwards.
CATCATCATTTTTTTAGTGTGTTAGTAACTTCTATTCACAGTAAGGGGTATATTTGAAGTGAATATACAAACTACAAGAGGGTGTAATGAAATATCAAAATCGAAAAGGAGTATTGCTATAATTAGACCTATCTAGAGAGAGTGTGTATGAAATTTACCCTAAAGCATATTAACCAGTGTCATATACATGATAAATAGATACACATGTACATTACACAATTATTAGAGATACAAAAAATTTCCTTTCTCTTTTTTTTTTATGATACATGTTGGAGTTTGACCCAAACTCTCCAAGTATTTTATTTCTTATTTATTTGGTATTAGTTTTTAATTAAATTTTTAATGGGTTTAAGAGTTTTGATCCATAAAGTATTCTAGTTATTTTTGAGTAATTTAATTAAAGTTAATTTAGGATTAGTTTCTTTATTATTAGATTGATTAGTGTTCAATATCTATGGTCTTTTTATGTTTTGGTGACAGAAGCTTTGATGTTAAAAAAAAATTTTGCAGAACCTTTTATGTCATCCTTTTCTTGTTTTTTTTCGATTCTTTTATTTCTTGATTTCTTGTTTTATTTTCTTGGGCTTTGATTAATTCTTGTGTGTGAGATTATTTTAAGTGCTTCATATTATTTTGGTATCCTACATCTAGTATCAGAGTCAATTTCAGAGATGGATTTTTCAATGTCCCGTTGGAAAATTTAATGGGAGGTCAAATTTTTAACTTTGGAATACACAGATGGAGTTGTTTTTCAAGGTCATGGATTTTTCAAATATTTTGACAAATAGATTCATAGATCCCGAAGATCTATCAACTCACACAAAAGCCCAAAAGGATGAATTGATAATTAATCAGAAGAAAGACAACAGAGCGTTGATGTATATCTATGGAACAATTGATTCTTCAATTATCAACAAGATTGCTCATGTTTCAACAATAAAGGCAGCATGGGATGTCTTGATCAATTGTTATGTTGGACAAGACAAGGTGAAAAAGGTTTGATTGTAGATCCTTCATATGCAGTTTGAGCTTCTTCAGATAAAAAAAATCAGAGAGTATATCTCGTTATTTTTTGTGAACGATGGTTATTGTCAATCAGATGAGAGCAAACAACGAGGATGTGAAGGATCTCCAGGTTATGGAGAAAATTATTCGAACCTTATCAATGAGGTTCAAATATATTGTCACAACTATCATGGAGTTAAAGGATCTTTATTCTCTAACAGTTGATGAGTTGATGGGTTCTCTACAAGCTCATGAACAATGATTGAATGAAAAGACTGAGATTTTAGGAGAAGAAGCCTTGCAGACTCAAACGAGTCCCATAACAAATCTCAATCAAATCAGAGGTGTCAATATTCAAATAATCAAGGAACATGGAAAAAATACGAAGGTAATAATTAGGGTGAACAACGTGATGAATCGAAGATAAAGTGCTTTTATTATGAAAAAATAGGGCACTATAAAAAGGACTGCTACAACTTAAGGAGACCCGATAATAAGAATAATTATGCTAAAATTGTAGAGGGCAATGATAATAATTTAGAGGTTTTATTTTTGGCTGATAATGTAGTAAATGATGTTCGAAACAATAAGTGGTATTAGATTCAGGTTGTAGTAATCACATGTGTGGTTACATGGAGATGTCCACCGTTTTAGATGAGTCTCTTCAGTCAGACATTAAATTTGGGAATGATTCAACCATCCCCATAAAGGAAAAAAGTAAAATTTCTATCAAGTTAAAAGATGGGTCTTTGAATGCTATTTCAGATGTTTATTATGTTCTTGATCTTAGCTACAATTTATTGAGTATGGGACATTTGTTAGAAAAGGGGTATGATATGAGGATTTTTAATGGTGTTTGTACAATCAGTGACAACTGTAAGGGACTAATCGTAAAGGTAAATATGGAACCCAATCGTTTGTTTCCTTTACAAATTAATTGTCAGAATTTACCTTGCTTTAGTTCTGAGATTTATGGTAATAATTGGTTATGGCATATGTTGTTTGTGCATGTAAATTTTCATAGTTTAAATTTTCTTGCCCAGAAAAAATTGGTCTTTTGGTTTGCCTACTATTAATATTTCTAATCAAGTTTGTGAGACTTGTGTTCTGGGCAAAAAACATAGAGGCGCTTTTCCCGATAAACAAGATTGGCATGCAAAAAGATCCCTTGATTTGATTCACTTTGATTTGTGTTATGTTGAAGTTCCTTCCAATTGTGGGAGTAGGTATTTTATTACCTTTATTGATTATTTTAGTAAAAAGATCTAGGTGTATAGTTTGAAAAACAAATCCGATGCCTGTGATACATTTAAATATTTTAAGGCTTATGTTGAAAGGAAAAGTGGGAGAAAAATTAAAGTTTTTAGGACTGACAAAGGTTAGGAATATATGGTTTGAGATGATTTTTTTGAGAAATCATGGTATTAAGATCAGTTAACAGCCAGATATACTCCCCAACATAATGGTATGGTAAAGAGGAAAAATAAAACTATTATGGATATGGTTATAGGCATGTTGAAATCTAAAAATATGCATAAAATGTTTTGGGCAGAAGTTGTTGCCTGTGCTATTTATGTTTTGAAAAAGCCCTCTATCTGTAACACCCCGCATTTTCTTTTATATATGTATATAGATATATAGTAAATAATTGTGGTAAAAATGTGAATATGTGTAGTGATGTGTGTTTGAATTTGGTAGATTGGAAAAGTAAAGATTTAAAATGTTAGTGAAAATAATAGTTGAAATTTAGTTTTAATAAGTGAAAATATAAAATTTTAGGTCCTAGAACTTGTATTAAATAGGTTTTGTGTAAAAATATGTGTTGGAGAGGTTTGGGATGGATTTTGTTGGCTTAGGAATGGACTGGAAATGGAAAAGGGATGAAACAGGACGTGAACAGTGCACGTGAATAGTGCACTGGCTGCAACTTCAAGCGCGATTTCAACCTTGATGCATTCAATATCTCTCAAAACTCAAAACATGAAAGTTGTAGAGATATTTCTTATCATTTCATATCATCTTGAATCATCTCCATCGGAGCTCGGATGAGAGAGTTATACCCAGATAACGAAGTGATGTCAAAACAGCCCAATTAGCTTGAACAGTGCACTGGCAACAACGTCAAGCCAGATTTAGACCTTGATGTAGTCAATATCGCTCAAACTTCAAAACATAAAAGTTTTAGAGCTCTTTCTTATCATTCCATATCATCTTTAATCATCTCAATCGGAGCTTGGATGAGAGAGTTATGCCCAGATAACGAAGCAATGTCAAAACAGTCCAATTAGCTTCATTTTGCATTTAACGTCTCCATTTGCATACTAAATCAAAATATAAGAATGATGAGTACATTTAGACTTCAAATAAGTATAAAAGTCTTTAAGAATCACCCTTTATCACCTTTTATTTGTAAACAATGCAAAACTTCATTAATAGCCGGTTCGGATGGGTAAAATAGAAACTTTAGTGTTTCAAGTGTACGTTGACTTTGGTTTTGGGATAAATCATAAAAATAAATGTTTTTAGGTTAAAATAACATTAAAAATGAATCCGAAACGTCAAAAAATATTAGGGTAGTCATATGGATCAAATTGAAGATTCTTAGTGGTAAAACCATAATTTTGGAGAAAACCAAAGTAGGCTGTGAATAGTGAATTTCGAGGATGAGGTGTTTTGAACCCCATTTTCATCCCATTTGCCCTCATTTCTTTCACTCCAATCTCACCCCACACCTCTTGGAATCTTAGAGAGCATTAGAGAGAAAGAAAAGAAAGGAAAAATAAGAGATTTAAGGGTAGATTCAAGATCAAAGCTCAAGTTCTTCCTATAAACTAAGGATTCAAGATAGAAGTTTTCTGTCATTCGCTTACATTGAGGCTAGGGTATTTATATATGTGTGTTTTGGCTATCAATGGTATATATATGCTATGGAATCATCCTCTCTTAGGCTTTTTGCAAGGATTACATGTTTTGAACAAAGTAGGGTTTAATAACCCATGAAATCGCAGTTCTAGTTTTAAAACCCTAATTGTTTGGAAAGTTATGTATTTCCTTCCTAAATGTTTTCTTTATTGTGGATTTCAAAACCTTAGTGCTTTGTGTTGGGTAGAAAAATGATGTTATTGTGATCTCATGTATTTTCTTAGTTGGTTGTGGAATTTTTATATGATATATTTTGAGAATTTTGGATAGATGCTTGTAAATTGAGATAAATGTTAGAATTGTATGCTTGGTTAGGTTGTTTGTGATGCACATGAGTGAGAGGTTCCTTGTGAGGATGCTCACCCCTTCCCAAAAGGTTCCCGATAAGGATGCTTAGGAAATAATGTAGTGATTGGGGGGCTTAAAAGTGAAAGAAATCAAGGAGGCATTGATGTTTGGTAACATAGGCATCAGTAGCCACACCATTTTGTAGCAGTACCTTAGTTTTCGTCCTTTTTGACCATGATCCACTTAGAATCTGAAAAATTGAAAAACCTGAAAGTTTCAGATATAGATGTCTTCTATATTGTATCAAAATTGTAGTTCAATCAGATGGTTGGATCAAAAGTGATAATGATTCTATGAAACCTGGTCCGAAGCAGAAGTGTAACGGTATGCGTACCGGTACACTGGGGCTACTGGAGTTCGAGGTACCGGTATGCTTTACGGATTCAGCCCAAAATGCCTATTTTTCATGCTCCACTTGCTTGGGGGTCCCACCATTGATTCTCCTACTTGCCCCTTGACTTCCCTTACACATTTGCATGCCTTCTACACGCTTATTGAAGACTTTGAAGGTCATTGCATTTATGAGGATGCGAGAGGAAAGGGCAGCCAGGAGAGTTGCAGGCTAAGGTCTTCCGAGCCTATCAAAAGCCATCAAACTCACCTCTTATTGATGGGAGGCCTGCACACACCTAGGGGGACCCTCCATGGACGAAAATGTAAGGCTCTTCACCATATATTCAACATTCCACAAGCTTTGAGGGGTGGCTACCTAAGCTTAGAAAATCCAATGAAGATGATGAATGGTGTAAAATTTATATTGTTTTCATTTTCTTTTCCATTTCAGTTGTAGTAAGCTTTAAATCTCTTGTAATCCTTAACTCTTTGACTTTAATCTCATTTATTTCAAGTATATTGCAAGTTTAGTTACATGTTCTAGTTTCCATCATTGTTGCTTTCAAGTTTTCTTCATTTCATGCTTTAAAATGGGTATTGTATTTTTTTCTTTATAGTTCAAGTTTTCTTGCTTTAAGTTAAGTTTCAATCTTCATTTCTTCATAATGTCTCTTTACATTATGCATTTATTTCTTGCTTTCATGTGTAGCTAGATTTCTAGTTGGCTAATTCAAGAGAGACCTCCTCTTGGATTTTCCATTTCAACTATTTTTATTTCCTCCTCTCAATGTACGATGGTCCGATTTGACTGGGTTGAGAGTGGATGCGGTTGTGAGTCTTTGATATCCAGTAGGCCTAGTCACGGGTTATGCTTGGATCCTCACCTCCATCTCATCCCCAGCTTCCCATGAATCAATCGTTCATATAAGCACCACTGGAGGAAGGTTTTGAGTTGAGTTGGTATTCCCATTGGAATGACCTCTTTGGATTCACTAACACTTGTTTTCTTTCATTTTCATAAAAAAACACAAATCACCAAACTCAAAACTCAAAACTCAAAAGATTTTACACTTTTTATCTTTTTGACAAAATCACCTTTACCACACTTGAACTTTCCTTCCCTGAGGAGACGACCTTGGAATACTTTTTCAAGTAAAACATGACACACAAAAGACTCCTTGTTCTTAGGGAGCACTTTTGTTCACACACACACGCATTTCATTTCATTCACCCACCAATATTTTGTTTCCCCATCTTTTGCAACATTTCGAGGGAGAGTGACACTCCCCTATTCCTATAAGCCATACACAATTGAGGGATGATGTTAAGAGGTTAGGAACAACAAGGAAAATGATCAATCAACATTTCACATGCATTTGGGTTGAGAGGTATTCTCTATAGGAGTTACCCTATTGAGCGTTGACTCACCCTTTATGAAAATAATTTTCAAGTACACCACAGGCTTTCACCAAAAGCCCTCCTACTAGTCCGCTTTGACAACAAAGTCGGACTGTGGCTCTTAGTTTGACATTGTGGTCCCTTATATATGTTTACTTTTGGCCCTATATAAATTTTCTTAACAAAAGTTGTTTATATTTAAAAGGCATGTATATGAGACTCTTTTGAGACATTTATTCTTTTATGAATGAATGTACGTAGTGATGATGATTATGGTAGTATCCGATACTATGCAATTTGAGTATAGATGAATGGACCCGGTGGGATCAATGTTAAATGATTGCACAAGCTATGTTTTGGGTTGAAATCCCCATACAAAGGAGACTCTGCCCTGAATTTTGTTAAGTTGTGGATTTCGATAAATGGGACATAACGGCGTGGTATCGAGTTACACAGTTTCAATGGGTATTTTGCGGGTTGATGGGTGATCAATGAGGTAATTACAGACACCCGAATTTTGGGGCATCAAAGTGTATTTTTATTGGGTATAGTTTAGTTACAAAGGGGTACAAACTTTATAATTGCATCACAGGAAAATTAATTATTAGTAGAGATGTCACTTTTGATGAGTAGAATGTTTGGGATTTGTCCCGAAAGGAAGATAAGTCAGCCACACCTGTTTCTTTTGATGTTGATGATTCAGTTAGTGATTAGCCAATTGAATAGTCCCCAGCTATTCAATCCCCACAGCCAGAGTCATCTAGATGTTCACAGTGTGAACGACACATGTCCGCTAGATTGGAGGATTATGTGATTGGCACTGACAGTGATCCTTCATATGAGGATTTTGTAAATTTTTTTTATATGCAGATTGTGACCCTATTTCTTTTAGTGATGCCTGCAGGGAGAAACATTGGGTGAAAGCAATGGATGAAGAAATTAATGCCATTGAGAAAAATAATATATGGGAGCTTATTGCTCTTCCTAAGGGAAAGAAAGTTATTGGAGTTAAATGGGTGTACTAGACCAAATACAAGTCAGACGAAAAGGCAAATCGCTTCAAAGCAAGGTTAGTAGAAACAAAAATCATGTATTGATTATCTTGAGGTTCTTGCTCTTGTTGCTCGGCTTGATAATGTTCATATGATTATTTCTCTTGCTACTAATACTTCTAGGAAAATATTTCAAATGGATGTGAAATCTACTTTCTTGAACGGTGTCCTTGAGGAGGAAGTTTATGTTGAGCAGCATGTTGGTTATGTGAATAAATGAGAGTAAAATAATGTCTATAAGTTGAAAAAGACTTTGTATGGGCTTAAACAACCTCCTAGAGCTTAGTATACTCGGATTGATCTTATTTTGTAGAGAATGATTTTCAGAGATGTCTCTATGAACACACTTTGTATGTCAAAACAAATTCTCGGGGAGATATTATTATTGTGTGTTTATATGTGGATGATCTTATTTTCGCTCAAAATAATCTAAAGATAATTAAGAAATTCAAGGAGGCAATGATTTCTCAATTTGAGATAACTGATATGGGTTTGATGTCCTATTTTCTTGGGATTGAGGTTAATCAGATAGACAATGAGATTTTTATTTTCCAATAGAAGTATGCTAGGGATATCCTTAAACATTTTAGAATGGATTCTTGTAAATCTTATTTTGACTCCGGTTGAAGAAATATTAAAATTGAGTAAAGATGAAAATTGTGAGTTGGTGAACCCACATATTTCAAATGGTTGGTGGGAAGTTTACGTTATTTAACTTCCACTACACCTGATATTGTTTTTGGAGTTGGTACATGGAGTTTCCACGTCAATCCCACTTATAAGTAGCTAAAAGAATTTTGAGTTATGTTAAAGGTACCCCGAGTGATGATATTTTTTATTGTCCTACTGGTTCTTGTGAACTTGTAGGATACACAGTGATTGGAGAGTTGATGTGAAAAAAGCCAAAAGTACTTCAGGTAATTGTTTTCAAATTGGTTCAAGAATTTTTTCCTGGTCTTCAAAGAAACAACAAGTTGTTGCTCTTTCTACCATTGAAGCATAGTATAATGCAGGCACCAGTTGTGCTACCCAAGCAATGTGGTTGCTTTGAATGCTTTGATTTTTGCTGCAAATACAAAAAATTCCTTTAAAGATTTTATGTGATAACAATCAACTATTTTTTTGTCAAAGAATCCAGTTTTTCATAGGAAGACCAAGCATATTCATGTCAAGTACCATTATATTTGTGACTTGGTTATTGATGGCGAGATTGAGATCTTTTATTGTCATTCGGAAGATTAGATTGCAGGTATTTTTACCAAGCCGCTTAAATCAGATGCATTCTTGAAATTGAAGCAAATGATGGGGATGATCCAGATTGAAGAGTTTGGTTCAAGGGAGGCTGTTGGCGTTTGATCTAAACTCTCAAAGTGTTTTATTTTTTATTTATTTGGTATTAGTTTTTAATTAGAATTTTAATGAATTTAAGAGTTTTTACCCATAAAGTATTTTAGTTAGTTTTGAGTAATTTAATTAAAATTAATTTAGGATTAGTTTCTTTGTTATTAGTTTGATTAGTGTTTAATATCTTTGGTCTTTTTATGTTTTGGTGACAGAAGCTTTGATGTTAAAATTTCTTTCGACATAATCTTCTATGCCATCCTTTTCTCTTTTGTTTTTCAGTTCTTTTTTTTAGGAATTGGATTATATTTCATTATAATAAGCACAGACATAGGGATTAAGAGTTATTTGTCATTTTATTTTTCAGAGACTTAGTTGTCATTTTGATTATTTATTTATTTTACAGTTTGCGATCTACTTATATATATATATAGGATTTGTGAACTCCTTATATATATAGGGGATACATATTTGTTATGAGATACTTTGATTATTATTGATTATATTGAATCTTGATAGTACTTCTTCCTCGAATTCTCTCATTTTTCTCATCCTCTTCTTCTTCTTCTTCCCTTTCTTAGTCCTAATTCTTCGCTAATACGATCTACATAAATTTGGTATTAGAGTTAATACGATCTATATCTATTTGATATCAGAGCTACTACGATCTATATCAATTTGGGATAAGAAATATTTTTGGATTATTTTTGGAAGACAATTTAGAAACTAGTCTTAAGTTTTTCTCTGTCTTTCATCCCCAAACTGATGGTCAAACTGAGGTCGTAATCGTAGTTTAGGAGATTTTCTTAGGTGTCTAGTGGTTGAGAAGATAGGAAATTGGGATTTGTTGTTGCCTATTGCTATATTTGCCAATAAAAACTCCGTCAACAAGTCGACTGGCAAATTCCCTTTTGAGATTGTTAATGGTCATTCCCCTAGACAGCTTATTGACTTATTACCTTTACCTCCTGATTTCCGCCCTTCACACTCTACCGAAGCTTTTGCCCAGCATATTCATGATTTGCATGTATACATAAGACAGAAAATTAAATTAAGTAATGAGAATTATAAATTGGCTGCAAATGTTCACCGTAGGAATAAAGAATTTATTGTGAGAGATTATGTCACAGTTCGTGTGCGTTCTAAACGTTACCCTAAAAATTATTTCAAAAAGTTACATGCTCAAGCCACTGATCCTTTTCATATTCTTCGTAAGTTTGGACTAATGCATATCACCTTGACTTACCTTCGAATATGAGTATTAGTCTTATTTTCAATGTGGAAGACTTGTTTCCTTACCATAGTACTTTTGAGCCTCCCATGTTGCTAGTAGGTGTTCCTAGAAGTGGAGTTACTTCGTCATCAGCATCACCTACCGCTCCTATTCTTCCACCGTTTCCACCACAGTTACATGACTAGCTTACAAATGTACTTGACGATCAGATTGTCGGCTCCTAAGATAGAGGATATCGTCGTTATCTTGTTAGGTTGAGAGATCGTCCAGAGACTGATGCTTCATGGATAACCGAGGAGGAGTTTTGTCGGCTTGACCCTGATCTTTTGGAGCATTATTATTGATCGTTTCTCTACTGAAGCGAGTTCTTTTCAGCTGAGGGGAAATGATAGGAATCAAATTATATTTTGTTATAGTAAACGCAGACGTAGAGATTAGGAGTTATTTGTCATTTTATTTTTCAAGGACTTAGTTGTTATTTTGATTATTTATTTATTTTATGGTTTGTGATTTCCTCATATATATATATATAGGATTTGTAAACTCCTTATATATATAGGAGATAGATATACGTTATGAAATACTTTGATTATTATTAATTATATTGAATCCTGATATTACTTCTTCCTTAAATTCTCACTTTTCTTATCCCTTTCTTCTTCTTTTTCTCATTCTTAATTCTTTCCTAATACGATTTACATCACTTTTATTTCTTGATTTCTTGTTTTATTTTCTTGTGCTTCGATTAATTCTTGTATGTTAGATTATTTTGAGTGCTTTGTATTATTTTGGAATCCTACAATACCTCACTTGTCATTAATATAATTAGAACTTATTATTTAGAGTAATGCTACATGGACTTAAAAATTAGACTTGATAATTAGAACCATTGATTCAACATTTATTAGGATCTACTACCGATTTAGTGATTGAGATTATCAAGTCTAATTTTTCAGTCCATTTAACATTACTCTATTATTTATAACTGAGTTTTTCCCCATTAATAATTGGCATTCCATCATTTAATGAACCGAAAAATAAAGTTGTATCAAAAATCATTTGAATATCTATGATAATATTTTCTATTAGAATAAGAAAGAATTTCTTGTAGTCGACTGATTCAATACGGATGATCAAAAACGTAAAATAAAAACCCATTCAATACGACCACAGCCGTGAATTTAGCTGCATATTAACTACCTTCAACAATAATTATATATTAAATCATGTATTACAAATTGTCAATCGTAGCCGGAAAATATATAAGGAAATCTTAATACATGCCTTCACCCCCAACAAATCATCAACTGCAATCTACTAGCAAAATCCCCAATTTCAAGGATCATTTAAATAATCTACCCATACCAAGTACCAATCCAAGGACTAATATTGACAGAAAGGAACATAGAAAACTAATTATTCTCTCCTAATATTGGTTTTTTTTGGAATTACAACAACATCCCCAAATCAACATCTTAAAAATTACAATCCAATACCCCGGAGAGCACCAACATGTTCGAGCTTAGGCACTAGGTCACCACTCAGGTGTAACGCCACCAGGCTCTCAAACCCACCAACACGTGTCCCACCTATGAACACCGCCGGCGCACCACCGCCGCTGCTACTCCCGTCGCCTCGATCGTGGGCGGAGAGAGCACCGATCTCTTCGTCCTCCAATTCGATAACGGTGGGGTGCACACCAATTGAAGACAAGAGATTTTTCATCACATGGCACATGTAGCAAGAGGAACTGCTGAAAATGATCACTGGGTTTTCAGATATGAGACGCTGGATTCGCATCTCCGTGGACTCGCCGACATCGATGGCTAGCGGAGAACTGGTGGTTGGCGTTAGTTCAAGACGGACTCCACCGTCGGAGAGTGGATCGTAGCGGCGGACACCTTGCATCACCACCTGTAGAGAGGGAGAATTATTGAGGAAGGTGTGCAAGTGGTTGGAGAGAGAAAGAGGTTATGTCAACGGGAGTTCGGACGTGGGTGTTGGGGGGTTTTATAGATGACTCATGAGTGGGGATGAGAGGTGATGTGATTCATTACATCACAAGATAGTTTATGAAAGGGTTTGCAATCCCAAGCTGCAAGGCCGATAATCTGAATCCACTTGCACAAGCGGACAAAACATGGACATTTTATCTCATGCCAAGCCAAAAAAAAAAAAAAAAAAAAAAAAGGGAAGAATTTGAAATCATCACAAGTATTTATTTATCCTATTTATCGTGAGATTGGGTACAAAAATTAGACTCTAAAAAAAAATACTGATCACTTAATTCTTTCATGTCCTAGTATATATGTAAGTATAATGTATTGAATATAATTTTTGTACATGGCCATACATATTGAAACTTAGAGTCAAACTTATTACTTAATGTAAACTTACCTAGAAAAATTAGAGTTTAGACATACTTCTTTAACTTTAGCATTCATCCCTTTTTATTTTTAACATACAGAAAATTGATTCTGCTTTAATACTTTTTCAAACATTTTTAACTTGATAATTTATATTTACTAATTTAATATAAATAAGTTTGAACATACCACATGTACTTGCTAAAAATTGAAAAATATTTTACATTAAATGATGTGGTGAAATAGTATACATTAAATTGATCGCAAATCATCTCCAACACTAAGATCAAAGGTCAATTTGATAAGTACAATCTATCAAATTTAAATCTCTAAATTAAATTACAATAATATTGTTCTTAGGCCCATACTAATTTGGTGGCTACTCCCTAATTTGGTTAGGAGTGCCGTGAGTGGATGCGGACTACTATTGGGATTGCATTGAGTATGCGGTTCACAACGAAAAATAACGCATACACTTTGAATGCACATAACGTAATACTATAATTCAAAAATATTGGATATTAGCCGAAAGAAGTGATGTGGGTCGATCACATGGAGTGATATGGCATATTAAATGAAGGTGATGTCATGTTGACCTTGAAGTGGAATGGTATGGTGTCGTAACTCCCGAAACTCAATTTCTCAGCTGACATGCACAAAAACTGTGTAGAATAAAGAAAATTTGGTAATGAAGATTTCCACATTTAAATCTCATGGTATCGAAATTAACTCACTCAATAGATGTTCATTTATAATTATTATATATAGATTTGTTTCATGTCTTATTGTTTATATATATATAATTTATATTTAGTGGGAGGTGTATTAAATGTAATTCAATTCATGTCAATTAAATTTAGTGAACTTACTTATTTATCATCTAAATGCATTAAAATTAATTTTTTTTGTGGAGTTTACATTATTGGATAGAAGTGTTCTGTTGACCGGACTAGGGGGACAAGACTTCGGTGCCAAAAAAAAAATATCGTATCATATCTTTAAATTTTATAATTTTTATGTGTTTTAATGTAAATTTTGTAGTTTGTTTTCAATAAAAAAAATTATAATTTTTTTAATGAAGTCACAACTTTTTTGAGCCAATCAATCCTAAAATTTTTAATATTAATTACAAGTTATCACAAAAAATATAAATAATTGTCAAAAATTATAAAAAAAACTCACAAAATTTATAATAATAGTACACCGTCGAACTGTTTTTTTGTACCGTAGTCTACTCGAATTAAGGACTTACATGAGTGAAATTACACTTTCCTCTTCACCTTGACGTGTTGGTTTGACACGTGGCAAACCCTTTTACTTTCCTTCAGTCGTGGAGATTGTGGTGCTTTGTGGCAGATCAATTGAGCAATGGAGACACTTTTTTTCGGTTTGGCATGCATTGAACCAGTGGGACGCCAGCACGTGGTTTGTCAGTATGTAAGGAATTGAAAGTGAGGTGTAAATAGAGAGATTGCCTTCCCTTGTGGAATGTGGCGCCCACCATAATAAATTTAAAGTCTTTCAATGCTTTAAGGTGAACCGTTGATGGTGGTAAATATGGTGTCTGCCATATGCAATTTACGATGTGTTGTGATTGCATCAGCCATAGGAGGGCCCATTACCCCTCTTTTGAAAGTTCATCGGAAAGCTACCTTTTTTTTTATTGGTTGTTTTTCGGGACTAATTTCATTACCAAAATAAAAGCGCAATTCTATAGATATACTCTCTGTATCTTAACCGCCGCCCCCACCACCATCACACCTCCTGCATACAGAAGTGCCCAAGTGGTTGTGGTTGGAACCACCATCCGTGGCATACATCATCAAATGGAAAGTATCAACAAGTCTGAACGACCGAAAAAAATAAAAAAATAAAAAATAAATAAAAACAANCATACATCATCAAATGGAAAGTATCAACAAGTCTGAACGACCGAAAAAAATAAAAAAGAATAAAAAAAATAAAAACAAAAAAATNATACAGAAGTGCCCAAGTGGTTGTGGTTGGAACCACCATCCGTGGCATACATCATCAAATGGAAAGTATCAACAAGTCTGAACGACCGAAAAAAATAAAAAAATAAAAAATAAATAAAAACAAAAAAATAAAAATAAAAACAAAAACAAAAACGAAAACAAAAAGAACTCGTGGACTTTATAAAACTGAGAATACCAACGTTGTAGCCTCATCAGCTCGAATGATGTTAAGTTTGAAAACTGATGGTGTATTTCAACGTGATGCAAATTTGTGATGACGAGTAAATGAAATGAACAATATTGGAATTGTTGGGATCAGAGCTACTAGACTCGAGTGAATGATACTGAGGATTGGCGGGGAGTTGGGGAATTAACACAGTAGAAATATAACGGTTCACCAGCTCGGAAGCTCGGCTAATCCACTCTTTAATGAAGACTCTTGCTCCTTGTCCTTCAATAATGATGATTGCAAGAGTACGATGCCTAGTTTTTGCCATTGAGGAGGATGAAGTTCCATGCTTTGTCCGCTTTCGGTGGAGAGACTTCAAGCTACGTCGCTTAGTGTTTGATCTCCCCTCTCCTCCTTNGAGGTAATGACGAGTTTCCTACAGTTACAGAATTTCTTTACTATTTTGACATTGAGGAGGATGAAGTTCCATGCTTTGTCCGCTTTCGGTGGAGAGACTTCAAGCTACGTCGCTTAGTGTTTGATCTCCCCTCTCCTCCTTTGGGATGGGCCTAACACTTCTTCTTTGCATCAAGTTACTCGTGGAGGTCTTCCGAGGTGGGCACTAGGGAGTGTAGAGTCCCTCGGTCTTGAAAGAGCTATTCTTACCAAGGTGAGAGTGACGATGGTCCCTTTCTTGGGATCAAATTTTTATGATGCTATTGCTTATCTTGTTTTTTTTTTTTTTTTGTGTACAAGTGTTCCTGACCTGAACTTGCTTGAATTGACGAGGACAGAACTAATGACCCAAGCTGAGCCCATGTCCTTTTCTGAGCTCATGACATCAGACAATCTATACTTGTTTAGTGCTGCTGCAGCTGAGTGAGACTTTCCTTTTTTTCCAGAACCCGACTCTTTTTCTTCAAAATCTGATAAGAGCGAAGACACTAGAGCTCCTTCGAAGAGGCGCAAAAGGGATGGTTCTTCCTCCCCTACCTCAGACTATGGCCTGGGGAAAGTTTTGTTCTCTGCTGCTGGGCAAAAATTGATGGATCTTCTATCATCAACTGAGAAGGAAAGCGATGAGCTGAAAGATGAGAACCTTCGTCTGAAAGAAAGGATAACTGAGTTGGAGAGACGACTAGGAATTTTGCTCTGATTGATTCTTTGTAACTGCTGATGTTCTGAAAACCTCAACTTTCCTATATTTGCTGCACATTGTGAACAATTTGTAATTTGAAGAAGTCTTTTGTTTTGTAATCTCTGATGTTTCTAAGCTCCGTGACTCTTTTGATGAATTCATTGCGAACCCTAAGGTTCTTACCATGAACCGATGAGTTCATCGTGAGCTCTAAAGCTCTTTTTATGAACTGATGCGTTCATACTGAGCTCTAGGGCTCTTTTTATGAACCAGTGAGTTCATCGTGAGCTCTAAAGCTCTTTTTTATGAACTAATAAGTTCATACTGAGCTCCAGGGCTCTTTTTGTGAACTAATGAGTTCATCGTGAGCTCTAAGGCTCTTTTTTTGAACTAATGAGTTCATCGTGAGCTCTAAGGCTCTTTTTATGAACTAATGAGTTTATTCTAAGCTCCAAGGCTCTTTTTATGAACTAATGAGTTCATACTGAGCTCCAAGACTCTTTTTTTTTTTTGTGTGTTCATAAGGATAGATGAATCACAGACTTGTTATTCATTTTTGTTTTTACAATGGTTTATAATACAAGACAAACTTACTGAAAATTTTTTCTAAGATGTTATGCATTCCATGAATGGGGCAAGACTTTCCCTTCTTCTGTTTGTAACTCATAATTTCCCGATCTAATCACTCGAGAGACTATGTATGGACCTTCCCAGTTAGGCCCCAGTTTCCCAAGAATGAGATCCTTTCTTGCCAGTAGAAGCTTCCTCAACACCAGATCTCCAACCTTGAAACTTCTATGCTTGACCTTCCTGTCGTAGTACCTAGCTGCCTTCCTTTGGTAGCTTTTTATGTTGTTCAGTGTTGCCTCCCTTTTTTCTTCCAACAGATCCAAACTGAGTAGAAGGGAATTATCATTGTTTTCCTCGTTTGCTAATTCTGTTCTAAGTGAAGGGAGCCCAACTTCCACAGGCGCCACTACCTCAGAACCGAAAGCCAAAGCAAATGGAGTCTCTTGTGTTGCTGACCTAGTGGTTGTTCTATAAGCCCATAGTACTTCTGGGAGGTGCTCCACCCATTTACCCTTCAAATTTTCCAATTTGATCTTTAGAGCGGACTTTATAGTTCTGATCGTGACTTCTGCTTGTCCATTAGACTAAGGATGAGCTGGGGCAGAAAAGTAGTTCTTTATTTNCTAATGAGTTCATACTGAGCTCCAGGGCTCTTTTTATGAACTAGTGAGTTCATCGTGAGCTCTAAGGCTCTTTTTATGAACTGATGAGTTCATACTAAGCTCTAAAGCTCTTTTTATGAACTAATGAGTTCATAATGAGCTTCAGNATGAGATAAGATCGAAATTTGTCGAAAGCAAAGACAACTGCTAATAATTCTTTCTCAATAGTTGTGTAGTTGAGTTGTGCATCCGATAACGTCTTGATGGCATAATAGATATCCTGAAACATTTTTTCTTTTCTTTGACCTAAAACTGCTCCTATTGCAAAGTCGCTAGTATCACACATTAGCTCAAATGGCAAATCCCAATTTGGTGCAACTATCAANGGGATCCCAAATCAGCAGATTATGAATTTTCAAGTAAAATTCTGAACCTTCTGTCTATAATGGCTACTAAGGGCTCTACCTCTGCCCATTTAGTAAAGTAATCCACTCCTACAATGACGAACTTACATTGTCCTACAGCAGTGGAGAGAGGTCCTATAGAAAATAATACCATGCCTTCCCAAATCGGCTCAGCTCACTGTGTGAAAAGTGAACCTTCTTTGTCCCTTTTACTGTCCATTTAGCTTCCGATTTACATAGACACTTGATCACCTCTTCCAAGTCAAGCTCTTCAGTTCTATATTGCGTATACTCATCATCAGCTGGTATATTGTCTATGTGATAGTAAGTATTGATGTTTTCCTTGTCAAACGACACTGCTCTACCCCGGACTTGAACCACATGGTTGTCGCTCTCCGTGGCATTTGCGTAAAATTCTTTTACAATGGGAATGATGGCAGCCTCCGGTTGTTCTATGAAATCTAACCAACCACTCTCCATAATCATGTCATGTACATTCCCATCATATGTTTCATCTGGGCGAAGACCGCGTTCGGGAATCAATACCCGCTTCACCAACCATGTATGAAATCGCTCCGATGTCGTTTTGCTAACAAATCTCTTTTTGTCGTATGTCTTGGAAGGTTTAGAGCTTTCTCCTCTTTGGCATTTTGAAGACATGTTGAATATGCAATGATAAACCCTCACAATAACTAAAACTAGGTCACAAAGTAGCTAACAAAGCTTTGGTTCCTCTTGGGTAATTTAACAAACACCTTGTGTGCATTGCTCAATGCTTCAACAATAAGCTATCCCAAATCTTAGGAGCACCACCAAAGAAGACACCCAACAATCTCTCACAACCATTTAAATAAACTTAAACATCACCTATGGAGAATGAATGAGAATAGTACCTTCAATTGCAAAGTTTGGTCTTTACCCATGAAGAAGGGAATACACTTGTTGTTTGCTGATGCTCATAGATTGCATTTGAGAGGGCAGTATGTTGTATTAAACAAGTGGAGAAAATGAGTGGGTGAAATTTTGGATGAATAAGAGTTTGGGGGTGTGTGATAGGAGATATGTATGTGTGATAGGAGGGTTTGTGATAGGAGTTTTGGGTTGATGTATGTAGAGCGGATAGGTATTTGATAATGCTGAAAATCTGATTTTGGGAGTTGTTTTTGATTAGGAGGAAGCTGAAAATCTGACATGGGAGCTATTTTTTTTTTTTTTTTTTGATGTTGTTAATGTTGAAAATCTGGCCTGGGAGCTGTTTTTGATGTTTGAATGCAGGAAATCTGAAGTTTGGGTTAGCAGATAGCTGCCTGGGCGCGCAGGGGCGCTGGAATTGGCGCCTAGGCGTTGCCTTGCTGCTTGTGGACAGCAGAATGGTGCGTTGGGGCACCCATTTCTGTGCTGGGGCACGGCCTTGTTGGACTGAGGACAGAAGTACAGCACTGGGGCCCTGATTTTGGGCGCCTAGGCGCTGATTTTCTGCTCTTGCTCCTCTTTTGGTTGTTCGAACTCATCTTTTCTTCACTCTTTTAATTTATTTGATGTTTTTTTTTTATCATTGATACCTACAAGCAATTAACCCACAATTAAAATGTAATAATCATCTAAGACTAAATTGACTAAATAAATAATAATAATAATAATAATAATAAACTAAAATAAAATAGAATAAAATAAAATAAATAAAAGCTAAACTCTAGGTTGCCTCCCAGATAGCGCTTGGTTTAAAGTCAGTAGCTTGACTACTCCCTGGTGTCATTTCGAATTGATGAGAGTTATTGAGGTCTTTTGACGATCCATGTCGCCACCCCAATAGTGTTTCAATCTTTGCCCGTTTACCTTAAACGTTCTGTGCGAGTTGGGTTCTTCGACTTCCACTGCTCCATGCGGGAATACCTCAGTAACCAGAAATGGCCCCGACCACCTTGACTTGAGTTTACCTGGAAAGAGTTTTAACCTTGAATTGAACATGAGTACTGCTTGTCCCAGTTGAAACTCGCGCTCAATGATCTTCTTATCATGCCACCTTTTTACCTTCTCTTTATAAAGCTTTGCATTCTCGTATGCTTGGAGCCGGAACTCACCCATCTCATTTAACTGCAAGAGACGCCTGTCACCCGCTACATGCAAGTCAAAATTAAGTTTCTGAATAGCCCAATATCCACTATGCTCTAATTTTACCGACAGATGACAAGCTTTACCATACACCAACTTATATGGAGACATCCCAATTGGTGTTTTATACGCTGTTCGATAGGCCCACAGGGCATCATCTAGTTTCTTTGACCAATCTTTTCGGTTGGGATTAACAATTTTCTCCAGAATCCGCTTCACTTCTCTATTCGAAACTTCGGCTTGGCCTCTAGTCTGGGGGTGATAAGTTGTGGCAATCTTATGGGTGATCCCATATTTAGCAAGAAGAGTGGCAAAATATTTATTACAAAAATGTGTACCTTCATCGCTAATGATCGCTCTCGGTGTTCCAAACCTCGTAAAGATGTTTTTTCGGAGGAAATTTAACACCACCTTTGCATCATTGGTAGGCAAAGCAGCTGCCTCAACCCACTTAGAAATGTAATCCATNTGAACTAGTGAGTTCATACTGAGCTCCAGGGCTCTTTTTATGAACTAATGAGTTCATCCTGAGCTCCAGNCCATTTAGCTTCCGATTTACATAGACACTTGATCACCTCTTCCAAGTCAAGCTCTTCAGTTCTATATTGCGTATACTCATCATCAGCTGGTATATTGTCTATGTGATAGTAAGCATTGATGTTTTCCTTGTCAAACGACACTGCTCTACCCCGGACTTGAACCACATGGTTGTCGCTCTCCGTGGCATTTGCGTAAAATTCTTTTACAATGGGAATGATGGCAGCCTCCGGTTGTTCTATGAAATCTAACCAACCACTNTCAAAGCTATCTCCAAATACCGAAAAATCATCCATAAATACCTCCAGATTTTGTTCGACCATGTCGGAGAATATTGCCATCATGCATCGTTGAAATGTTGCCGGTGCATTGCATAGTCCAAAAGGCATCCTCCGAAATGCAAAGGTTCCATAAGGGCACATAAACGTGGTCTTCTCCTGATCCTCGGGTGCTATTGCTATCTAATTATAGCCAGAGTAACCATCCAAGAGACAGTAGAATTCATGCTCAGCCAATCTGTCAAGCATCTGATCAATGAACGGTAGAGGGAAGTGATCTTTTCGAGTTGCCTTATTGAGTTTGCGATAATCCATACAAACTTGCCACTGAGTCACTATCCGTGTTGGAATCAATTCGTT
The DNA here is from genome assembly GCA_963454935.2 of Ilex paraguariensis. Lineage (NCBI taxonomy): Eukaryota > Viridiplantae > Streptophyta > Magnoliopsida > Aquifoliales > Aquifoliaceae > Ilex > Ilex paraguariensis. Next base: position 1,137,566 of record CAUOFW020001058.1, on the reverse strand, counting down.
GTTCTCATTGAACATTACCGTCATGCCTCCTTTTTTCGGAACACATTGAACTGGACTAACCNTATGGAGAATGAATGAGAATAGTACCTTCAATTGCAAAGTTTGGTCTTTACCCATGAAGAAGGGAATACACTTGTTGTTTGCTGATGCTCATAGATTGCATTTGAGAGGGCAGTATGTTGTATTAAACAAGTGGAGAAAATGAGTGGGTGAAATTTTGGATGAATAAGAGTTTGGGTGTGTGTGATAGGAGATATGTATGTGTGATAGGAGGGTTTGTGATAGGAGTTTTGGGTTGATGTATGTAGAGCGGATAGGTATTTGATAATGCTGAAAATCTGATTTTGGGAGTTGTTTTTGATTAGGAGGAAGATGAAAATCTGACCTGGGAGCTTTTTTTTTTTTTTTTTTTTGATGTTGTTAATGTTGAAAATCTGGCCTGGGAGCTGTTTTTGATGTTTGAATGCAGGAAATCTGAAGTTTGGGTTAGCAGATAGCTGCCTGGGCGCGCAGGGGCGCTGGAATTGGCGCCTAGGCGTTGCCTTGCTGCTTGTGGACAGCAGAATGGTGCGTTGGGGCACCCATTTCTGTGCTGGGGCACGGCCTTGTTGGACTGAGGACAGAAGTACAGCACTGGGGCCCTGATTTTGGGCGCCTAGGCGCTGATTTTCTGCTCTTGCTCCTCTTTTGGTTGTTCGAACTCATCTTTTCTTCACTCTTTTAATTTATTTGATGTTTTTTTTTTATCATTGATACCTACAAGCAATTAACCCACAATTAAAATGTAATAATCATCTAAGACTAAATTGACTAAATAAATAATAATAATAATAATAATAATAAACTAAAATAAAATAGAATAAAATAAAATAAATAAAAGCTAAACTCTAGGTTGCCTCCCAGATAGCGCTTGGTTTAAAGTCAGTAGCTTGACTACTCCCTGGTGTCATTTCGAATTGATGAGAGTTATTGAGGTCTTTTGACGATCCATGTCGCCACCCCAATAGTGTTTCAATCTTTGCCCGTTTACCTTAAACGTTCTGTGCGAGTTGGGTTCTTCGACTTCCACTGCTCCATGCGGGAATACCTCAGTAACCAGAAATGGCCCCGACCACCTTGACTTGAGTTTACCTGGAAAGAGTTTTAACCTTGAATTGAACATGAGTACTGCTTGTCCCAGTTGAAACTCGCGCTCAATGATCTTCTTATCATGCCACCTTTTTACCTTCTCTTTATAAAGCTTTGCATTCTCGTATGCTTGGAGCCGGAACTCACCCATCTCATTTAACTGCAAGAGACGCCTGTCACCCGCTACATGCAAGTCAAAATTAAGTTTCTGAATAGCCCAATATCCACTATGCTCTAATTTTACCGACAGATGACAAGCTTTACCATACACCAACTTATATGGAGACATCCCAATTGGTGTTTTATACGCTGTTCGATAGGCCCACAGGGCATCATCTAGTTTCTTTGACCAATCTTTTCGGTTGGGATTAACAATTTTCTCCAGAATCCGCTTCACTTCTCTATTCGAAACTTCGGCTTGGCCTCTAGTCTGGGGGTGATAAGTTGTGGCAATCTTATGGGTGATCCCATATTTAGCAAGAAGAGTGGCAAAATATTTATTACAAAAATGTGTACCTTCATCGCTAATGATCGCTCTCGGTGTTCCAAACCTCGTAAAGATGTTTTTTCGGAGGAAATTTAACACCACCTTTGCATCATTGGTAGGCAAAGCAGCTGCCTCAACCCACTTAGAAATGTAATCCATCGCAACTAATATGTAAAGGTTATTGTATGATGATGGAAACGGGCCCATGAAGTCTATACCCCAGACGTCAAAAATCTCAACCTCCAAGATATTATTTAAGGGCATCTTTTGTTGCTTGGAAATATTTCCAGTGTGTTGGCATCTGTCGCATNTCTTTTTTTTTTGTGTGTTCATAAGGATAGATGAATCACAGACTTGTTATTCATTTTTGTTTTTACAATGGTTTATAATACAAGACAAACTTACTGAAAAATTTTTCTAAGATGTTANTTTCCAGTGTGTTGGCATCTGTCGCATTTTAACGCGAAGAAATGGGCATCCTTGAAGAGCGTTGGCCAATAGAAACCTGATTGCAAGACTTTTGCTGCTGTTCTCTCTCCCCCATAATGTCCGCCATAGCATGATGAGTGACAATGCTGTAAGATTCCTTCTATTTCTTCCCCTGGTACGCATCTTCTTAACATTAGATCTANGATCTAATCACTCGAGAGACTATGTATGGACCTTCCCAGTTAGGCCCCAGTTTCCCAAGAATGAGATCCTTTCTTGCCAGTAGAAGCTTCCTCAACACCAGATCTCCAACCTTGAAACTTCTATGCTTGACCTTCCTGTCGTAGTACCTAGCTGCCTTCCTTTGGTAGCTTTTTATGTTGTTCAGTGTTGCCTCCCTTTTTTCTTCCAACAGATCCAAACTGNCTTTAACCATGAAATGGCACTTTTCCCAATTCAATACCAAGTTTGTTTCCACACATCTTTTCAGCACAAGAGTTAGGTTCTCTAAACATAAGTCAAAGCTATCTCCAAATACCGAAAAATCATCCATAAATACCTCCAGATTTTGTTCGACCATGTCGGAGAATATTGCCATCATGCATCGTTGAAATGTTGCCGGTGCATTGCATAGTCCAAAAGGCATCCTCCGAAATGCAAAGGTTCCATAAGGGCACATAAACGTGGTCTTCTCCTGATCCTCGGGTGCTATTGCTATCTAATTATAGCCAGAGTAACCATCCAAGAGACAGTAGAATTCATGCTCAGCCAATCTGTCAAGCATCTGATCAATGAACGGTAGAGGGAAGTGATCTTTTCGAGTTGCCTTATTGAGTTTGCGATAATCCATACAAACTTGCCACTGAGTCACTATCCGTGTTGGAATCAATTCGTTGTTCTCATTGAACATTACCGTCATGCCTCCTTTTTTCGGAACACATTGAACTGGACTAACCCATGGACTGTTTGAGATCGGACATACAATTCCAGAATCCAACCACTTGATGATTTCTTTCTTGACCACCTCCTTTATGATAGGATTTAATCGACATTGTTGCTCAATCACAGGCTTAGCATCATCTTCAAGCAGAATTTTGTGCATGAAAATTGAGGGACTAATATTCCTAATATCTACAATAGACCATCCTAAAGCCATTTTGTACTCACGGACTCGCAACAGCTTACTTTCCTGAAATTCATCAAGTAAAGCTGAAATAATAACAGGTAAAGTGAAAGAATCCCCTNTATGTATGTGTGATAGGAGGGTTTGTGATAGGAGTTTTGGGTTGATGTATGTAGAGCGGATAGGTATTTGATAATGCTGAAAATCTGATTTTGGGAGTTGTTTTTGATTAGGAGGAAGATGAAAATCTGACCTGGGAGCTATTTTTTTTTTTTTTTTTTTGATGTTGTTAATGTTGAAAATCTGGCCTGGGAGCTGTTTTTGATGTTTGAATGCAGGAAATCTGAAGTTTGGGTTAGCAGATAGCTGCCTGGGCGCGCAGGGGCGCTGGAATTGGCGCCTAGGCGTTGCCTTGCTGCTTGTGGACAGCAGAATGGTGCGTTGGGGCACCCATTTCTGTGCTGGGGCACGGCCTTGTTGGACTGAGGACAGAAGTACAGCACTGGGGCCCTGATTTTGGGCGCCTAGGCGCTGATTTTCTGCTCTTGCTCCTCTTTTGGTTGTTCGAACTCATCTTTTCTTCACTCTTTTAATTTATTTGATGTTTTTTTTTTATCATTGATACCTACAAGCAATTAACCCACAATTAAAATGTAATAATCATCTAAGACTAAATTGACTAAATAAATAATAATAATAATAATAATAATAAACTAAAATAAAATAGAATAAAATAAAATAAATAAAAGCTAAACTCTAGGTTGCCTCCCAGATAGCGCTTGGTTTAAAGTCAGTAGCTTGACTACTCCCTGGTGTCATTTCGAATTGATGAGAGTTATTGAGGTCTTTTGACGATCCATGTCGCNCTCCCTGTTGCTAAGAATGGTCGCCCAAGAATAATAGGTATATCTTTATCTTCCTCATAATCTAAGACTATGAAATCAGCTGAAAAAATGAACTTATCCACTTTCACTAGAACATCCTCAACTATGCCTTNCCGTTTACCTTAAACGTTCTGTGCGAGTTGGGTTCTTCGACTTCCACTGCTCCATGCGGGAATACCTCAGTAACCAGAAATGGCCCCGACCACCTTGACTTGAGTTTACCTGGAAAGAGTTTTAACCTTGAATTGAACATGAGTACTGCTTGTCCCANATTGATAGTGGCATCAAATTGATACTCGCTCCCAAGTCACACAATGCTTTCCCAAAAAATTGGCTACCTATTGTGCATGGAATTGTAAAGCTACCTGGATCTTTTAGCTTTGGTGGTAGTTTCTTTTGAAGAATAGCGCTACACTCTTCCGTAAGTGCTATTGTCTCGAACTCACCCAGTTTTCTCTTTCTTGATAGAATATCCTTCATAAATTTCACGTAGCTAGGCATCTACTCCAATGCATTNCTTTTTACCTTCTCTTTATAAAGCTTTGCATTCTCGTATGCTTGGAGCCGGAACTCACCCATCTCATTTAACTGCAAGAGACGCCTGTCACCCGCTACATGCAAGTCAAAATTAAGTTTCTGAATAGCCCAATATCCACTATGCTCTAATTTTACCGANCTCTTTCTTGATAGAATATCCTTCATAAATTTCACGTAGCTAGGCATCTACTCCAATGCATTTGTGAAAGGGATATTAATTTGAAGCTTCTTGAACACTTCTAAAAACTTGGAGAACTGTTTATCCAACTTCTATTTCTGCAATCGTTGTGGAAATGGTACGGGAGGCACAATAGGACTCTGTTTGCCTCCCTTAGAACTTGCATTTGGATCCTCTTCTTTCTTCTCATGTTCCACATTCTTGCTATTCTTTTCTTCACTTTCACTATCATCTCCAAGTGATTGTTTTGGAGTTCCCCCAACGACTTCAAGTAGCTCTCTTCCACTTCATAATGCAATAGCTTTGCAATGCTCCTTACCTTCTCTCTTAGGATTGATCTCAGTATCACTAGGTAACGTTCGTTGAGGTCCGTTGTTAATGACATTAGCAAGCTGAANTTGCTCATCTAGGAAAGATTCATTGATCCTTACACCATCATCCTTTTGTTGTACGAAATTTTCAAGTCTGGAGAGATGATCANCATTAGCAAGCTGAACCATTTGATTTTCTAGGTTCCGAATTGATACTTCCTGACTATTCATCCTTGTCTCATTCTATGCTATATATCTGGAAAGTAACTCCTCCAAATTTGACTTTTTTTCTTGCTGTGTTAGAGCTTGATTCTGAAAGCCTGGCGGGTATGTTTGTCTCAAAGTAGAAGTTTGAGCTTGATTATTACTCCATGAAAAACCCAGATGATTCCTCCAACCAGGGTTATAGTTGTTGGAATTGTTGCTATATTGTTGCCTGTTGTGGTTACCAATGTATTGTACCAACTCCGGATTAATTGCGCATTGTTCACTTGGATGGTTCCCAGCACACAATTCACAAATGACTGCCACAGTTTGAATAGGTTGCACCCCTAAAGCATCAATCTTCTTTGTTAGTGTAGCAACCTGTGCAACTAATGGAGTAACCGCATCCACTTCATAAATTCCAGCTACCTTTTGCTAATTGATCCTTGTAGTGGGCCATTTATAATTGTTGGCAGCCATTGTTTCCAATAACTCATAAGCTTCATCGAAATATTTTTCCATCAATGCCCCACCTGCAGCTGCATTAATATTGGTCCGAGTAGCACTAAACAACCCGTTGTAGAACGTTTGAACTTTCAACCACTGAGGAATGCCATGGTGAGGGCATTTTCGGAGTAAGTCTTTGAATCTCTCCCATGTTTCATACAGAGTCTCAGAGTCATATTGTGCGAATGATGTGATGTCGCTCCTCATCCTTGCAGTTTTAGTTGGTGGAAAGAATTTAGCTAAGAATTTTTGCGCTAACTCTGTCCACGTAGTAATAGAACCCGGCGGCAATGAATGCAACCAACTCTTCGCCTTATCATGAAGTGTGAAAGGGAAAAGTCAGAGTCTAATTGCATCTTCGGAAACTCCATTATACTTGAACGTGTCATAAATCTCCAAAAAACTCACCAAATGATCGTTTGGGTCATCGTTGGGTAAACCCCCAAACTGCACTGAATTTTGAATCATTTGGATGGTACCCCGCTTGATTTCGAATCTGTTTACTTGAATTGCAGGCCTTTAAATGCTCGATTGTATTTCTGTAACAAGCGGCATAGCATAATCCCTTCACGATTTCTGTTCATCTTCAGCCATAGTTCCTTGATTTCTTACTTCTTGACATTGCTTTTGCAAGTTTCGGAGCTTCCTTTCGATTTCGTCTTCGTATGGTAGTAGCTCTTGACCCGTGGATCGTGTTTGCATACAAAATTCAAGAGTACTTGCAAAAGTAGTTAAAACATAAAATTAAATAAGTTTAAACTAAGATCAAATTGATTGAAATTAATATTAAAATAATTACTAGAATAAGTCCCCGGCAACGGCGCCAAAAACTTGTTGTCCGAATTTGGTATTGACAATTTACGTGCAAGTATACACGATCAACAAGTAATAAAGTGATAAGTAGAGTATCATTCCCACGGAGAATTATTAGTAATAAATTCCAAGTACTAACTTTATATCAATTCAATTTTATTTAAACAATTGAAATTGAGCTATGGAATTACTAATTAAAACTAAATCTGAACTTAACAATCAAGGGTTGAATTTACTAGAGAAAAGAAGTTAAGATTACAACTTCCCCTAATGCTTCGTATAAATCCCTCTAACTCTCTTTCCAGTTAATTGATCAAAATAAGTTGTTAACTGAGAACTCAAAGTTATTTATCAAACCTCTTCCAATAGTTAGATAAAATTATCTATCCCAATTAAATTACTATATTCCTATGCAAAATAAGTTGGAATAGATTCATTAAGTTCAAACTCTCATAAAAGTTACACACGGCGTATAGGTATATTCCTATCCTATACACAAACCCAGCTATTCAATCATAAGAAGAATGAACTAGACGCATGTCATCATATTCAGATCTAAACCTAGAATTCATCTCCCAATTTCATCTAAGTTATCACATTAATTGTTGGCCACACAATCATATATTAAACACAAAATATGACAAACAACTCATATAAGATCAATAAGAACTAGAAACGAGAGTAGATTAATTTAACTAGACATAGGTCCCGTTGCAATCTTAATAAAAATTTAGTTCATAACGTAATTGAAAAACATCATTCTCAAATTAAACAACATCTTAGAAAATCAAGAAAAAAAAGTAAGAGAAAAGAATGAAAACTTAGTTGTAGTCTCCAATCCGTCTCTAGCCTTCAAGTCCAATCTTCTTCGTGTCGATTTTTTCAATCCATGTCTTCAATTTTCTTCCAATTTCTTGGTCGTTCCAACCGTTTTCAGCCCCCAAAAGTCAAAATCTCCCATCCCCACACAAACCCTAGTATATATATAGCCTTAGGGTTAAATTTTGGGCTCAAAACAAGTCAAAATTTGTGTCACGGATTAACACACATGCAAGGGCACTCAAACTGGCGTAGGGGCGCTGATTTGGACAGTGCTTAGGCGCTGGGGCGCGCCTCCTTGTATTCTGCCTGGTCCGGACCAGTCTTCGTAAAATCGTCATAACATTTGATACAACTGTCCGATTGAGCTGAAAGTTTGACACAATACAGAAGACATCCTGGTATACAACTTTCATGTTTTGCACTTTTTCAGATTTGAAGTGAATCATGGTCCAAAAGGCAGAAAACCGAGGTACTGCTACAAAATAGTACTCTATAAATACTCCATTAAAATGCCCTTTAGCTTCCTCTTTAAAAATCCAACACTTAGGCTCCAATTTTGACCTCGTTTCCTCCCAAATGGTCATTCCTACAAAATAACATCAAAACACACAAAATGAATAAAAATGAACATAAAATAATTAAAAACTTGCAATTTCATTAAGCCGAAAGCACTCAATTCGTAGGTATAAAACCTACTCATCACCTTTCTCCTTTCTTGACGAAGAGCTCCCGACCTTGGAGAGGAGCACTTTCTCACCATTTATGTACTTTTTTGCTTTGGCAAGCACCTCCGCCATACTAGCCTAGGGGTTCTTTGAGATAGAAAACATCAGGTTCTTTGACTGAACCCCCAGACCTGCTATGAATGCTGTAATAGCAAATTTTTCGTCTGGGACATCCACCTTCAAGGATTCTGAGTTGAACCGTTGGACATAAGACTGTAGGTTCTCATCAAGTCCCTGTTTCACATTTAACAAATGGTAGCTCGATTTCTTATAGGTCCGAGCTCTAATGAAGTGGGACACAAACGAGATTGACATCTCTTTAAAGGAGGAAATCGAGGCTGGGGGGAGCCTGTTGAACCATGCTAAGGCTGAGCCCTTCAAGGTGATATCAAAGGCTCTGCATCTCACTAGATCTTGATATTCATGCAACTCTATTTGGTTTTTGTAGGTGTTGAGGTGGTCCACGGGATCTTTTGTCCCATCGAAAGCATCCACATGCGGCATTATGAATTTATATGGGAGTGGAAAATGCAGCACCCTAGCAGTGAATGAGAGTTTGGTTTGCTGTACCAAGGCGTCCATAGTGACTGGGGCCTTGCTCTTCACTGCCTCCTCCATCTGGCTGAGCTATTGCTAGATGTTTTTGAAACATTTCTCCCAGTGGTGTTCTCTTCTCTCCTGTTGATAAGGGAAGAAGTCGCTCCTCTCCCCTTCCTTATACTGATTTTGCACTTTCTCGTTGTGACCATTCCTAGGGGTTAGGCGAGGTTCTTGCTCGAAGGTCTGGCTATTCTCTCCCACCTCATTAACTTCTCTAAGGGGGTCGAGATGTGGTTGCTCTATTGATGGTGGGTTATTATGACCTCCTTGGGCCGATCGTGCCTCTAGTGGGCGTTATAGGAGCTTTAAGAGCTCTTCGTTCTGTTTTATCAGACATTCATTAACAAGACGAAGGCCCTCCATCTCATTATTCATGGGAAGGCCCCCCATGGGGGGATATGCTTCTTGAGCATTTTCGGATTGCCTGTTATTTGTGGCCTCCTGTTGATCTTGCATCCGTAGAGGATTGGTTTGACTTTGGCTCATGTTCCGCGTTGATATCATCAGTCACTGGAAAATCAGCTTTATTTGTAACAGGAACAATCGTTCCCACAGATGGCGCCAAACTGATGGTGTATTTCAATGTGATGCAAATTTGTGATGACGAGTAAATGAAAGGAACAATATTAGAATTGTTAGGATTTGAGCTACTAGACTCGAGTGAACGATACTGAGGATTGGCGGGGAGTTGGAGAATTAACACAGTAGAAATATAGTGGTTCACTAGCTCGGGAGCTCGGCTAATTCACTCTTTAATGGAGACTCTTACTCCTTGTCCTTCAATAATGATGATTGCAAGAGTATGATGGCTAGTTTTTGCCTCTAGGATTCTCTCTTTTTCCTTGGGGGTGTTACATAGTATTTATAGGGTTGTTCCTTATTCAGTGAGATCTTAGCCGAGATTCTTGCCCTTACTTCGTGGGATTCTCCCTAATTCTAGGAGAAGATCTTGGTTGGTTGAGATTCGGTGCCTTGATTATAGCTTCTTAACGCTTTTAGGAAGCTCTTGTGATCTTCTAGCTGTTGCCTTGGTTGTTATTGCCCTTGCTTATCTCGAAGGGACCTCCAGCTCTACTCTTTCGAGTTCTGTTCGTCTAGTCTGACCTCCTGGGATGAGCTGACCTCCTTGGCTGAGCTGACCTCCAGAGCTGGCGTTTGGGATTTATTTTGAGGTATCATCAAAAATGATTTAGAATATTTAGACTCATATGCACTAAATGCATTCAACAACATAGTTATTTTTGTAGTTGTGCTAGTACTCCCTCCGTTCTAAAATATCTGTTGTTTAAAATTTTTGTACAGGGATTAAGGAAGCTATTAAATAGCTCTAACATGAGTAAAAAATAATTGCATAAGACTAAAATACTCTTATTCAATACGCATTGGGAAGGAAAGAAATATGAAAGGCACTTAGCCTCCACCTAATCTAATGCATTGAAAAGTTAAGGGTAAATTTGGAAGAAAAAATATTAATTATGCTTTGGTTTCATTAAACGACAGATATTATGGAACAAAAAAATTTGTGTAAAACGACAGATATTTAGGAACGGAGGGAGTATAATTTTATGAGCCACATAAATCAATTAACAATCAGACCTCGGATGAAATTGGTAATTCAACCTAGATATCTTAGTGAACCTTGAATTTATTTGAAAATTATCTTCAAAACTTGAGTTGTACATTTCTAGTACTAAAACATTGTTTTTAAGTGTAAAATAAGGTCCTAGTATAAATCACAGTCAAACAAAATCTAAGAGAGTTTGCTTCAGGTCATTTGATGTAATGTCCCAAAATTCACATTGAACGACATTACTATCTAAAACCATTAATATCATGAGAGCAACTATTAAAAGCTGATGATGTACAAATTGGTGTTGCGTAAGATTAATAGTCGAGTATATGTAAGGGATGTAATTAATGAACAATAAATACGTAATCAATGGCAAAATAGTAAATATGGAGTTAACACGTAGATTTATAGTGGTTTGGTTCAGGTGACCTACTTCACTCTCGGGAATGACAGCTGCAACTAGAGATCTTTATTGATGAATAATGTAATCGAGAGAGTACACTCCGGGAGAATTACAATGGTTAGGAGAGATAAACTTGGTGTGTAGAGTGATGCCAAGGTGTTTTAAGGTCTCAAGGTCCTGCCCTCTATGTGGAGAGGGTTTACATTATAAAGGTATGGTGAGGCGGTGACATGAGGGAGAGGGCTTCTACTATATTGATAAGTACAATTAAGGTAGGCTTAGATGTCCGTGCATATCCCGATATTCTTTCTCTCGTGCTCCTATTCCGTTGGGAGGAGGATCCTGAGCTAAGTTGGACTTGATTCGGAGTGGCAAGGTGAGGAGGGTGAAGGAGAGATTGGAGGGCCTACCCATAGGCGGTGCCAGGGGCTTGGGTGATGCCCTTGGGCGGCGCCCCTTGGGAGTCTCCTTTGGGCTTTGGCGACTTGGGCTTCTTCTTGGTTTAATGGGCTGGCCCAGTTGATTTTAGGCTCGTCAAAATCCATAAATAAAGAAAATTTCATTCATCATACATAATATCTATAGCATCATCCAAAAGAATATGTCAAACCATGGCCATTACATCCAAAAGAATATGCCAAACTATGACAATTAAATCTAAAAATCAAATATTATCTTGCAGTAGAATAAACAAAATATCATCCATACAATATATCAAAATGCATCCCTAGCCTAGAACATAACGAGATCCACTCTAGACATTCCCCTCGGAATCCACGCTTCCATCTAATTGAGCTTCCCAAGCTACCTGCTCTCCAAGCTCTTTCTCTAAAACAAAATCTGAAAATAAATATTGTTTATAGGAGGTGAGCACTAAGCTTTGTAGGAAATTCCTCTCAAACTCGAACAAGGTTTAGAAAATATATAAAATCCGTCGGTCTCATTTTACAAATATCATATATGACTTTTGAAAGAAAATAGTGGCAGTTCATCAGATCTCTAGTTTACACAATGTCAATATATAGAATGAAGAAGTAACACCAATTTCGAAACCACAAATCATTCCAATATTAACCATTTCCAACAATTTCTTGTATCATTCCCCACAATGTAACATTACCCACATTATGTATTTGTATCTAACAATGTTGTACCATGATCCTCAATTGTATCTCAGGTAGGAAGTAAGACTTCGCATGAATACACATATTGAGAATATCCTGGCCCTTACACACACACCCAATCCTCGCAAGGATACACAATTTTAGAAATGACGTATACCGACGCATCGACAGTGACGAATCCAAACCATGAATAGTATACTAACCCTCAACCTCAATACCACATGAGTGAATAGTAGTTTGGTCCTCGTAAGGCACCAACTCCATTACTAGTGGTAAGGAATCTTCAAACTCACACAGAGTAAGAAACACATCAACCCACTCTACGATACCCAATCAATGGTCACCCATGTTCATCCAAACAATCGCACAAGAGATACAATACCAAACCAATTTCTCAAATCACAAGTAAATCAAGAACCCCCAATTCCCATATATTTTTCCAATGGAACAATTTAAGAAAATATGTAAGAGATCAAATATAAAATTTTTAGTGTTTAAACAAAGCACTAGAGTTTTTAAATTAAGAACAAAGGAATATCAAGAGAAAAATCTCTATTTCTTTTTAAAAAACTAGATTTTGACATCAAGAACATGAATTTTATGGCTATCAAACCATAACTTCACTCAAAACATGGTAAGAATTGCGTGAACATCAAGAAACAAGGATTCCATAACAAATATCTATGATTAAGAGTCAAAACATAAATATATATAAACCCTAGCCTCAATGGACAAGAGTGAGAAGAAACCCTACCTTTCTTCCTTAGCTTTGTGTAAAGAACTAGAGATTTTGATCCGATCCAATGTGCAAATACCTTTCAATCTAGTGTTTTCCCCTTCTTTCTTCCTTTCTATGACTTTCTAGGGTTAGAAATGTTAAAATGGGGCTAAGGGAGGTGTCCTTAACTATTTATAAGATGAGATACAGTCCCCTGTGCGAAAATCTGAAACCCAGAATTCGTAACTCATGTTTGAACGTCATTTGACGTTCCAACGTCAGTAGTGTAATTCACTACTTCATGTTCGAACGTCATTTGGCATTTGAACGTTAGTTACTCCTAGTACTTTACTTTTCCATAAGAATTCTCTCATACACAAAAGTAGTGAGATGAACTGTCGTTCAAATGTTGATTCATGTTGGACCGAACTCCTAATTTTGCTAAAACTTCCAGTGAAGTTTTGACCTAGAAAGAGGTCAATTTGGAAACTTTTCGTGAAATAAACTTTTTTAGCCATGGAAGTCTGGTGTCTACTATAAAAATTTCAGACNTTTGCTAAAACTTCCAGTGAAGTTTTGACCTAGAAAGAGGTCAATTTGGAAACTTTTTGTGAAATAAACTTTTTTAGCCATGGAAGTCTGGTGTCTACTATAAAAATTTCAGAGCAAATGTACATCATGGTAAAAAGTTATGGTCCAATCACTAACGCAGTGTCAAAATTCTTTCTACCCAAGTTCTATCAAAAATGTGTTTTAATTCCGGAACACTTCCTAACTTATACTTTTATAACCTATATAGTTCATGCTTCTCTCATTAAATATATGATCCTTGCAAAATCATTACGTTATTATATAAAGACAAGAATGTAGCTGTTTATAATCCACCCCTTAAAGAAAGTTTCATCCTCGAAACTTACCTGAAGTAGAGAACAAATGAGGGTACTTCTCTCGCATCTCCAGCTTTGGTTCCCAGGTAGCTTCCTCTATCCCATGATGTTGTCACAAGACTTTCACCAATTGGATTACTTTATTGTGAAACACGTTCTCCTTGGTATCAATAATCTTCACCAGTTGTTTCTCATAGGTTACTCCGTCTTGAATGTCAATTCCTTCCAAATCCACGACATGCGTTGTATCAGATTTGCACTTTCTTAACATTGACACATGGAATAAGTCATGTACCCCTGACAACTGGGTGAGTAACCTAAGTTGATATGCCACTTTACCCACAGCTTTGATCACTTCAAATGGTCCAGTATACCTTGGGGCTAATTTCCCCTTCTTGCCAAATCTAAACATTCCCTTCTTGGGGTGACACCTTAATGAACACATAATCCACCTCTTGGAATTCCAATGGTTTTCTTCTTCTATCCGCATAGCTTTTCTATCTACTTTGTGTCGTTCGTAGTCTTTCCCTAATTAATTGATATTTCTCAATAGTCTCCCACATAATTTCTGGTCTAAATAAGTTACTCTCTCCAGCTTCTAACCAATAAGTCAGGGACCTATATGGTCTCTGATTAGTAGTTAAAAGTAGCATATTACCCTGATCTTTTAAGACTAATTATACTTTAATGGAGTTTAAGTGATGACATTTCAGGTTCTAAAGTGAACAAGAGCTCAATAACAACAAAAATTACACTTGGATGTAATATTAGCATATTTGGGGCAAAATTGGAGAAGCTTAGAACAAAGCAAGAACATTCGAACGCCAACTCACGTTCGAACGTCCACTTGAACTATGAATAGACCATATTACTGAGACATGGCGTGTTGCAGCTAAGAAGGAAGACCTTGAAGTACTTGAGTACCACGTTCGAACGCCAACTCACATTCAAACGTCCACTTGAATTGATTGAAGACCAGGTGATGAGTGCAAAGTGCCAAGTTCTGCGTAGAGTGTGGAAATAGGTTTCCACAGAAGACCTTAGGCCACTTGAGTGAGAGCGTCAAACCTCACTTGGCGTTCGAACACCCATAAAGCAAAGACAGAAAAAAAATTTAGAACGCCTTACAACGTTCAAACGCCCATAAAGCAAAAACACATACAACGTTCGAACTCCAACTCAAGTTCTAACGTCCTCCATAGACAGATTGCAGAGTGGTTGGCTTTCACTTGGACTTGTGCGGCATACACTATTCTTTCACCACCCCCGTCCTACTCCTTGCCTATAAATACTCCCATTATTGGAGCTTCAAAGGAGGATGTTCTTATAGAAGACTAGAACTTGGTTTGTAAGGCTCTGACTACACCAAGAACTAGTCAAGAGCTAGATGGAGGCTTAGACTCCCACTCATATAGCTAGATTTATATTTGCTTGTATCAAGGGAGATAGTTCATCTTTTGGTTGAGGAAGTAACCCTCCATTTCTTGGTTGAGGAAGCCACCCTCCAAATGTGACTAGCTTTCTTTTACTTTTATTGTTCTTTTATTTCACTTCCATTGCTTGAGCTTCCTTCTTTCATGGAGGAGTGAAACTTTTCCACTTTTCTAGAGCTTTACCAAAGTCGCGAAGGGTGAAACGTGATTCACTCATTCTTCATTGAAGATTGGCTCCTTGTTTATTGTACTTTCATTTTGAAACTCCTCTACTTGGAGGGATGAGTATCATTCACTTTTATAGCTTTACGCAAGCCATGAAGAGTGAATAGTTCCTCATTCACTCTTTAGTAAGAGGTGGTGAACATGTATTGATTATCCGAAAGTTATATTTGTGCATTTTCTTTATGTTTTAATGTTTTATATTTCATTTATTAAATGATTGAATGCATCTAGTAAAGCTAAGGTACTTTGTATAACCATGGGTTCTTTCTATGTCACGGATGACTCTTGCATGGAAAGACCCGTTGGTTCAAGGCAAATACCTCGGCTAGATATTCATAACAACATTTTAATCTTTACCATTATTGTGCTTTATCTAAAGAATGGAACATTAATACCATGGTTGGATGCCTTGTAGAAACACTTGCTTGTTTGTAGACGGGTTGAGTCTCAGCACAGACAATTCCTGTAAACTTCTAGGAAGGCATCGAAATCATGTGCTTAATTCACATAGTCCATCTTTATCTTCCAATTAACTTGCTATTGACACGGGAGTTAATTGAGTTATGAAGCACAGGTATAAAAAACTGGATGATTACTTACATATTTTGATCCTCAAGCTAAAGAGTGACTGTTTCACATTTGAATTTATCTTATATGTTGTCTAGAAAACTCTTGGAAAGAATCTTATATTCTATTCACGAAATTCCATAACTTTAAACTCTCAAGGTTTTCAGTTACTCGGTCTCTATCACTACTTACTTCAAAACACTAATTATAGTTCCCTGTGGATTCGACTCCGGACTTAACCGGATTATTACTACAGCTTGACCGCCTGCACTTGGGTGTACACATTTCGGATCAAGTCAATTTTTTGGCACCATTGTCGGGGAACCATAAAAGGTGTTTTATGGTAAAAGGTAAAAAGACCTCTCTTTTTGTATAGATACTTGCTTCATTGTGTATAAATTTATTTTAGTTTTATGTTTGAGGACGCTCATCACTGTCAAAATTTGCTGGCAAAATCGTCTGGATCTGTGAATCAACTAGAACCATCTTCACTTAGATCAGTAGCAGAATCTTGTGAAAGTAGAATGACAAAAAATGAAAGACAAGGAGAAGTTCCTGTGAGAAAGGGAAAAGTGCCTAACATTTGAACTTTGCGGGATTACTTAAATCCTACAAGAAATAGTGTCCGTTATTGTTTTATCTTTCCTGAAGATGCACCCCTCTTTACTGTAAAGACGGGGACAGTTCAATTGCTCCCTCAATTCCATGGACTCGAAACATAAAACTCATATCTGCACATAAAAGAATTTGAGGAAGTATGTGGAACCTTTCAAGACAATTTTGAGCTAGCTAAAATGAAACTTTTTTCATTTTCTCTAAAGGATAAAGCTAAACAATGACTAAATTCTTTAAAAGCTCTTTCAATACTTGACTAGCGGGCAGTACAAAATGAATTTTTCAAAAAGTTTTTTCCTCTACACCACACTAATGCACTGAAAAGGCAAATCATGAATTTTTTGATCAAAGAAAAAGAAACTTTTTACCAAAGTTGGGAGAGATTCAAAGATCTACTCCAATCCTTCCCGCACCATGCTTTTGAGAACTGGACTTTGGTAGAATTTTTCTATGACTTTTTGCCCACTAGACTACGTTAGTTTGTCGAAATGATGGCTCAAGGAGAGTTTATGAGCAAGTGTCTAGAGGAGGCATTTAATTTTTTCCATACCATATATGACAGTTATCAGATTTGGGACTCAGTCTCCCTTACCATTGTTGAGGCCAAACCATCCACTTACCAAGGGGGTAACTATTNTGACAGTTATCAGATTTGGGACTCAGTCTCCCTTACCATTGTTGAGGCCAAACCATCCACTTACCAAGGGGGTAACTATTTCTTGAGAGATGATGATGACCTAAGAGCAAAAATGTCCACCCTATCTCGAAAGCTTGAAGCTTTAGAGATGAAAAAGGTTCATCAAGTTGACATTGGCCCTCCCATAGAACAAGTGTGTGGGATTTGTGCACTGACAGGACATCCTACTAGGGAGTGTCCAACCATTCCGGCATTTAAAAAAGTTTTGTTAGAACAAACAAATGTCATTTTCAACTTCAACAAGCCTTACTCCAACCTGTACTCTAAAACATACAATCCAGGGTGGCAAAACCACCTGAACTTCATTTGGAGAAACACACAACCAACTCCCATTAACCAACAACAAGGTTCGCAACCACCACCTGAAGGACCTCCCACATATCAACCATACCAACCACCACCTCAAGGATCTCCCGCATATCAACTATACCAACCACCACAAAAGAGGAGCCTTGAAGATACTCTGAATTAGTTTATGCACAGCCAAATGAACTATAACAATAGTCCCACTCAGGCTTTTACTGAATTCAAAACTGAGACCACTCAATCTTTCGAGGATCTCAAAAGTCATATCCAAAGATTGGCCCAATCCATGACCACACATGAGAAGGGCAAGTTTCTTGCCCAACCAAAACCACCACAAGACCAATTCCAGGTGGGAAATTCCGCATTCATGGAAACTCCACAAGACCAAGCCCAAGTTGTCACTACACTAATAAGTGGCAAGGTGATTGACAAGACCATTAGAAACATGCTAATTCCCAAGCCAAAACCGGGGTCAATTCCAGTTAACTCACCAGTTGAGCCTGAGCCTGAACTTGTAATTGAGGAGGAGCCTGAACTTGTGATTGAACAAGACCCAGAACCATCAAAAGAAAAGGGACCCTCGTGTCCTATTCCTGCTCTTTTTCCTCATAGACTCAAAACTGTACAGAAGTTGAATAATCAGCCTAAAATTTACGAGCTCTTCAAGCAAGTGAAAATTAGCATCCCATTTCTAGTTGTAATCAAACAAGTTCGGTCTTATGCCAAGTTTATAAAAGACTTGTGCACAGTCAAAAGAAGCCAGAATGTTCAAAAAAAAGCCTTCCTGACAGAACAAGCCAGTGCCCTGCTTCAACAGAACCCCTCCAAAATACAAAGATCCAGGGTGTCCGACTGTGTCGTGTGTCATTGGAAACTTTAGAATTGAACAAGCATTGTAAGACCTTGGAGCAAGTGTCAATTTGCTCCCATTCTCTATTTACCAGCAGTTGGGTCTGGGGTGAACTCCAACCCACCTGTGTTACACTCTAATTGGCAAATAGATCTGTCAAAGTCCCTAGATGCTTTGTCGAATATGTACTTGTCGAAGTGGATAACTTTGTCTTCCCTGTTGACTTCATCATTCTAGATACTCAACCAGCAAAACATTCAGAGAACCAAATTCCCATAATTCTTGGTCAACCCTTCCTTGCAACTTCAAATGCACTAATCAATTACAGGAACGAAGTCATGAAATTAACCTTTTGGAATATGACTCTTGAGCTAAATATTTTCAATGTTGTCAAACACCCAGGAGAGGACAAAGAAGAAAGAGAAATAAATTTCATTAAGTCGTTGGTTCAGGAACATCTAAATAAAACATTTTGTGAAAACCCCACTAAATTTTCTCTATCAGAATCTATCACATCTGAGGCAATAGATGATGATCCAAAGAATTTTTCCACTCATGCTGTTGATATATGGACCCCCAAATTCGAGAAACTTTCACCAAGTGGCACAAAGCCACTCTTATCAAGTGTCAGGCCACCAAAGCCTGAACTAAAACCTCTCCCAGCCGACCTCAAATATGCATTCCTAGGAGAGGATGAGTTATACCCAGTGGCAATTTCATCTAAGCTCATAGACATGCAAGAGTCTAAACTGATTGAAGTTCTTAAAAGCCATAAAATCACTATTGGATGGACCATCGCTGATTTGAAAGGTATAAGCCCATTAATCTGCAATCGTACTATATACCTAGAAGAGGATTCAAAACCCTTTCGTCAAATGCAGTGATGACTGAACCCTCACATAAAGGAAGTTGTTAGAATGTAAGTGCTTAAGCTCTTAGATACAGGGATAATCTTTCCCATCTCCGATAGCAAATGGGTTAGTCACAACTTGGTGACTAGGAAAGATCATTTTCCTCTTCCCTTTCTTGACCATGTTCTAGAGAGAATTACAGGCCATGAATTTTATTATTTCCTGAATGGGTATTCCAGGTACAATCAAATTCAGATAGCACTCAATGATTAAAAGAAAATCACATTTACATGCCCCTTTGGCACCTCTGCATTCAAAAGGATGCCATTTGGACTTTGTAACGCTCCTGCAACATTCCAGAGATGCATGTTAAGCTTATTCAGTGACATGATCGAGAAATTTTTGGAAGTATTCATGGATGACTTCTCTGTCTATGGTGACTCATCTGATTTGTGTCTGGCCAACCTAGAAAAGGTGTCGATAAGATGTCAGGAGGCTAATCTGATACTTAATTAGGAGAAATGCCATTTCATGGTAACACAAGGCATTGTCTTAGGTCACATTGTGTCGTCTGAGGGCATGAAAGTAGACAAGGCAAAATAGATCTAATTGGAAATCTGCTTGCTCCAAAGACTATAAAGGATGTCCGATCATTTCTGGGACATGGAGGGTTTTACAAGAGATTCATAAAAGATTTTAGTACCATAGCTAAATCTATGTGTCATCTCCTGAGTCAGGAGGTAAATTTTGTGTGGACTAAAGCATGTAATAAATATTTTGACAAACTTAAAGCCATGTTAACTTCCGCCCCAATAACGCAGCCCCCTGACTGAACTTTACCCTTTGAACTAATGTGTAATGCAAGTGATTATGTTGTAGGTGCTGTGTTGGGACAAAGAAAGGATAAGAAACCACATGTAATTTACTATGAAAACAAAACTTTGAACGATGCTCAAATGAATTATTCAACAACTGAAAAAGAATTGCTTGCTGTAGTTTTTGGTTTGAAAAAATTTCGTTCCAATCTTGTTGGTTCTTCTGTTACTGTATTCACTGATCATGCAACCCAAAAATTCTTGCACACAAAGAAGGATGCTAAGCCTAGGCTCTTAAGATGGATACTCTTACTCCAAGAGTTTGAATTCGTCATTAAGGACAAAAACGGTGTTGAGAGTGTGGTAGTAGACCATCTATCCAGATTAACGTATGACTTTCACGAAGATGGATTGCCAACCAATGAAAAATTTCTCGATGAACAACTATTCATAATTGATGAGATCCCATGGTACACTAATATTGCTAATTTCCTTGCTACTGGAACACTCCCTCTGTCCTTCACCCCCATGGACAAAAAGAAATTTATGAGAAAGGTTCGTTACTTCTTTTGGGAGGATCTGTACGTATTTAAGTACTGTAAGGATCAAATCATAAGACGTTGCATCCCCACTCGAGAAAGTAGACAGGTAATAACATTTTGTCATTCTGAAGCATGTGGTGGCCATTTTTCATCAAAGAAAACTACTGCGAAAATCTTGCAGTGTGGATTTTACTGGCCTACACATTTCAAAGATGTCCATGATTTTTATTTAACTTGCGATAGATGCCAAAGGTTGGGGAGCATTTCAAAAAGAAACATGATGCTTTTAAACCCCATTTTGGTGATTAAAATTTTTGACTATTGGGGCATCAATTTTATGGGACCATTTCTCCCTTCCCTTGGCTATCTATACATTTTAGTGGTCATGACTATGTGTCCAAATGGGTTGAGGCAATTCCATGCCGAAATAATGATCACCAAATGGTAATCAAATTTTTAAAAGAAAATATTTTGTCTCGATTTGGAATTTCAAAATCATTCAGAAGTGATGGGGGTGCTCATTTTTGTAATCATCCTTTCTGGAATTTGATGAACAAATACTTGATTTTTCACAAAATTGTAACCTCTTGTCATCCACAGACTAGTGGACATGCTGAATTAGCTAATCGGGAGATCAAATTAATCTTAGAAAAAATGGTAAATTCAGACAACAAAGATTGGTCGTCAAGACTAACTGATGCACTCTGGGCATAGCGCACTTCCTTTAAAATAATTTTGGGCATATCTCACTGATTAGTCTATGGCAAACCTTGTCACCTACCTGTTGAATTGGAACATAGGGCATATTGGGCCATTAAAACAATGAACCTTGACCTAGACAGGGCCGGATTAGCAAGGAAACTTCAGATTAATGAATTGGAGGAATTGAGAAATGAAGCATATGAAAATGCTAAGATTTCTAAAACTAGGATGAAAATTTTTCATGTCAAGAACATTATGCGGAAGTCTTTTGAACCTTTTCAAAAAGTCTTTTTGTTTAATTTAAGACTCCGCCTCTTTCCTGGCAAGTTGAAATCAAGGTGGACTAAACCTTACATTGTCAAAAAAGTGTTTGGACATGGAGTAGTAGAAGTGGAAAACCCCTTGAATGGTAACATCTTTACTGTTAATGGTCAGCAGTTGAAACCATTTTTGGAGGATTTTGTCAAAAATGTGAAAACAATTCTTTTAATGGACCCAAAACGTCCCTACGAGATTTGCGCCTGCTGACACAAAAAGGGGTCAGATCAGGAAAAACCCAATCAAACCCGACCCACGACAACGCATTTATATGGTATCATCCCCCTTTTCTCTTTTTCCCCACTGCCTTTCCTTTTTCTTTCTTTCGTCTTCTTCTTCTCTTTCTTTCTTGGTTACGATCCTTTGTAAACATGAACCAACTCCCAACAATTCTATGACCATATTACCTGAAGACTCAATCCTTTGTCTCATGATCTGCATGTGCTTACTCTATTTGTACATGACTCTTCTTCTTCTGTCTACACTCAAAATCAAGGGTTTTCATCCTAGCAGAAACCCATATCTACACAGAGATGATTGATTTGTGTATTTTTGCTTGTAGGTTTCGACAGATAAATAGATCTCCAACTTTCAACCTTATCTCTAAGCTCAACATATCGGTAAATTCGAAACATTAGGGACAATGTTCAATTTAGGTTGGGGGTGAAAACAGTTCATATTTTGTGTAGTCCGTAAATTTTTTTGTTTTTTGCTGTTGTTGTTGCTATTTCTGATCATATTGTATACCTTACCTTGTATTTTGTACAAATTAATGATTATGTCAATAAGTCAGCTTTAATCGTCTTTGTGAATAACAGACGTTAAAGAACTAGATAGTGAGTCTTAAAGCATAGAAAGCATGGATGTTAAACTTTTTTTGTTTAGTCTAGGAGTTTTACAAACTTTTTCATCTGATGTGCATGTTGTGATCATGAGAAAAGTGAGACTGGTAAGAAAAAATGAGATCCGAGAAGAGCAAAAGAAACCCCTCTGTGGTAGAAGCACCTTTGCTAAACATCGTCGTGTCAAAAGGCTTGGTGCATGTAAACAATGTGGCAGGTTCTTCCACGAGAAAAAATTTAATTAGTGTTTTGAACCAATTTTTGGTCGCGCACTTGATCGATTAAACTGGATAGTGAATGGGCTGAGTAAGGAATACCCTAAGACGCCATGATATTTCGGTACTTTGCTTAACCGGTTTGTGAGAGAGGAAATTTGGAGAGTCACTGGTTGTTCGAACTACATAGATACAGAGGGAGACTCGATTTAGAGTAGGTAGGATAAAAGTCAAGGGTCCGAATTTTTGTAAAAAGTGTAAAAATCCTTTTTGTTTTGTACAAACTCTTTTGATTGAAATGAAAATATGGGCCGAGTAAGGAATGTCCCAAAATAACAACCAAAAGTGTGGGTAGGAACTTATCCTGAGATGCCATGAATTTTTGGTTCAAACTTGTGTATATTGCCCCCTTTTATTATGCGTAGTGTAGTGCAATTTTTTTTTTGATTTTTGATTCCACATTCGAATGCCAAGTGACGTTCAAACGTTAGTTGCTTGCAGTACTCAGCCTCCGATGAAGCCTCTGCTGGAAATGAAAAGTACTGGGAGCTTAGCCCGTTTGAACGCCAATAGCACGTTCAAACGAGAGTAACATTCAAATGCCATGAGCATACAACACTTTGGTCTCTAACAGAACTCAGAAGTACTGGGAGCTCACCACATTCAAACGAAACTCACGTTTGAACGATCTGTTTAAAATCCTTCTAGATACGTTCGAATGTTAACCACGTTCGAACGTCACTACTTAGGCTATAAAATCCTGGTTCATCTTCCCCATTTCAAAAACTCTAAAACCCTTGAAAAAACTCCAAATCCTATGCTGACTTCTCATTACCCAGCCCCCAAAACACCACTCATTCTTGATTTCTACCCCAAATCAACCACACCAAAGCCATTCCCACATCAAGAATCCCCATTTTCACCAAAAACTCAAGCCTTTTAAGCCCTAACTATCTCCAAACCCGAAACCATGTCTCCAAGGGTCAAGCTCCCTGCTAGGCACAATCCAGTCACTCAAGAGCCCAATTTCATGGAGGAGGTGATTGAAGTGAGAGAGGGGAGACCACCCATTGTCCGTAGATATGACAAAACTCGCTTCCCCTCAGCTCTCAAAGCAGATAGGTATGAGAACTATTACCAAAATCACGCTGTTGTTTGTGAACAAGATTTAATCTTGAGTGATTTTTTTGAATTGGGTATCTTTGCAAAGATTGAGAAAAGATGATAGGGGTTGTATTTGCAAAATGGTGGGGAAACCTTGATTGACTAGGTGCGAGAGTTTTACTCCAATGCAAAAATAGTCAATGAGGCACCAAAGAGTTATGTGAGGGGGATCCACATTAATGTGCACGAAGATTATATACGGGAATTGAGGCAAGAAGTGCCTCAGGTGCAAAACCTGATATACCCTCCGAGGAAGAATGTGGCATTGAACATTATCGGAACCGAGCTAACGGGGATAACTGATTTTTCTTGGTTAGGGAGGAGATTTCTTCGACAAGGGGAGCTAACCGATAAATATAAAATTTTGAATTTGATTGCGGTTTCAAATCTTGCTCCAACTGGACGAAAGAATGAGATCCTCCCTGGGATGGCTCACTTACTTTATGCACTTGGGAAGGGGCACAACATAGACCTACCTCACTAATCTTGAATGAAATGAAGAAGGGATGTGATGTAAAGAGGAATGTGCTCCCTTTTGCTACCTTGGTAACACAGATGTGCAAAGACCATGGAGTTAGAGTGAGCCCTGAGATGACTACACAGAAGTCGATGGGACCACTGAACAAGGCTTCTTTCCGAAGGAGCCAAGGCTATATTGGTGCCCCGGTGGCTAGATAGGAGGTGCCCCCAACCCGTGGAGTTGATGAGATGCAGGATGAGCTTGATGAGGAGAAGGAAAGAGAGCTAGAGGCAGAGATGGCTCAGCAGTAGCCAAACCAGGAGGCAGGCCCTAGCACCAGCACCCAACGCTCTTTATGTGATATCATACTTGGCATTGAGACCAATCAAGCTGAGATTCTGCGACAGTAGGAGGAGATTCTCAGCTATCTGAGGGGTGGAACTGGCAGAGATGGTAGATCTGGAGGAGAGTGAAGAGGAGATATTTATGTTCTTGATGGTGGAGTGCTTGTTTCTTCTTTTGATGAGTTTCTTCTTTGATGGATTGTTAGGGATGTTTAGAGATTCTTCTTTGGTAGCTTCTTGTGGATATTTGTAGTTTGTTGTGAAAATTGTTTTCTTCTTTGGTGGATGTTTGTTTCTTTTTGGGTCGATAATTGAGAATACTTGAAGTTTTTGTGTCTTAGTCACTTCTTTTATGATGGATTGAATCATTGGTACTATTGTAAATGATCATATTTCGTGAAGTGAATGATTCAGTTTATCACTTTTATCTGTTTAAAATGCATGTATAGAATTAACACTTTAGTAATTCTTGAATAATAATGAAACAGATGTGGATGCTAAGGTTGCTTGTTAAAATGACTAAGCATATGATCGGTTTGACACCTCAACTTAGCAATCTAGACTTAAAACCACATTTCTTGAAAAAACTGGTGTTATTTCTTTGCTTAAATTGTCAAATGTACATCAGTATTTGTTGTTCTTAAGGTACAAGATGATCAGACTCGAAAATAGAATCGATATATAACTGACATTCCCCGGAACAATCCGACATAACCAGTGGAGATAAAGAAAAATACCATGGTAAGTTTTGAGCCTTGCTTTTTGAGAGGAGATCAACGTTTACTTGAGAAAGGTTTTCACTATCTATCCTTGAATAATCTCATTAAATTTGAATTGATTAATGCAACTAAAGCAATCTATTGACATGTCTGTTCATACGACATATACAGGTGCACATATTTGAGAAAGGATCTTAGGCCATCTTTGATTTAACCTTGAGCCTTATCCATTTCTTTTAAAAGAATATCCCTAGTTAGCAATGCTTGAGCCTTCAATGAATGATTTCTTATTTTTTTTTTTCCCAAAAACCCAACCGAGCCACAAGAAAATGTACTTGACATACCTTGCTATCTAATTTTCTTGCACCCTCTTATAAATCAGTACGATACAGAAAAATAATAGAAATAGAGAAGACAATGGTATCCACTATCCGACAAAATAAAAAAAAATATGTGAGAACAACCGAAAAAGAAAAGAGACTAAAAGACAAGGAATTGCCAAGAAACTGAAAAAAGAGAAAAATAAAAGAAATACCACTACTAGGCAAAAGATCGAAAAGCTAGAAAGAGGTGTGCTACATGATTCGTGCGTAAAGTTAACAAATTTTACTATGCCTTTTTGGACTAATTGTGCTTTGATGGAGTTTAAGTAATGACATTTCAGGTCCTAAAGTGAACAAAGGCTCAAGAACAACAAAAATCACACTTGAATGTAACACCAGCACAATAGAGAACAAAATTGCAAAAGGTTGGAACAAAGCAAGAACGTTCAAACATCAACCCACGTTCGAACGTCCTCTCAAATCCCGCCAAGACCAGCTGCTGAGACATGACGTGTTGCAGTCAACAAAAGAGAAATGCTGAGGTACTTGAGTACCACGTTCGAACGCCAACTCATGTTCGAACGTCCTCTAGAATCCTAAGAAGACTACACCACTGGAACCTGGCATGTTGCAAGAACCATAGAATATAAGTACTTGAGTATAATGTTCGAACGTAAATCCACGTTCGAACGTTGTCTTGAGTCACTGAGGACTAAGGAGTTGGTGAGTGTACAGTCAATGATGTCAAGGCGTATGGAAGTGACCAAGTCAGAGGCCAAGTCAGTGACCACAAGTCACTTGAGTGGAAGAAATCAAACGTCATTTGACGTTCGAACGCCCTCAAAGCAAAGGCAGACTTGACGTTCGACTGCCATGTCACATTCGAACGTCCCCTTTTAGACTGCCTACAGAATAGTTGATTCCTATGGGCGGTAAATACTATTCACTCATCCTCACCTATCTCCTACCTCCTCCCCTTCGTTGCCTATAAATACTCCCTTGTTGGGAGCTTAGAAGGCATTCTTCCTCTTGTAGAGTAAATGAGGGAGCAATCTTTTCTCTTGTAAAGTAGAAAGTTTTAAGTAATGTAGTTCTTGAACATTTCTTAGCTATGTCTATGTTTTCATTTGTATCAACCATGATGGAGGCCTAGACTCCCCTTGTAGTTGAAGTCTTTTATTTACTCATGCTAAGTCTTTACATTCATATTGTGACAACCATGATGGAGGCCTGGACTCCCCTTGTAGTTGTACAAACTTTTATTTACAAGTATCAAGAAAGATAGCTCAACTTTTGGTTGTGGTGGAAACCCTCCAAAAGTCAACTAGCTTTCTTCTACTTTTATTGTTCATGTATTTCACTTCCATTGCTTGAGCATCCTTCTTTCTTAGAAGAGTGAAACTCTTCCACTTTTCTAGAGCTTTACCAAAGCCGTGAAGGGTGGAAAGTGATTCACTTATTCTTCATTGAAGGAAAGTTCTTTGCTTAGTTTGCCTTACTTAGTAGCTCCTCCACTTGGAGGGATGAATTACACTCACTTGTCTAGCATGACNAATGATGTCAAGGCGTATGGAAGTGACCAAGTCAGAGGCCAAGTCAGTGACCACAAGTCACTTGAGTGGAAGAAATCAAACGTCATTTGACGTTCGAACGCCCTCAAAGCAAAGGCAGACTTGACGTTCGACTGCCATGTCACATTCGAACGTCCCCTTTTAGACTGCCTACAGAATAGTTGATTCCTATGGGCGGTAAATACTATTCACTCATCCTCACCTATCTCCTACCTCCTCCCCTTCGTTGCCTATAAATACTCCCTTGTTGGGAGCTTAGAAGGCATTCTTCCTCTTGTAGAGTAAATGAGGGAGCAATCTTTTCTCTTGTAAAGTAGAAAGTTTTAAGTAATGTAGTTCTTGAACATTTCTTAGCTATGTCTATGTTTTCATTTGTATCAACCATGATGGAGGCCTAGACTCCCCTTGTAGTTGAAGTCTTTTATTTACTCATGCTAAGTCTTTACATTCATATTGTGACAACCATGATGGAGGCCTGGACTCCCCTTGTAGTTGTACAAACTTTTATTTACAAGTATCAAGAAAGATAGCTCAACTTTTGGTTGTGGTGGAAACCCTCCAAAAGTCAACTAGCTTTCTTCTACTTTTATTGTTCATGTATTTCACTTCCATTGCTTGAGCATCCTTCTTTCTTAGAAGAGTGAAACTCTTCCACTTTTCTAGAGCTTTACCAAAGCCGTGAAGGGTGGAAAGTGATTCACTTATTCTTCATTGAAGGAAAGTTCTTTGCTTAGTTTGCCTTACTTAGTAGCTCCTCCACTTGGAGGGATGAATTACACTCACTTGTCTAGCATGACCAAAGCCATGATGAGTGAGTAGTTCTTCATTCACTCTTTAGTAAGAGGTGATGAATATGTAAAGATTACCCGGAAGTTATGTTTGTGCAACTCCTTTATGCTTTAATGATTTATATTCTACTTGTTCATTGGATGATTGAATGCATCTAGAAAAGCTAAGGTACTTTGTATAACTAAGGGTTCCTTCTATGATACGGATGACTCTTGCATAGAAAGNATAGTTGATTCCTATGGGCGGTAAATACTATTCACTCATCCTCACCTATCTCCTACCTCCTCCCCTTCGTTGCCTATAAATACTCCCTTGTTGGGAGCTTAGAAGGCATTCTTCCTCTTGTAGAGTAAATGAGGGAGCAATCTTTTCTCTTGTAAAGTAGAAAGTTTTAAGTAATGTAGTTCTTGAACATTTCTTATCTATGTCTATGTTTTCATTTGTATCAACCATGATGGAGGCCTAGACTCCCCTTGTAGTTGAAGTCTTTTATTTACTCATGCTAAGTCTTTACATTCATATTGTGACAACCATGATGGAGGCCTAGACTCCCCTTGTAGTTGTACTTGCTTTTATTTACAAGTATCAAGAGAGATAGCTCAACTTTTGGTTGTGGTGGAAACCCTCCAAAAGTAACTAGCTTTCTTCTACTTTCATTATTTATGTCTTTCACTTCCAATGCTTGAGCTTCCTTCTTTCTTAGAAGAGTGAAACTCTTCCACTTTTCTAGAGCTTTACCAAAGCCGTGAAGGGTGGAACGTGATTCACTTATTCTTCATTGAAGATTAGCTTTTCGTTTATTGTACTCTCACTTAGTAGCTCCTCCACTTGGAGGGATGAATATCACTCACTTGTCTAGCATGACCAAAGCCATGACGAGTGAGTAGTTCTTCATTCATTCTTTAGTAAGAGGTGATGAATATGTAAAGATTACCCGGAAGTTATGTTTGTGCAACTCCTTTATGCTTTAATGATTTATATTCTACTTGTTCATTGGATGATTGAATGCATCTAGAAAAGCTAAGGTACTTTGTATAACTAAGGGTTCCTTCTATGATACGGATGACTCTTGCATAGAAAGACCCAGTAGTTCAAGGCAAACACCTCGGCTAGCTCTTCATGACATCTTTTCAATCGCCAACATTGNAGACCCAGTAGTTCAAGGCAAACACCTCGGCTAGCTCTTCATGACATCTTTTCAATCTCCAACATTGNAGAAAGTTTTAAGTAATGTAGTTCTTGAACATTTCTTATCTATGTCTATGTTTTCATTTGTATCAACCATGATGGAGGCCTAGACTCCCCTTGTAGTTGAAGTCTTTTATTTACTCATGCTAAGTCTTTACATTCATATTGTGACAACCATGATGGAGGCCTGGACTCCCCTTGTAGTTGTACAAACTTTTATTTACAAGTATCAAGAAAGATAGCTCAACTTTTGGTTGTGGTGGAAACCCTCCAAAAGTCAACTAGCTTTCTTCTACTTTTATTGTTCATGTATTTCACTTCCATTGCTTGAGCATCCTTCTTTCTTAGAAGAGTGAAACTCTTCCACTTTTCTAGAGCTTTACCAAAGCCGTGAAGGGTGGAAAGTGATTCACTTATTCTTCATTGAAGGAAAGTTCTTTGCTTAGTTTGCCTTACTTAGTAGCTCCTCCACTTGGAGGGATGAATTACACTCACTTGTCTAGCATGACCAAAGCCATGATGAGTGAGTAGTTCTTCATTCACTCTTTAGTAAGAGGTGATGAATATGTAAAGATTACCCGGAAGTTATGTTTGTGCAACTCCTTTATGCTTTAATGATTTATATTCTACTTGTTCATTGGATGATTGAATGCATCTAGAAAAGCTAAGGTACTTTGTATAACTAAGGGTTCCTTCTATGATACGGATGACTCTTGCATAGAAAGACCCAGTAGTTCAAGGCAAACACCTCGGCTAGCTCTTCATGACATCTTTTCAATCGCCAACATTGTTGCACTTTATTCAAAGAATGGACCATTAATGCCATGGTTGGATGTCTTGTAGAAACACTTGCTAGTTTGTAGATGGGTTGACTCTCGGCATATACAATTCTTTTAAACTTCTAGAAAGGCATCGGAATCATGTGCTTAATCCTTATAGTCCATCTTTATCCTCCGATTAACTTGTTGTTGACACGGGAGTTAATTGAGTCATAAAGCACAAACATAATAAACCAGATAATCAATTACATGTTCTAATCCTCAAGTTAAAGGGTGGTTGTTACATTTTGATAATCTTATATTTTGTCTAGAAAACTCTTGGAAAGAATTTGATATTCTATTAAGGAAATCCCACAACTTCAAATCCTCAACATTTCCAGTTACCTGGTCTCTATCACTGCTTACTTCTAAACACTAATCATAGTTCCCTGTGGATTTGACTCCGGACTTCACCGAATTATTACTACAATTTGACCGTTTGCACTTGGGTGTACACATTTCGGATCAAGTCAAGTTTTTGGCATCGTTGCCGAGGAACCATAAAAGGTGTTTTACAGTAAAAGGTAAAAATACCTCATTTTTGTGTATAAATTTGCTTTATTGTATATAAAGTTGTGTTAATTACTTTTATATCTCAAAACGCTCCTCATTATCAAAATTTGCCAGCTGACTCTTCTGGTTTTGTGAATCAATCTGAACCACTTTCAACTAGATCAGTAGCAGACTCTTGTGAAAGTAAAATGACAAATGATGAGAGACATGAGGAAATTCCTGTAAGAGAAGGGGAAGTACCCAACATTCGAACCCTAAGGGATTACTTGAATCCCACAAGGAATAGTGTCCCCTATTGTTTTATTTTTCTTGATGATGCTCCCCCCTTTACTGTAAAGACGGAGACAGTTCAACTACTCCATCAGTTTCGTGGACTCAAAACAGAAAACCCATACATGCATATAAAAGATTTTGAGGAAGTATGTGGAACTTTTCAAGACAATTCTGAACTGGCCAAGATGAAACTTTTCCCTTTTTCCCTAAGGGATAAAGCTAAACAATGGCTAAATTCTGTAAAAGCTCTTTTAATACCTGACTGGTGGGCATTACAAAATGAATTTTTCAAAAAAAAATTTCCTCTACACTGCACTAATGCATTGAAAAGGCAAATCATGAATTTTTCAGTTAAAGAAGGAGAAACCTTTTACCAAAGTTGGGAGAGATTTAATGATCTACTCCAGTCTTACCCACACCATACTTTTGAGAATTGGACCTTGGTAGGATTTTTCTATGACTCCCTGCCCAGTAGACTACGTTAGTTTGTCAAAATGATGGCTCACGGAGAGTTTATGGGAAAAAGTCCGGAGGAGGCATTCGATTTCTTTGATACCATATCTAACAGTTCTTAGATGTGGGACTCCGCCTCTCCCAAAACTATCGAAGCCAAACCATCTACTTCCCAAAGGGGTAAGTATGTCTTGAAAGATGATGATGACCGTAGAGCAAAAATGTCCACTCTATCCCGAAAGCTTGAAGCTTTAGAGATGAAAAAGGTTCATTAAGTTGATGTTAGCTCTCCCGTCGAACAAGTGTATGGGATCTGTGCGCTAATAGGACACCCTTCTGGGGAGTGTCCCGCAATTCCTGCATTCAAAGAGGTTTTGTTGGAATAAACAAATGTTGTCTCTAATTTCAACAAGCCTTACTCCAACCCATACACTGAAACATACAATCCAGGGTGGCGAAACCACCTAAACTTCAGTTGGAGGAACCCACAGCCGACTCTAATGAACCAAGAAGGTTCACACCCACCACCTCAAGGACCTCCTGCATACCAACCATACCAACCACCACAAAAGAGGAACCTTGATGACACACTGAACCAATTCATGCAAAGCCAAATGAACTACAACCATACTTCCACTCAGGCTTTCACTGATTTCAAAACCCAGACCACTCAATCTTTTGAGTATCTTAAAAGTCACATCCAAAAGTTGACCCAATCCATGACCACACATGAAAAGGGCAAGTTCCATGCCCAACCAAAACCACCACAAGGCCAATTTCAGGTGGAAAATTCTTCATCCATGGAAAATCCACAAGGTCAAGCCCAAGTTGTCACTACACTAAGAAGTGGCAAGGTGATTGACAAGACCATTCGAGACAAGCTAATTCCAAACCCAAAATCCATCCCAGTCAACTCACCAATCGAGCCTGAATCAAATGAGCTTGAACTTGTGAGAGAACAGGAACCCGAGCCCATGATTGAACAAGAACCAGAACCATCACAAGAAGAAGAACCCTCGTGGTTTATTCCTGCTCCTTTTTCTAATTGACTCAAAACTGCACAGAAGTTGAATAATCAGCTAGAAATTTACGAGCTCTTCAAGAAAGTAAAAATCAACATCCCACTTCTAGATGCAATCAAACAGGTTTCATCTTATGCCAAGTTTCTGAAAGACTTGTGCACAGTCAATAGAAGCCAGAATTTTCAAAAAAGAGCCTTCTTGATAGAACATGCCAGTGCTTTGCTTCAACACAAAACCCCTCCAAAATACAAAGATCCAGGGTGTCCAACTGTGTCATGTGTCATTGGAAATTTTAGAATCGAACAAGCATTGTTAGACCTTGGAGCAAATGTCAATTTGCTCCTATTCTCTGTTTACCAACAGTTGCGTTTGGGGGAACTCAAACCCACAAGTGTCACAATTCAGTTGGCAGACAGGTCTGTCAAAATTCCTAGGGGTATTGTTGAAGATGTACTTGTTCAAGTGGACAACTTCGTATTCCCTATTGACTTCATCGTCTTAGATACTCAGCCAGCACAATATTCAGAAAATCCAATCCCTGTTATTCTTGGTCGTCCCTTCCTAGCAACTTTAAATGCACTAATCAATTGTAGGAATGGGGTCATGAAATTAACCTTTTGGAATATGATGCTTGAGCTGAATATTTTCAATGCTACCAAACACTTAGGAGAGGACAAAGAAGAAAGAGAAATAAATTCATTGAGTCTTTTGTCCAGGACCATCTTAACAACACATTATATGAAAATTCCACTGAACTTTCTTTATTAAAATCCATCACATCTGAAACCATGGATGATGATCCAATGAATTTCCCAATTCATGCTGTTAATACATGGGCCCCCAAATTCGAGGAACTTTCACCAAGTGGCACAAAACCACTCTCATCAAGTGACATGTCACCAAAGCCTGAATTGAAATCTTTCCCATCTGACCTCAAATATGCATTCCTAGGAAAGGTCGAGTCGTTTCCAGTGATAATTTTGTCTAAGCTCATAGACTTGCAAGAGTCTAAACTGATTGAAGTTCTTAAAAGCCACAAAAGCACCATTGGGTGGACCATTGCTGACTTGAAAGGTATAAGCTCGTTAATCTGCAAACATGCTATATACCTTGAAGAGGATTCAAAACCCTCTCATCAAATGCAGCGACGACTGAACCCTCATATGAAGGAAGTCGTAAAGGCAGAGGTGTTAAAGCTCTTAGATGCCGGGATAATCTTTCCCATCTTCGATAGCAAATGGGTTAGTCCAACCCAAGTTGTGCCAAAAAAATCTAGAGTCACAGTGGTTAAAAATGATGCAAATGAACTAGTACCAACTAAAGTCGTCACAGAATGACGGATGTGTATCGATTACCAAAAACTCAATTTGGTAACCAGAAAAGACCATTTTCCTCTTCCCTTTTTTGACCAGGTTCTAGAGAGAATCGCAGGGCATAATTTTACTATTTCCTGGATGGCTATTCCAGATACAATCAAATTGAGATAACACTCAATGATCAAGAGAAAATCACATTCACATGCCTCTTTGGCAGTTTTACATTCAAAAGGATACCATTCGGGCTTTGTAATGCTCCTGCAACATTCCAAAGATGCATGTTAAGTCTGTTCAGTGACATGGTCGAGAAATTTTTGGAAGTGTTCATGGATGACTTCTCTGTGTATGGTGACTCATTTGATTTATGTCTGGCCAACCTAGAAAAAGTATTGATAAGATGTCAAGAAGCAAATCTGGTGCTCAATTGGGAGAAATGTCATTTCATGGTAACACAAGGCATTGTCTTAGGTCTCATTGTGTCATCTGACAGCATGAGAGTTAACAAAGCCAAAATAGATTTGATTGTGAATTTGCCTGCTCCCAAGACTGTAAAAGATGTCCGATCATTTCTAGGACATGTAGGGTTTTACAGGAGATTCATAAAAGATTTCAGTACCATAGCTAAACCCATGTGTCATCTCCTAAGTCAGGATGTAATCTTTGATTGGAGTGAAATGTGCCAAAAAGCTTTTGACAAGCTTAAAGGCATGTTAATATCTGCCCCAATAATGTAACCCCCTGACTGGACTTTACCCTTTGAGCTCATGTGTGATACAAGTGACTATGTTGTAGGTGCTGTGTTGGGTCAAGAAAAAGATATGAAACCACATGTGATTTACTATGCAAGTAAAACTTTGAATGAGGCTCAAATGAACTATTCAGCAACTCAAAAAGAATTACTTGTCGTAGTCTTTGCTTTGGAAAAATTTCGTTCTTATCTTGTTGGTTCTTCTGTTACTGTGTTCACTGACCATGCAACATTAAAATTTCTGCTCACAAAGAAGGATGCTAAACCTAGGCTCTTGCGATGGATACTCTTACTTCAGGAGTTTGACTCGGTTATTAAGGACAAAAGGGGTGTTGAGAATGTGGTAGCAGACCATCTTTCAGGTTTTGGCTAATGAACCAGATCTCTACCATTCAAAGCTCACCTGATCGGTAAATTCAAAATATTGGGGACAATGTTCAGTTTAGGTTGGGGGGAGAGAACTACAGTTTATATGAGCCTAAGCCTGTTAGAAATTTTTTTAAATTTTTGTTGTTGTTGTTGCTTTTGTTGTTGTTGTTCTTGACCAGATCGTGTACCGTAGTTTTACCATGTTTTATATTTTGATGATTATGTTTATGGGTCATCTCTAATCGTCTTAGTGATTGACAGATGTAAAATAATCAGATAGTGAATCTTAATAGTATAAAAAATATGGATGTTAAACTTTTTTGGTTTGATCTGGAAGTTCTACGGACTTTCCCTTCTGATGTGCACACTGTGATCATGAGAAAAGCAAGATTGGTAAGAAAGAACGAGATCCGAGAACAACAAGCGAAACCCCTGTGCGGCCGAAACACCTATGCTAAACGCCGTCATGCCAAAAGACTTGGTGCTTGTAAACAGTGTGGTAGATACTTTCACGAGAAGAGATATAATCAGTGTTCTGAACCAATTTTCGGTTGTGCACTCGATCAATTAGACTGAATAGTAAGTGCGTATGGTAAGGCTTATCCTGACACGCCATCTTATTGTGGCACTTCGCTTTACCAATTTTTGAGACAAGAAATTGGGAGAGTTACTGGTTGCTCAAATGGCACGGGGAAAGATGAAGACTCAGATTAGAATAGTTGGGATGAAAGCCAAGGGTCCAAATTTTTGTAAAAATGTTAAATTTTATTTTGTTTTGTACAAACTCTTTTGATTGAAATGAAAACATGGGCCGAGTAAGGAACGTCCCAATATACCAACCAAAAGCGTGGGTAGGGATTTGTCCTGAGACTCTATCAAATTTGGTTCAAATTATTGAGAATAAAATTTTTTAATTGTACATAGTGTAGTGTAGAAATGTTTTAGTTTTGGTTCAAAGTTCGAACGCCAACTGACGTTCGAACGTTGATTGCTTATAGTACTCTACTTCTGATGAACTCTCTGATGAAACCAAAAGTACTGGGAGCTCAGCACGTTCGAATGCCAATAGACCGTTTGAATGTCACTCAACGTTCGGACGCCAATAGAACGTTCGAACGAAGAGAGCTTATAGTACTTTGGCCTCTTATAGAACTCAAAAGTACTAGAAGCTCCTAACGTTCGAACGAACATCCCCGTTCAAACGATATTTCAAAAATCCTTCAACAAACGTTCGAACATTGGTGATGTTTGAACGTCGCGATTCAGAGTATAAAAGCCTGAACGTCTGATTCATTTTGAAATCCCCAAAATCCCTCTAAATCTTCGAAACCCTAGAGCTCGTTTTTCACTCCTCAGACCTCAATCCACCCTCAGAACCCAAGAAAACTTAAATTCGACCCTCCCCAACTCATTTCCACCTCAAAAACTTCAATCCCACACATAAATTTCTAAGTTTTCAGCACCATCTTAACCTCAAAGACGTTCGAACGCCATGCCTAGGGTGAAACTTCCTGGCAAATGCGATCCACCAANTCATGGACATTATTGTAAACAAGTACTGTGACGCCCCAAATTTCAAGGGTCCGTTGCTTACCCATCAACCCGTGGATATGGAGTAACTCGATATCACGCCGTAATGTCCCATTTGCNCTTAACCTCAAAGACGTTCGAACGCCATGCCTAGGGTGAAACTTCCTGGCAAATGCGATCCACCAACAAGTCAGGAGCCAAACTTTGTTGAAGAAGTGATAGTGGAGAGAGAGGGAAGGCAAAGAAAAAAAGGATACGATCGTACCCAGTTCCCAAGTGCCTTAAAGGCCGAAAGGTATGAAAATTTCTGCCATAAGCATTCTGTTGTTTGTGAAAGGGACGTCGTACTTTCTAATTTTGCTGAATTGGGAATAGAGGAGGAAATAGAAAGGAGGGAATGGGTTTGGTGCTTAAGAAATGGTGGGGACGCTGTTGTTGATTTGGTGCGGTAGTTCTACTCCAACGCCGAAATCATCAACGATGCGATTCGCACTTACGTGAGAGGTATCCACATTGACGTGGACGAGAGGCATACATAAAAGAGATAAGAACAGAGTTGCCTCGGGTAGACAAACCCACATACCCTCCAAAGAAAGATGTACCAATGGCTAGGGTAGGAAAAGAATTGACTGGGGTAGCCAACTTTTCTTGGACTGGGAGGAATTTTCTGAAACAAGGGGAGTTGACAGATAGATATAAAATGCTAAACCTGATTGATGTCTCCAACTTCTCTCCCATAAAAAGATCAAATGAAATTTTATCGAAAATGACTCGCTTCCTCTATGCAATTGGAAGGGGCCATAGTATTGATCTTCCCTCCCTCATTTTGAGTGAAATGAAAAAAGGATGTGATGTGAAAAGAAGTGCACTTCCGTTTGGCACTTTGGTGACGGAGATGTGCATCGACAGGGGGGTGAAGGTGAAACCAATGGAGCAAACACCAATGGGGCCACTCAATAGGGGATCTTTCAAGAGAAGCCGAGGGTATAGTGGTACCCCAGTTGCTAGGCAAGAAGTGCCCCCTCCCCAAGGTGTTTATGATGTGCAGGAAGAGTTAGATCGAGAGGAAGAGAGGGAGCTAGAGAGAGAGAGTACATACAGACTCAAGAGCAACATGATCAGGCAGGCCCTAGCATGACCACCCGACGATCTCTACGAGACATCAGGCCCCAGCATGACCACCCAACGATCTCTACGGGACATCATGCTTAGCATTGAAGCTAAGCAAGATGAGATCTTGAGGCTTTTGAGGGGTGGTGCTAGTGGTGCTGGTGGAGCTAGTGGTGCTGATGGAGAGAGAGGAGAGGATTGAGTATTTCTATTCTTGAGGGGGAGTAGTTGATTTCTATTCTTGAGTGTTTGTTGTTTATTCTTTAGTTTTTGGGAGATTTCTGTACTGTTGTGAAGGAGCTTCTTTTGATACTTCTTATGGATGTTTTGTCATACTTGTATGTCTTTTTAGAGTTGATAGTTGAAGTTATGTTTTGAATATATGAATTGCATCATGGACATTATTGTAAACAAGTACTGTGACGCCCCAAATTTCAAGGGTCCGTTGCAACCCGTGGATATGGAGTAACTCGATATCACGCCGTAATGTCCCATTTGCCGGGATCCATAATTTAACAAAATTCGGGCAGAGTCTCATTTGTACGGGGAGCTCTACCCAAAACACAACCTGTACAATATACATTCACATAACCCATCCGAGGCCCAATATAAAATAATGACCACACCGGGTCCATTTATCTATACTTTTGATGCCCCTACCGGGGTTCCTATGTCAATGTATGAAGTGTGACATTGAATTGTAAAAGTGTGACATTGGCCTGTAAAAGTGTAACATGGCGTGTAAAAGTATAACATGGCCTGTAAAATTGTAACATGTCCTGTAAAAAGGGTAACACTGCCATGTACCACTGTGACCTATAACACACACACCTATGCATCAAACATAGTTAATATAAGTTCAAATTCCAATCATTTTACATACATTACATGCTAGAATTTAATTACAAGTCTAATTTTACAAAAACAATGGATTGAAAGCCATAAGTCGGTTTTTCTTCCTCCTTAAGGGTCCGAGTGAGTGTCGTCCATTGGTGTATAACCCGCACCTGAAATGTTTTCCCGTATAGGGTGAGCCATGCCCAGTAGAGTAATTCCTACAGAAGCTACTCTCCACCTAAGTGCACCTCAAATATTCATATTCCGCACCTTAAATATTCATATTCACATCAACATTTCAAGTAAGAATATACAATTCCAGATTAGAATTCTACCATGCCATGCTATGAAACGAGATGAAATGAGATTCACTAACGCACCTTAACCCAAGCCTACACCGGCTCTTGCAACACAATGCAAATGCCAATGTGTAGAAAATCTGTCATTTATGAATTTCATCCAATGATCATTTTAAAATCTTCGGGTCCTTCGTGGGGTGAGTATTTATGGACTTACACCAACGGCACCCAACCGACACGGAATTCATAGACTTCCACCAACGGTTCTGTGTACACCGACACACTTTATGGACTCTTATACCACTGGAGTGCGTATCCAAGTCATCGGGTCTCTCACTCAAGGGATTTTCTAGCCCTTTTTGCTAACCCCGACCCCATATTCATGCAACCATGCGACTCAGTCGGATTTTTAACCCAACTTTTTTGAGCCCACTCACCAATCACCAGGTATGGTGTTTGATCACCCATGCATATACACACACCCACACTCATGACTCATGCCCAAGAGTGTGATGCCAACATACATATGCAATGAAATGAACCATTGCACTACCAATGCCATGCTCCACATGTAATGAGTGTCATATGGATTAATTTAACCATACATTTCAACATAACCCATCATCTAACAAGTATGGTGTTTGATTAACCATGTACACACACCCACACCCACACCCAAGCTTCATGCCCATGAATGTGATGCCTCCGTGCATATACAATGTAAAGTATCATTGGAACACTATCCACATGTTCAATATGTAATGAATGTCATATGAACAAACTCAACATAAATCAACATGTCCATGGTAAATTATATTACGAGCATATAAATATCATAATTTATCACAATGTCAATATATCACAAGCATGTATATATCAACATTTCATTACAAGCATGTTATTGCACAATTTATGTCCAAAACACACTTTACTCACAAAAGCACACTCTAAATACATAGCATGCCCACACAATACCAAATTTCAAGAAGTTTCACAAGAAACTTCCACATATCAAATTCAAGGTAGAACTTGAATTAAACCATTTCTACACCCATTTCTTCATGTCCATAGCAATAGACAAGTTTTCATCCAACACAATATCCAAGCATGCTATACATAGTTCGTGCAAAACATACTTAATTTTTACCTAGGCATTTAATCAAACACCTTCAAGGCACCACTCATGTAAACACATAATACACTCAAATTCATCATATAACTCAAAAAAATCATAATAAATAATTTCCACATGCCTACTTATCAAAACATCCAAGAAATCACAAATTAGTAATTTCTAATTACCAATTCACACTAGAATTGAGCCTACCCATTTCCATTAAACCAACTATAATAGGCAAATGTTAAAAATACCCAAAAAAAACCCACATAAACCCTATGGACACCTTAGATTAGAAATAAACCAAAGTAGAAGAGAACCCTACCTTTTGGAGTATAAAATCAATGTAGAAAACCTCCAAGAACTTAATCCCAAGCTCAAACCCAAGCTTCTCCCAAAATCTCATTTTTGAATATTCGGTGAAATTCTTCGTTTTTGGAATGGTTGTGTAGCCCTCGCTGAGTAGATTGACTTTGATTCTTGGGCTGAAAATTTATGACCGGCGAAACTCCTTGAATCGTAGAGACAAAGTTGAATTTTTTTTTTTTTTTTTCTCTCTTTCTCTCCAAGGTCTGAAACCAGTAGAGAACCCAGCTGAATAAGTGGGGAAAATCCGATATTTTCCCCTATTTATAATTTTTAAAGCTTGGCCCACGTCGCGCCACACGCCCCCTTTTCTCTGGTCCGTTTTGCCCCGAAACGATAAAATTTTGCTCCGGTTTAAACTCAAAATATTTTATATAAAATTTCTTTAAATTTAAATAAAATTTTAGAACTTTTTATGTTTTGGGCCTTTTTGAGGTCACCCGACACCTGTCGCCTCGAAAAATGTAAAAAATCCGATTATCTCGGAATTCGACGAAAATTGTCTGGGTAACTAGATTTCGCGAGACGAATCTAATGGTGAGATCCATTTTGTCATACGAGATCTAGAAAAATACAAGTTTTCAACCCACACTATAATGACAAATTACCATTTTGCCCCCCCTTTCTTTTTTTTTTTATAAAAAGTTCAAATTTTTCAGGGTTTTACATTCTTCCCCCCTTAAATGAATTTCGTCCCCGAAATTCACACACACATGTATATTCAACCACACGCATACGCAACAGTCATATAATACTAAATGACTATAATAACGTATTTCCATCTTCGAATAAGAAAGGAAAACTGGTACGGATAGTGTCATCGCACTCCCATGTCGCCTCCTCCACTCCTCGGTGCTGCCACAACACCTTTACTAGTCTCACGGTCTTGCCTCACAAAACTTGATCCCGACTATCTATGATACGCACTGGTCCCTCCTCGAAGGTCACATCCGCATCAACAACAGGCTTGCTCCAACCCACCACATGAGTTGGATCTGGAGTGTATTTCCAAAACATGGAGATATAGAATATTGCATGAACACTTGATAGATTTGGCGGTAACACCAACCGGTAAGCAATTGTACCAACCCTCTCAAGTTCTTCAAAGGGCCCGATATACCTCGGCGAAAGCTTTCCCCATTTGCCGAACCTTAGCACTCCTCTCTTCGACATCACCTTCAAGAAGACATGATCTCCCACCTCAAACTCTAGAGGTCGCCGTCGTCTGTCGGCGTAACTCTTCTGCCAATTTTGAGTTGTGAGAAGACGCTTCCGTATCAAGTCCACCTTCTTCGAGATGTCTCTAATCAAATTCGGACCCGCAGAGGGTCTCTCTCCAACCTCCGTCCAACAAATCAGAGATTAACACGGCCTCCCATATAATCTATATACTCGCCTGGAAACTATTGTTGTAGGTGAACTCCACCAAAGGTAAGTGATCTTCTCAACTACCCTTGAGACCTAAGACGCATGCCCGTAGCATATCCTCTAACGTCTGGATGGTCCTCTTAGATTAACCATCCATCTAGGGATGAAAAGCAGTGCTCATCATCAACTATGTCCCCATAGCTCGTTGAAAACTCTCCCAAAAATGATTCGTAAACCTAGGATCCCGATCTGATACTATAGATACGGGCACCCCATGCAACCGGACAATCTCCTACATATACAACCTGCATAATTCCTCAAGTGTGAAGGTCATCCGCACCGCCAAAAAGTGTGCCAACTTAGTAAGCCAGTCCACTATCACCCACACCGCATCAGGCCCTCGTGATGTCCGTGGCAAGTGAGTCACAAAATCCATCGTGACATGCTCCCATTTCCACTCAGCTACCTTCAAAGGCTAGAGTAACCCTGCTGGTCTCTGGTGTTCAGCTTTCACTTACTGACATGTGAGACATCGACTAACAAAATTCCCAACGTCTTTCTTCATCCCGCTCTAATAATACTGGCAACGGAGATCACGATACATTTTTGTGCCACCTAGGTGCATAGCAAATCGGAAGCAATGGAATTCCCTAAGGATCTCCTCTCTGAGCTCCGCAGGCTGGGGAATCACAATCTTTCCCCTAAATCGAAGACTACCATCCGAGTGAATGATCTAGCCCTCGTCACCCGTACTTGTCTGTACCCAGGCCCTGACGGATGATAACTATGTATCTTGACTCTGGGACTCAATCGCCCTACTCAGTACGGAAGATGTAGCCACCAAACTCCCTAAAGTACCCTGAGCTTGCCTCATGTAACGTAGCCCGAACTGTTCCACAGTCTCGAGTATCTGCCACACTAACTAAGACTTCCCGTGACTTCCTGCTGAGTACATCAGCCACCACATTTGTCTTGCCGGGATGGTAATGCAAAGTAAAGTCATAGTCCTCTAGGAACTCCATCCACCTGTGCTGCCTTATGTTAAGGTCCCGCTGTGTGAAGATATACTTTAGACTTTTGTGGCCTGAAAACACCTCAAATTGTTTACCATATAGATAGT
The DNA here is from genome assembly GCA_963454935.2 of Ilex paraguariensis. Taxonomy (NCBI): domain Eukaryota; kingdom Viridiplantae; phylum Streptophyta; class Magnoliopsida; order Aquifoliales; family Aquifoliaceae; genus Ilex; species Ilex paraguariensis. The sequence continues at coordinate 1,095,321 of CAUOFW020001058.1, read as the reverse complement.
GGCGCCAAACCTTCAAGGCAAAAACAATGGTCGCCAACTCTATGTCGTATGTGGGGTAATTCTGCTCGTGATTCTTTAACTGTCGAGAACCATAAGCCACCACCCTCCTGGATTGCATCAATACGCAACTGAGTTCGTTCTTCGAGGCATCATAATACACTGTGTACCTCTGTCCCCTTTTCAAAACTATCAGAATATGAGCTGAAGTAAGCTTCTTCTTCAACTCCTGGAATGCCTTCTCACAAGCCTCATTCCACTCAAACTTGACCTCTTTCCGAGTCAACTTGGTCAAGGGAGCAGCTAATTGAGAGAAGTCCTCAATGAACTTCCTACAGTACCCTGTCAATCCCAAGAAACTGTGTATCTCGAAGACTGACTTTGGTCTTCCCTAATTCATAATTGCTTCCACCTTTTTTGGGTCCGCAGATACACCCGAAATCGACACTACATGTCCCAAAAATTTCACTTCAGTAAGCCAAAATTCACACTTGCTGAACTTGGCGTACAATTGATGATCTCTCAACATATGGAGAACAATCCTCAGACTTGGAGTAGATCAATATGTCATCAACAAAGACCACGATGAACTAATCAACGTAGGGTTGAAACACCCTATGCATGAGATCCATGAATGTCGCCAGGGCATTTGTCAATTCGAATGGCATCATTGTGAATTCGAAATATCCGTACTGCGTTCTGAATGTCGTATTAGGGATACCGGTGCGAAGATCTATTTTGGAGTAGACCTTTGCCCCTTTCAGTTGATCAAACAAGTCATCAATCCTCGGCAAAAGGTATATATTCTTGATAATAACCCGATTCAACTGCCGATAATCAATACACAACCGAAGAGTCTTATCTTTCTTCATGGCAAATAGCACCGGAGCACCCCAAGGTGAAGTGCTCGGTCTAATGAATCCTTTGTCCAATAATTCTTGCAACTGGACCTTGAGTTCCTGCAACTCGGCTGGTGTTATCCTATGTGGAGTCATAGAAATAGGCGACGTACTCAGATGTAACTTAATGTTGAAGGCCATATCCCTATAGGGAGGTAATCTTGGTAGTTCATCCGAAAAGACGTCCTCATACTCACACACAACCCGAAGTAGACCCAATTCCTATCTCACCTCGTCCTCTAAGGTAAGGCTCACAAGCCACCCCATCAACTGCCCGTGCCATCGAGAGTCATACACAGCTTGGGGCCCTGGAACTTAAAACAAATATCCTCTGGTGTATAGGCAGTGACCCTTTCACGATCACAATCAATGACGACTCGGTGTGCCGTCAACCAATCCATACCAAGGATAACATCGAACTCCGACACGTCCATGACCCTACAGTCAACTGTGAGTAGAATCCCCGACATATCTGATCAACACTCACCTTAGCTCCTAGGGGAGAACTCACATGTAATGGCTCTTCCAAGGTTCCAACCTCTAAGTCTAAATCCCTCACACAAGTCAAATCATAATAGAGCACTAACTTAGTATCCCAAAGTAGGGATCAAAATTGAAACGTTGAGAATTCTCTCATTGTCTCACTAGTAATCCGTGTGCCACCCACTAATAGACATCTACACAATGAACTATCTCATTCATCCCTTTTTCCAAACTCCCAAAGTTATGTTTTCTAACCCCAGTGTTTCTCTTTTCCATATACACTTTGCCATGTATATAATTCACACAACAAGTAGCACATAGCATGGAGCAAGTTAAGCACATATCATGAAATGCACAATGATGCAATGGTCTAAACCCATGCCCATCAAGCCCTAGGTAAGTCGTATACCTAAGCTCTGATACCAAGGTGTGACGCCCCAAATTTAGGGGGTCCATTGCTCACCCATCAACCCGCGAAATACCCATAGATACTGAGTAACTCGATATCATGCCGAAATATCCCATTTACCGAGATCCACAATTTAACAAAATTCGGGCATAGTCTCTTTTGTACGGGGAGCTCTACCAAAAACAAAACCTGTGCAATACACATTCACATGACCCATCTGAGGCCCAATATAAAATAATGACCACACCAGGTCCATTTATCCATACTTTTGACGCCCTTAAAATCGGGGTTCCTTTGTCAATGTATGAAGTGTGACATTGAATTGTAAAAGTGTGACATTGGCCTGTAAAAGTGTAACATGACGTGTAAAAGTGTAACATGGCCTGTAAAAGTGTAACATGGCCTGAAAAAGGGAAACACTGCCATGTACCACTGTGACCTATAACAAACACACCTATGCATCAAACATAGTTAATATAAGTTCAAATTCCAATCATTTTACATACAGTACATGCCAAAATTCAATTACAAGTCTAATTTTACAAAAACAATGAATTGAAAGCCATAAGTCGGCTTTTCTTCCTCCTTAAGTGCCCAAGTGAGTACCGTCCATTGGCGTATAACCCCCACCTGAAATGTTTTCCCGTATAGGGTGAGCCATGCCCAGTAGAATAATTCCTACAGAGATTTCTCCCCACCTAAGTGCACGTGCAATGTTCACATTCAAATATTCATATTCACATCCACATTCCAAGTAAAAATATGCAATTCCAGATTGGAATTCTACCATGTCATGCTATGAAACGAGATGAAATGAGATTCACTCATGCACCTTAACCCGAGCCTACACCGGCTCTCGCAACACAATGCAAATGCCATTGTGTAGAAAATCTGTCATTTATGAATTTCATCCAATGATCATTTATGGATTTTTCTCTTTTTTTTTCTCTTTCTCTCCAACATATGAAACCAGTAGAGAACCCAGCTGAATAAGTGGGGAAAATCAGATATTTTCCCTTGTTTATAATTTTTAAAGCTTGGCCCACGTCGCGCCACACGCCCCCTTTTCCCGGGTCCATTTTTGTCCCAAAACGATTAATTTTCGCTCCAGTTTAAACTCAACATATTTTATATGAAATTTTTTTAAATTTTAATAAACTTTTAGAATTTTTTATTTTTTGGAGCTTTTTGAGATCACCCGACACCCATCGCCTCAAAAAATGTGAAAAATTTGACTATTTCGAAATTCGACGAAAATTGTCTGGATAACTAGATTTCACGAGACGAATCCAATGATGAGGTCTGTTTTGTCATTCGAGGTCTCAAAAAATACAAGTTTTCAACCTGCACTATAATGACAAATTACTATTTTACACTTTTTTTTTATTTATAAAAAGTTCAAATTTTTTTGGGTTTTACAAGTATCCTTTTTGCAATGAATGATTCAGTTTATCACTTTTATTTGTTTAAAATGCATGTATAGGATTAGCACTCTAATTCTTGTTAATAACGAAACAAATGTGGATGTTAAGATTGCTTGTGAAAATGACTAAGCACATGATTGGTTTGACACCTCAACTTAACCACCGAGACATAAAACCTCAATTTTTTTTGGAACATTGATGCTATCTCTATTCTTAAATTGTCAAATGTACACAAGTATTGGTTATTCTTGAAGTACAAGGTGATCAGACTCAAAAATAGAATTGTTATATAACTAATATTCCTTGAAACACCCGACATAATCAGTGGAGATGACAAAGAAAACCATGGTAAGTCTTGAGCTTTACGGTGCTTTTTTGAAAGGATATCAACAATTATTCAACGTAAACTCGTTCACTTCTAATCTCTTTCAATAATCTCATTAAACTTGATTTGATGGATGCAACTAAAGTAATCTATTTTTCATAACCCATAGGGAACTTTTGCATACACGTACAAATGCTTATACTTGAGAAAGGATCATAGGCCATCTTTGGATCGAATTTGAGCCTTAGATAATTCTTTTATAAAGTATATCCCTAGTCAGCCATGCTTGAGCCTTCAATGAATGTATTCCTTTTCGACAAAACCCGTGTGATGACCGAGCCACAAAACCATTGATTTACCATACCTTGCTATCTAATTTCTTGCACCCTCTTACAAATCGATATGATATAGAAAGGCAAGAAAAATAGAAAAGAAAAAGGTGGTCACTGTTCAATGACAGAAAAATCAATGAAAACAACCGAAAAAAAAAAAGATACAGTGAGACAGGGGATTGCCAAGAAAGTGAAAAATGGGAAAAATGAAAGAAAGAAATCCCATCCCCAGGCAAAGTGTTGAAAAGAAAGAGGTGTGCTTTACTGCATAAAAAGATAGCTTTTGATCACCTTGATGTCATTTCATTAGCCGCTGACCTCTAGCCCCATTACAACCTACAAAAAGTCCTAGGTGATCTCAAGAGTGATGCATATGTAAGTGATCTACTACAAGTGGGGTATGTTAAATAGAATTTCTTTATTTACATCAATATTCTTCCATGAGATTATGCCAAAGTAAAGTTTGTTTTCCTCAAAACTTCACTCTTATACTAATTATGCATAAGATTTTTTGATTGGCCATCTTCTGATCACATGCCCTTTTGAGAGAAATGTTGCTATAATTGGAGCGATTTGTTTTGCTGAGAGCATTCCTAGAGAGGATTGTGTAATCAAAACTATCCATGGAAGGTGGAAAAAGTGGAATGATTATTATATACCAATTCTCGTTTCCAGTATGACCATCCTACTAATCACGGAATTCCAAATGCTAATGTAACAGGTGCTAATTTTTGCATAGAGTAAGTACCAATGGAAAAGAAATGTAGGGGATAAGTCACAATTGAGGGTTGAGTGTCTCAACGATCATAATGCTTATTCATTTTTTGTTTTGTTTTTCAGCAATCTCACATACACATTTGTTCGACTGAAGTTTGTGGGTAGCTTCACTGAAAACCCTCACGAGAGAACACTCGTCCACTAGGGTAAACCTAGCGGTTCAACGGCTTGTTGCATAAGCTAAATGCAACCGGATAACAAACGAAAAAGGCATTAGGAATAGATTTACCTTTCATTGTCATTGTATTACTAGAGACTAGCAATATTTAGGTTAGCGGGGTGTGATTTGTGCGTAAATTTAACAAATTTTACTATGCCTTTTTGGACTAATTGTGCTTTGATGAAGTTTAAGTAATGACATTTCAGGTCCTAAAGTGAACAAAGGCTCAAGAACCACAAAAATCACACTTGAATGTAACACCAACACAATAGAGAACAAAATTGCAGAAGCTTGGAACAAAGCAAGAACGTTCGAACGTCAACCCACGTTCGAACGTCCTCTGAAATCCTGCCAAGACCAGCTGCTGAGACAATGGCGTGTTGCAGTCAACAAAAGGGAAATGCTAAGGTACTTGAGTACCACGTTCGAACGCCAACTCACGTTCGAACGTCCTCTAGAATCCTGAGAAGACTACACCACTAGAACCTGGCATGTTGCAAGAACCACAGAACAGAAGTACTTGAGTACAACGTTCGAATGCAAATCCATATTCGAACGTTGTCTTGAGTGACTGAGGACTAAGGAGTTGCTGAGTGTACAGTCAATGATGTCAAGGCGTATGGAAGTGACCAAGTCGGAGGCCAAGTCAGTCACCACAGACCACATGAGTGGATGAATTCAAACGTCATTTGACATTCGAACGCCCTCAAAGCAAAGGCAGACTTGACGTTCAAACGCCATATCACATTCGAACGTCCCCCTTTAGACTCCCTACATAATAGTTGATTCCTATGGGCAAAAAACACTATTCACTCATCCTCACCTATCTCTTACCTCCCTCCCCTTCCTTGCCTATAAATACTCCCTTGTTGGGAGCTTAGAAGACATTCTTCCTCTTGTAGAGTAAATGAGGGAGCAATCTTTTCTCTTGTAAAGTAGAAAGTTTTAAGTAATCTAGTTCTTGAACATTTCTTATCTATGTCTATGTTTTCATTTGTATCAACCATGATGGAGACTTAGACTCCCCTTGTAGTTGAAGTCTTTTATTTACTCATGCTAAGTCTTTTCATTCATATTGTGACAACCATGATGGAGGCCTAGACTCCCCTTGTAGTTGTACATACTTTTATTTACAAGTATCAAGAAAGATAGCTCAACTTTTGGTTGTTGTGGAAACCCTCCAAAAGTCAACTAGCTTTCTTCTAATTTTATTGTTCATGTATTTCACTTCCATTGCTTGAGCATCCTTCTTTCTTAAAAGAGTGAAACTCTTTTACTTTTCTAGAGCTTTACGAAAGCCGTGAAGGGTGGAAAGTGATTCACTTATTCTTCATTGAAGAAAAGCTCTTTGTTTAGTTTGCCTTACTTAGTAGCTCCTCCACTTGGAGGGATGAATATCACTCACTTGCCTAGCATGACCAAAACTATGATGAGTGAGTAGTTTTTCATTCACTCTTTAGTAAGAGGTGATGAATATGTAAAGATTACCTGGAAGTTATGTTTGTGCAACTCCTTTATGCTTTAATGATTTATATTCCACTTGTTCTTTGGATGATTGAATGCATCTAGAAAAACTAAGGTACTTTGTATAACCAAGGGTTCCTTCTATGATATGGATGACTCCCGCATAGAAAGACCCAGTGGTTCAAGACAAGCACCTCGGCTAGCTTTTCGTGAAATCTTTTCAATCTCCTACATTATTGCACTTTATTCAAAGAATGGACCATTAATGCCATAGTTGGATGCCTTGTAGAAACTCTTTCTTGTTTGTATACGGGTTGACTCTCGGCACAGACAATTCTTGTAAATTTCTAGAAAGGCATCGGAATCATGTGCTTAATCCTTATAGTGCATCTTTATCCTCTGATTAACTTGCTGTTGACACAAGTGTTAATTGAGTCATAAAGCACAAACATAATAAACCGGGTAATCAATTACATGTTCTAATCCTCGAGCTAAAGGGTGGCTGTTACACATTGAGAATCTTATATTTTGTCTAGAAAACTCTTAGAAAGAACTTGATATTCTATTAAGAAAATCCCACAACTTCAAATCCTCAAGATTTCCAATTACTTGGTCTCTATCACTGCTTACTTCTAAACACTAATCATAGTTCCCTGTGGATTCGACTCCGGACTTCACCGGATTATTACTACAACTTGACCGCCTGCACTTGGGTGTACACATTTTGGATCAAGTCACTACACTACATAATAAGAAGATAGCTTTTGAATAACATTGACGTAATTTCGTTAGCCACTAACCTCTGGCCACATTAAAACTTATACAAAGCCCTAATTGATCTCAAGTTTGATGCATGTGTGTGTTGTCAATCAAAAGTTGGGGCATGTCAAATAGTATTTCTTTATTTGCATCAATATTCCTCCATGAGATTATGCCAAAACATGATTAGTTTGTTTCCTTAAACTTCACTCCTTTTCTAACTGTGCATGTGATTTTTCGATTGACCATCTTCTGATCACATGCTCTTTGAAAGACAAGTCACTATAATCGGAGTGAATTTTTGCTAAGGGCACTTTTAAGAGAGGTTTATGAAATCAAAGCTAACCATGGATGGTGGTAAAGTGGAATGTTTGTTATGTATCAATTCTTGTTTCTAGAATGACCATTCCTACTACATAGGGAATTCCAATTGCCAATGTAACTGATGCTAATTTTTGCATAGAATAAATACTTACTAACAAGAAGTATGCGGGATGTAAGTTGAAATTGAGGGTTGGGTACCTCAATGACCATGATGTTAATTTACTTTAATCAGCAATCCCATATACACATATGTTTGACTGAAGTTTGTGGGTAGCTTCACTAAAAACCCTCACGAGACAACACTCGTCCACTAGGATAAACCTAGCGGTTCAATGGCTTGTTGCATAAGCTAAATGCAACCGAATGACAAACGAAAAAGGCATTAGGAATAGAGTTACCTTTCATTGTCATTGTATTACTAGAGACTAGCAATATTTAGGTTGGGGGGTGTGTGATTAGTAGTTAAAAGTAGCATATTATTATGCTCTTTTAAGACTAATTATACTTTGATGGAGTTTAAGTGATGACATTTCAGGTCCTAAAGTGAACAAGAGCTCAATAACAACAAAAATCACACTTGAATGTAACACTAGCATATTTGGGGCAAAAATTGGAGAAGCTTGGAACAAAGCAAGAACGTTCAAACGCCAACTCACGTTCGAACATCCATGTGAACTACAAACAGACCAGATTGCTGAGACATGGCGTGTTGTAGCCAAGAAGGAAGACCTTGAAGTACTTGAGTACCACTTTCGAACACCAATTCACGTTTGAATGTCCATTTGAATTGATTGAAGACCAAGTGATGAGTGCAAAGTGCCAAGTTCTGCGTAGAGTGTGGAAATAGGTTTCCACAAAATACCATAGGCCACTTGAGTGAGAGCGTCAAACCCCATCTAGCGTTCGAACGCCAATAAAGTAAATATAGAAAAAAAAAAATTGAAAGCCATACAACGTTCAAACACCTATAAAACAAAAACACATACGATGTTCAAACTCCAACTCACGTTTGAACGTCCTCCACAAACAGATTGTAGAGTGGTTGGCTTTCACTTGGTCTTGGGCGGCATACACTATTCTTTCACCACCCCCCTGCTACTCCTTGCCTATAAATACTCCCATTGTGGGAGCTTCAAAGGATGTTCTTGTAGAAGACTAGAACTTGGTTTGTAAGGCTTAGACTATACCAAGAACTAGTCAAGAGTTAGATGCAGGCTTAGACTCCCACTCATATAGCTAGATTTATATTTGCTTCTATCAAGGGAGATAGTTCATTTTTTGGTTGAGGAAGCAACCCCCATTTTTTGCTTGAGGAAGCCACTCTCCAAATGTGACTAGCTTTCTTTTACTTTTATTGTTCTTTTATTTCACTTCCATTGCTTGAACTTCCTTTTTTCATAGAGGAGTGAAACTCTTCCACTTTTCTAGAGCTTTACCAAAGCCGTGAAGGGTGGAACGTGATTCACTCATTCTTCGTTGAAGATTGGCTCCTTGTTTGTTGTACTTTCATTTTGAAACTCCTCTACTTGGAGAGATGAGTATCACTCACTTTTCTAGCTTTACGTAAGCCATGAAGAGTGAGTAGTTCTTCATTCACTCTTTAGTAAGAGGTGATGAGAATGTATTCATTATGCGGAAGTTATATTTGTGCATTTCCTTTATGCTTTAATGTTTTATATTTCACTTATTGAATGATTGAATGCATCTAGCAAAGCTAAGGTACTTTGTATAACCATGGGTGCTTTCTATGTCATGGATGACTCTTGCATGAAAAAACCTGTTGGTTCAAGGCAAGTACCCCAGCTAGATCTTCGTGAAAATATTTCACTAGATCTTCGTGAAAATATTTCAATCTTCAGCATTATTGTGCTTTATCTAAATAATGGAACATTAATGTCATCGTTGTATGCCTTGTAGAAATATTTGCTTATTTGTAGACGGGTTGAGTCTCAGCACAGACAATTCTTGTAAACTTCTAGGAAGGCATTGAAACCATGTGCTTAATTCACACAGTTCATCTTTATCTTCCGATTAACTTTCTGTTGACACGGGAGTTAATTGAGTTATAAAGCACAAGTATAGCAAATCGGATGATTACTTACATATTCTGATCCTCAAGCTAAAGAGAGACTGTTTCACATTTGAATTTATCTTATATTTCATCTAGAAAAATATTGGAAAGAATCTTATATTCTATTCAGGAAATCCCACAACTTCAAACTCTCAAGGTTTTTAGTTATTCAGTCTCTATCACTGCTTACTTCAAAACACTAATCATAGTTCGCTATGGATTCGAATCCAGACTTAACTAGATTATTACTACAGCTTGACCGCCTGCACTTGGGTGTACACATTTCGGATCAAGTCAGTCTCCCATACAAAACCTCATAAGGTTCACTGCCAATGCTAGATTGAAAACTATTGTTATATGCAAATTCCACCAACGACAAATGATCACTCCAACTTCCTTTGAAGTCCAACACACAAGCTCGTAACATGTACTCCAAAATTTGTATCACCTTCTCGGATTGGCCATCCGTTTGAGGATGAAAGGTGGTGCTAAAGTGAAAATCTGTCTCCATTGCTTGTTGTAGACTTTGCTAAAATTGCGCCACAGAATGAGAATCACGATCCGACACAATAAAGAGTGGAACTCCATGTAATCTAACAATCTCACGAATATAAAGCTTGCTCAAGGTTTCTAAAGTGTCAGTGGTCTTCATACTCAAGAAATGAGTGGACTTGGTGAGTTTATCTATAATGACCCATACGACATTATGCTTTCGTGACGTCCGTGGAAAATCAGACATGAAATCCACGGTGATGTGATCCCACTTTCACTCTAGGATAGGTAAGGATTGTAGTAATCCTCCTAGTTTCTAATACTCCACCTTCACATGCTGACACACCACACACTTTGCAACGTACTTAGCCACGTCTTGTTTCATCTCTTTCCACCAATATTGATGTTTCATGTCTTTATACATCTTAGTACTACCCGGATGTATGGAGAATTTTGAATGATGGCACTCACCTAACACTTATTTCCTTACTTGGTCATTGTTTGGTACACAGTCTTCCATGAAATTGTAACTCATCATCATGTATAGACCAGTTCTCAACAACCTCATTCCTCTCCAATCTACCCTGGATAGTTCCCAACTCTGTATCTAATCGTTGTTGCAACTCCATAATCCTTTTTCAGAGAATTAGTTGAGCTACAAGATAAAATAAGCATGGTCGAGCCTTCTGTCTATCCACCCGTAGATCAAATTCCTCCAAAGCATTAATCATCTTCCACCTATTAACTGCAAGAACATTGATTTCACCCCAAGACTTTTTGCTAAGTGCATCTGCTACTACATTTTCCTTCCCCAGATGGTAGTTAAGTGCAACATTGTAATCTTCTAGATATTCAATCCACCTTCTTTGTCAAAGATTAAAGTCTTTTTGTGTGAATATATACTTAAGGCTCTCATGATCAGAAAACACATGAAACCTTTCTCCATACAGGTAACACCTTCACAACTTAAGAGCAAAAACCACAGCGGCAAGCTCTAAGTCATGAGTGGGATAGTTATGCTCATAAATCTTTAGTAATCTCGAGCCATAAACAACTACCTTACCTCTTTCCATTAGCACACATCCCAAGCCTTGTAATGAAACATTTGTGTAAACATTGTATCCTTCCCTATTACTCAAAATAATGAGAACAAGAGCGGTTGTCAACCTTTCCTTCAAGGTGCGAAATGTTAGCTCACACTCTTGCGTCCACAAGAATCTTTCACCCTTCTTCGTAAGGCGAGTCATTGGCATCGCTAGTTTTGAGAACCCTTCCACAAACCTCCAATAGTAGCCTGCTAATCTCAGGAAACTACGTACTTGAGTCACATTCCTCGGGGGTTCCCATTTCATCATGACTTCAATCTTTGCGGGGTCAACAACTACACCTTGTTTGACACAACATAACCAAGGAATTTCACTTCCTTCATCCAGAACTCACATTTACTCATCTTGGCATATAACCTATGCTCTCTCAATGTCTATAGCACTAGCGAAAGATGTTGTTCAGGTTCCCCTTGTGTCCGTGAATAAATCAATATGTCATTAATAAACATAATAAAAAACTAATTTATATACGACTAGAATACTCTATGCATCAAATCCATAAAGGTTGCAGGAGAATTAGTTAGTCCGAACGGCCTTACAGTATATCCGAAATGACCATACCTGGTAAGAAAAGCTGTCTTAGGAATATCCTCTTCCTTGATCCTCAATTGATGATACCTTGTGCGAAGATCAATATTGGTGTAATACTTAGAACCCCTCAGTTGATTGAATAAATAACCAATTCATGGCAATGGATATTTGTTCTTCACCGTCACTCGATTCAACCTTCGGTAGTCCATGCATAACTGAAATGTTTCATCATGCTTCTTCACAAAGAGGACCAGAGCTCCCCAAAGTGAAGTGCTTAAACAGATAAACCCAATAACCAATATTTGGTCTAATTCCTCCTTCAATTCCAAAGGTGTCATTCTATAGGGAGCAATGGATATGAGTTTGGTCCTCAAAAATAGATCAATCGTAAACTCAATCTCTCTCTGTGGGGATAACCTGGGTAGTTCATTTAGGAAGACATCTAGAAAATCCAACACTATCAATACTTCGTCAGATTGGGATCTATCTCGATCATCTCCCATTAAGCTGGCTAAGAAACTCAAATTGCTCCCTACCTTAACTTTCAAGAATCCATTACTCGTAGTGAGAAATGGGTGGAATGAATTTTGATCATTAATGAAATTGAAAACTACCCCACCCGGCAATTGAAATAAGATCCGTTTACAAAAATAATCCATTACCACATGGAAAGTGGATAACAAGTTCATCCCAAATATTATGTCAGAACCCTTTATGTCGAATGCAACCAAGTCTACAATTAATTCTTGATCCCCAATTTGAAGCACACAACCTGTACACACCATTCTAGTGTCCAATCATTCTCCCGAAGACATGTCAATACTCAAAACATGTTCTAGATTCTCAAATTCTAATCCCAATTTAATAGCATATGTAGTATGTATAAAGGAATGAGTAGCACCGGGATCAAATAAAATTCGGGCCTAAGAATTATAGGGAAGCACAATACCTTCCACAACTGCATTGGAAACATCTTCCTCTGGTTAGATCAAAGCAAAAACTCTTCCTTGATTGGTACTGCCTGGGGCTGTAACTGTTAACGATTTCTGGTGTAATAGCTTATTTGCATTTACTTGTCCAACCGTCTAGATATTCTTTTAGGCTAGAAAGATTGGACAATGATTGATAATATGCCCCAGACCTCCACACACAAAGTTGGCTCGTGGGTATACTCCTATCCTCTCCAATAAGCCTTCAACTCCTCGAGCTGTCTAAAATCTCTGTCCAACCACTTGGTCTGGGCGACGGTATGGTGCCTCCCTCTAAACTCCACTACTGCTAGCATTGGTCCTGATCGGACCTCCCCTCACGAAGTTCTATCATCTCTGGTTCTCCTCGATGTCTTTCTCCACCAGTGCAGCTCTGTCGACAAGATCCCTATAGTCTCGGATCTTGTGAGCCACAAGCTTCTCACTTATGGCAGGCCTCAAGCCCTGTTCAAATTGTTTAGCCTTCCTAGCCTCAGTAGAGATAAAATCTATGGCATAGCGGGATAGCTCATCAAACTTTCTCTCATAATCCGCCACCGTCATGCTACCTTGTCTTAGAGCCAGGAAATCCGCACTCATTTTGTCCCTGACCAATTTAGGAAAATACTTGTATTGGAAGATCTGATCAAACTCCTCCCAGGTAAAAGCATAAGTGTTCCTCCTTCTTTTCACTGAATCCCACCAATGATCTGTCTCCCTTTCTAGCAGATTTTTAGCTAGGCCGACCCGTAGATCCTTGGCAACTCCCATGCTATCACACATTTTCTTCACCCGATGAATCCACTTATCCGCCTCCAATGGGCGAGAACTTCCTTGGAAAATAATTGGCCATTGCCTCACGAATTCTCTAAGAACTATCATCCTTTTATTCTCGTCCCCGTTGCCTGGTACAGGAGCTAATGGTTGAAACCCTCCGTTGTGGTTGTTGTTTCCATTCTAGTATTGTACCAAAGTGGTTAGCTCCCTTAGGCATTGACAAATGCCATTCATGCCATCTAGAGGTGTTGTTGGTAGTGGGTTTACTTGACCTCCACGCCCACGTCCTCATTCATGTCTACCGTCCATCCTGCACATCAATTTACAATTTAATTTCCTTAATGTGATAGACACCCTAACTATCACTTTAATTCAAAGCATAAGGCTTGTATAAGAATAAAGTCAACAATTTCATTCAATCCAGTCCTACCTTTCTACTGGTAATCCATAACCTACAGCTCTCATATAAGATCTAATTCCTAGACTCTGATACCAAACTTGTAACACCTCAAAATCCACCTTGAACGACATTACTATCTAAAACCATTCACATCGTGATAGCAACAAATACAATCCATAAATAAAGAAAATTTCATTTATCATACATTCTATATATAGCATCATTCAAAAGAATATGCCAAACCATTGTCATTACATCCAAAAGAATATGCCAAACTATGGCAATTACATCTAAAAATCAAATATTATCTTGCAGCGGAATAAGCAAAATATCATCCATACAATGTCTTAGAATGCATCCCTAGTCTAGAACATAATGAGATCCACTCTAGACATCCCCCTCAGGATCCACGCTTCCATCCAATTGAGATTCCCAAGCTACCAGCTCTTCGAGCTCTTTCTCTAATACAAAATTTGATAATAAATATTGTTAATAGGGGGTGAGCACTAACTTTGTAGAAAAATCCTCTCAAACTCGAACAAGGATTAGAAAATATATAAAATCCGTCGGTCTCATTTTACAAATATCATTTATGACTTTTGAAAGAAATCAATGACAGTTCATCAGATCTCAAGTTTACACAATATCAATATATAGAATGAAGAAGTAAAACCAATTTCGAAACCACAAACCATTCCAATATTAACCATTTCCAATAATTTCTTGTATCATTCCCCACAATGTAACATTACCCACATTATGTATTTGTATCTAACAATTTTGTACCATGATCCCCAATTGTATCTCAGGTAGGAAGTAAGACTTCGCATGAATACACACATTGAGAATATCTTGACCCTCACACAAACACCCAATCCTTGCAAGGATACACAACTTTAGGAAGGGCGTAATGCATCGACAGTGACAAATCCAACCTAGGAATAGTATACTAATTCTCAGCCTCAATACCACATGAGCGAATAATGGTTTAGTCCTCACAAGACACCAACCCCACTACGAGTGGTAGGGAACCTTCAAACCCACGCGGTATAAGAAGCGCATCTACCCACCCTATGATACCCGATCAAAGGTTACCCAAGTTCATCCAAACAACCACATAAGAGATACAATACCAAACCAATTTCTCAAATTACAAGTAAATCAAGAACCTCCAATTCCCATGTATTTTTCTAATGGAACAATTTAAGAAAATATGTAAGAGATCATCAAATATATGTTTTTTAGTGTTCAAACAAAGCAGTAGAGTTTTTAAATCAAGAATGAATGAATATAAAGAGAAAAATCTCTATTTGTTGAAAAAATTAGGTTTTGACATCAAGAACATGAATTTTATGGCTATCAAACCATAACTTCACTCAAAACATGGTAAGATTTGCAAGAACATCAAGAAACAAGGATTCCATAACAAATATCTATGATTAAAAGTCAAAACATACATATATATAAACCCTAGCCTCAATGGACAAGAGTGAGAAGAAACCCTACCTTTCTTCCTTAGCTTTGTGTGAAGAACTAGAGATTTTGATCTGATCCAATGTGCAAATACCTTTTACTCTTGTGTTTTTCCCCTTCTTTCTTCCTTTCTAAGACTTTATAGGGTTTGAAATGTTGAAATGGGGCTAAGAGAGGTGTCCTTAAGTATTTATAGGAGGAGATACAGTCCCTTGTGCACAACTCTGAAACTCAGCATTCATAACTCACGTTCGAATGCCATTTGGCGTTCAAACGTCAGTAGCTCCCAGTACTTTTACTTTTCAATTAGATTTCTCGTAGACACAAAAGTACTGTGACGAACTTCCAGTGAAGTTTTGACCTATAAAGTGGTCGATTTGGAAAAGTTTCGTGAAATAAACTTTTGTAGCTTTGGAAGTCTAGTGTCTACTGTATAAATTTTAGATCAAATAGAATCATGGTAAAAATTTATGGTCTAGATAATAAGGCAGTGTCAAAATTCTTTCTGCCCAAGTTCTATCAAAAATGTGTTTTAACTCTAGAACACTTCCTAACTTCTTATTTTATAACCTATATAGTTCATGCTTCCCTCACTACATATATGAGCATTTCAAAATCATTATGTTATTATATAAAGACAAGAATGTGGGGGTTTACATTTGAACCAGTTTCAAATGGTTTTTGTGGGCTTTTCAATAGAGTGCGGAGGCTAGTATATATGGGAGACATGATTATGAGAAAATGTCGAGACTCATGTTGCTCGCTTGCTTGGCACTATAGTGATGACAAGCGTGCTAGAGAGGGTATCTAAGCTCAAGCGACTTCAGCCTATCAAAAACTTGATTTCATTAAGATTCATTCCCAAACTGAGTTTAATAGTTTTTTTACCATAAATTCAAAACTCTAGGTAGTTTTAAGAAGAAAAAAATAGTTCTTTTAAAGAGGTTTTCATATCAACAAAGTCTAGAGGCCTATGAGACAAAAACCTTAGGAAATCAATCCTATATCACAATTTTTATCCTTGATTCTCAAATCAAAAAGTATTCCAGATATTTGTTGACTAGAATATTTAGTGTCAAATGTCGTGAGTGGTGTGTGAACACCCTAATCAATCAAAAGCTTCAGAGATATGACATCTCAGACTCATCTAAATTCAAAGAAAGTCTTGAAGATCAAAGGAGGAAGATCAAGGTTCAAAGGAGGATAAGTTAGCAACATTCTAGGGGGAGCATGATCTACCCTTTACCGGAAGGAACCGCTGATCTATCAGTTGAGTGTCAAAAAGGAGTTTGTATAAGGAGTACAACACAAAAGGATACGCTATAAGGGGTTATAAATATTTAAGTATATACTGTTGATTTTAATAATGGATGGTTTAGGTTGGACTTGGTCTCATAATTGTTGCCGCAGGTATACCCACATAAAGGCTCACTTGCCTTACTTTTGTGTGACTGGTGGTTATTAGGTCTTCAAGCACACTAGATCGATCTATTCGTGTATATTCATTACAAGTGTGTTGAACGATCTTACTTAATTGTTTCTGTTAGATCATATTTTGTAGTTGACCAATTTCGTAGAGACCGTTGTTGTAAAACCCAAAAAAATTAAAAAATTATTAAAAAAGGCAAAACGGTAATTAATCGTTACAGTACGGGTAAAAAACTCAGATTTTTGTAGAACTTGAATGAAGGAATGGACCTCACCATTGGATTATTCTCGTGAAATGTAGTTACCTAATCAATTTTTGTTGAATTCCAAGATGGTCAAGTTTTTTGCGTTTTATGAGATAATTGGGCATCACGTGACTAGAATAAACACGATCAAAATTTAATTATGAAACTAGAGAAATAATTTAAAGTTAGTTCAATAAAAATACACTAAACAAAACATGAGAAGAGATTTAATTAATTAGGGACAAAATTGGATCAAACGAAGTGAGAGGTGTGGCGCAACGAGGGCCAATGTTTGAAAAGTACAAAAAGGGAAGAAAATTTGATTTTTTTTCCCCATTGTTTAGCCAAACACTTCTGGAAGAGAGAGAGACACAGAGAGAGTGAGAGAGAGACAAAGAGAGAGAGAGAGAGAAGATAAAATCTCAAATTCTCCCACCTTCGATCTATAATGATCTAACTATCGGATCACTTTGGATGGAGAATTAAAGTTACTCTACATGATGAGAGCTACGTATCCATACCAATGATCATGCTTTTCTTCAAAATCTCAAGGTTGATATTTTTAAGATCAAGATTGGGAGGCTTGATTTTGGGCTTTTAAAGCTTTTTCTAAGCCGATATGCACTACAAGAGGTAGGTTCCTTTACTAATAAGGTTTATTTCAAACTTAGGGTTGAAATATGAAATGGTAGGGTGTTAGAGATGAATTCTTACGTATAACACATACCTAGGGTTATTAGAATATGGAAAATGGTATAAGAATATGTTAAAAGCAATTCTTGTATGATTTGGGTTGGATGGAATTGCTTGATTTTGAATGTCATGAA
This sequence comes from Ilex paraguariensis, assembly GCA_963454935.2. NCBI lineage: Eukaryota > Viridiplantae > Streptophyta > Magnoliopsida > Aquifoliales > Aquifoliaceae > Ilex > Ilex paraguariensis. The sequence goes on along the minus strand of CAUOFW020001058.1, from coordinate 1,077,650 downwards.
GAATACGATGTTTTGGGCATGCTATGTGTTTACATAATGTTGCCTATTAAGTGTTTAACAAAATGCTTATGAATGCAAGTATTTTTATGGGGTTGATATCACATGTAACATACTTGGGATTGTTTGTGGAAAATTGATATGTTCATTATATCTCGTATGATGTGATGAGCATGAGATAGAAATTGCAAGTTTATAATTTGATTGCATAATGATATGAAATTTAATTGCACATTACATTTACATATGCACAGATAACATCGCATTCATGAACATTCGACATGAATGTGTGTATGTGCATGTTTTTGATCAAACACTTTCCTTGGTGGGTTGATATATGGGCATGAAAAAGTTGGAGCTAGGTTCGACTAAGTCGCATGGGTTAAATTGAAAATATGTGTTAGGGTTAGCAAGAAGGGCTATATTCTCCCTCGGGTGCAAGACTTGGTAATCTTGAATATGGACTCTCATTGGTACTGAGTCCATAAAGTGTGTCAGTGTATGTGAAACTGTTGGTGGAAGTCCATAGATGCCGTCGATTGGGTGACCATTGGTGGAAGTCCATAATACCACCCCAAGAAAAACATGAGATTTTATAAAATGGTCATTGGATGTCTAACATTAATGGCGGCGACTTGGAATGTGCGGATGCATACGCATGGCATGACATGTGTTATGGGAGCTGGTGGAGGGTTCGCATTTCGTTGCATACGTGATTTCCATCTCATAACATGACATGAATTAGTACCATTCATTTATGACATGCATGTATTTGACTGGATTCTCGATGTGATAAATTACATGTGACATTTTATATGCATATAGGTTGGGGAGTACCCTCCTTATGAGATATTCTATTGAACGTGACTAACCTTTTATGGGAATACATTTCAGGTATTAGACAAGCTTCAAGGGATGACCGAGCAAGATTGTGGCTCTTAAATTACATTTTGTAATCAATTATGTAATTTTTATTTGGCCTTATATAAATCATGTACAAAGCTTGTATTTTGACAAAGACATGTAATGGGACATTATTCCTTTGTAAATCAAATGAATGGAATAGGTGTCGTATGAGTTATTGGGTAAAGAGTTGGATTTTAGAGAGTTTGTGGAATTCTGGGCTCTAGGTACCGGTACCTGGCATCCAGAGAGCACAGATACAGGTACCTAAGCCCATAAGTACCGGTACCCCAAAGATAGTAGACTTAAGTATCGATACCTAGGCTTACTGTAACACCCCAATCCCGCAACACTATTATTAAAAAAAGAAAAATTTATATATATCTTTATAAATTTAGGCAATCCCAATCTTAATTAAAAACTTTGTATTGAAAGAAAACCCATCTTGTCAATATTTATTTTAGGATCATTTTTTTAAAATAAAAGTCTTACACGGACGGCACATCGCCCCCTACCATATAGTATATACATAACCAAAAAAAGAAAATATTTACAAGTGTTGCTTACAAGCCAAAAGAGGAAGAACAAAAATATTGTTATCATGTACAACCCAAAATAGTTTTATTAAAAAAAAAAAAAAAGAAACTAACACGAGCCCTTCCCGACAACTCCTAACTGGACTTCTAGTTTCGGTAGTGGACTGCAAGTTTGTTTACAGTTTACCTAAAAAAATTTCAAGGGAATTTTTCAATGAGTTCTCATTCAAGATTTCAGAAATAAAGCAAAAAAATAATGTGACACCCTTACTCATTAGTGGAAGTTTAATATTCGCGATGCCATAACTTATTCTCGATATCCTGTTTCATTGTTCTACGGTTTCACACAGAGAAAACCATCTCGCCACCTAGGTGATAACACACAACATAATTTAATCATCATATCAGTATACAATTGTCACTCAAACAACTCAACAACATGTGTCTTTTTTCCATTTTTCGTACAACTCACATCACATCAGTAAATTCAGCTTCCGTCCCCTAAAAGAAATCAGCTTTAACTTATCTCAGTCATGAAGAGAAACTCGAACACCTTGGTTACTTTTAGTCACGTAGACTACCCAATCTAACAATTAGCTTTCATCCCTTAGACGTCTTAACTATGCAAATAAAATACGTCACTTAGACATCCAATACTTTACTGTCTCAAACCATTGGGTTTTTATTTCCGCTTGTCATACAGACAACTAAACCAAATATTATAGTCTGCCAAGAAGACATCTTGTTTTCATCGTAACATTATGACACTTAAGCCATTTATTCACAATAGCACTCGCAAGATATAAAGTCACATAAATAATCAAACATTTATAAGTAGATAAAAGAACGGTTAGCGTATGTACGTACCACGTGGAAAATTTATCTTATTGATGACTCCTCCGCCGGAACTTTTTGAGCTGAGTTCTTTACAACACTCATCCCTGGACTTGGAACTCATTATTCACAATCCCATTCAAGTATTAATAAGTTATATCACTTCACTCGAATCAAGTTTTGTAATTTAATCATGCCACGTTCAAAAAATCATCCACACATAATAATATCAATTACTCAAACAGATTAAACTAGTAGTTATAATCAATTCAAGTCACATGAAAATAATATATTCCAATTCATTACATCCAAGGTAAACTTAAAAAATCATATGATTTGCATGCTTCCTTATAATTCCTCGTACCCATGAAATTCATGAAAATTCAAGAACAATTAACAAGATTCCTAATTACTCACCAAACTTCCATTTTTCTTAACCAAAATTCAACCAAGATACAACAATTCCACTATTCTATTTTTCATACAACAGTCCTAATTTAATTTACACACCCACATAAACATCAAGGTGAAACCTTCATGCATTAACCAAACCTCATACATATATATATATATATATAATATCCAAACACATACAAAATACCATACTCTAAATACTTGCAACATTGAAAATTTATATATTAAAGTTAGATTTCTACATCTTGGAATAAAGGAATGGATCACAATTCTTACATTTCCACCCACACTTTACTTTTTCTTTTTCTTTCTTTCCTTCTTCTTCCCTTGGTTTTATTCTTCTTTCCCTCTTGGTTCTTGCTCTAGCCGAAATCTCCAAGTGCACGACCCCTTTTCTTTTCTTTTTTTTTTT
>CAUOFW020001058.1:879339-1074539 GCA_963454935.2 Ilex paraguariensis | reverse complement strand
TTTTATTTTTTTTTTTCTCTTTCATTTCCCTTAGCCTTGCAGGTGACCTTGTTGTTTGTTTTATAGCCGTCACTTGCGTTCCCCATCCTTGATTTTTTTATTTTTATTTTATTTGCATGCAAGACATGTCTTGCACGTCTTCCAAAGTGGACTATTCCATCATTGCTTGCATATTTTATTTTGTATTTATGTATATATATATATATACATATTTCTTACACATATATTTGTACACTTATATGTATATATCCATTTTTTTCTTGTATGCATATTTACACATAAACATGTGTATACGTATATCCAAAAATATGGATAAACATTAAATTCGTATTTTGGACCCTTAATCAATCCTTACACATACTAACACCTTTTATTTTTATAGTAATAAATTAATGTCACATGCGTGTCACCTGATTAATTCCATGTGTGCCAACGTACATAAAATAATAAAGTCATATCACATATGAATGTTCATATTTAACTTTTCACACTTTAAATAAAATAATTTTTCCTATAATCATTCTTTATAAAATTATCTCTATTTATTAAAATATTCATCGTTCATGTTCAGATCTCATATAGCTACTCATAATTAAATACTGGTACCAATCCTACACATGCATGTCACATATGAATATACTTATTACAAATATTATATGTTTTTCATGTGTGTTTGGGGCTTACAATTATAGATAAACGGATACTTTCATACATATTTGTATATCCACCACAACTTTGATTATTTTTTTTCAAAAATTAAACCCAATTTTTATATCGACATCTATACCTGATCTCCTGTATTCTTGATAGCTTACTTTTTAATCATCGAACTAAAATTACTATTCACATAAAATTAACATACACACCCTCACATATTTTTCTTAAGTTCTTAACTCGTGACTAAAAGTTTATCATCCGACTCATACTTATTTTCTTGTGTTTCTAATTGTTTTAATTTTAAATCCAATGATTAAAATAAGTACTTGCACCTAGACCCCCAACACAAAATAAAATACCTAATTAGTTTGTTCATGTCTCACACTCACAGGTACTAGTACCACTTTGTCGAAGGCCTAGGTACCGGTACCACGACATATAGGTACCTATGCCAGGAAACTAGAGGGATTAGGTACCGGTACCACATACTCGAGGTACTGGTACCTTTTTTTAAAAATTGAAATTTCAAATGAAACATTGTCAAGCCTTCACATCTTGAACTCTTTTCTTGGGATGACGTAAATGATTAAATTTTAAGCCTATACTTTGGGATGTGGAGCTTGGAATGGTCGTATAATTATTGTATGTACAGGTTATGTATTTGGTAGAGATCTCGTACAAAGGAGACTTTGTCCAAATTCTATTTTGGTTATGATCTTGGAGCATGGGGTGTAACGATGTGGTATCGAGTTATATGGTACTCATGGGTATTTCAGCGGATTGACGGGTGGTTAATGGGTTAAGAAAGAAAATTTTAGGGCATCACAATTATAAATCTCAACTATTTTTCATGGTCATGATACTATCAAATTCAAGATCTAAAAAAATAATTTAAGAGAGGAGATCAAACGTAAAAAATAATATAATTCAACCTATGTATGCACCTTCATGCTTACGACAAGATAATGACCTAGACACCTAAGATGAACCCTCAGTTTTTATTAACTTAGATTAATTAGGATGAAAATGGAATTGGAAGAAATTTGACTATGACTCTTAGGTGATTTCAAATAGACAGATTTTCTAAATATATTTACGAGTTTTGAAAACATAGATTGAGTCATAATCGGACCTCGTTTTTAGCAACACCATTTAGTACTCAAGAGGACTAATTTTTGCTTGATTTTTGTGCTTCAAAAATTGGTGAGAATCGAGCTATACTCACCAATCTTAGCTAGGTTGGACTCCTGATAACTTAGGGAATGAAATGAAAAAAAACCACGGAAGATAGCATCGAGCTCACTCGAGCGGTGCTTTTGGTTACTTGAATGGTGCATGTTTTAGTTGGGATTGAAATGTGATTTTCATTCTAGTAAAAATCGTCCTGTGACCGCGTTCCCATTAGTCGAGCGATCATTTCCAAATCTAAGTTTTCTTATTTACTAAGACTACCCTTATTTTGGACCTATAAATATGGAGAGCCTTTCGCACAATTGGGTTAAGCCTCTTTTGAGATTTCTAGGAGAGAAAATTATTTTTCTACCTTGAGAGATTCCAAGATAACCAAGATCACTAAACCTAAAGGCTACCACCTCTTCCCAATATCACAACTTAGAGAAAAAGGTCTTATTTGTTTGATAAACCCATTGGTGTGTGCATATAGGGGATCTTTAGCGTGCCCATGATTGTTTGTGGCCTAGATGAACCATGCGGTGGGGAGGTCCAAGTGAAGCTACACTAGACGTCGAATGAGGGTCTTTGGTAGAGAGACAACAAGGAAAATAGCATTTAACCATGGTATTTGCTGAGGTATAAGACTCGAGTATTTGTATGTTGACTTAACTGGTAGTGCATTAACCTTTGGGGAACTAAGAATGTTTCTTGCAATTTTTCTTGAGGAAGATTTATGCATTAACATATCACTTGTGTTCTTTATTGTTTATTGTACACAATTATGATTGTTAGCGCACATGCACACTACGTGTTTGATGTTTTGATTGATTGATATACATTCCTCCATAGTGTGCAATTGAGTTTAGTTTTTTGGATCAATGTGAGAATAATTACAAGTGAATTAATTGAAGATTATTTTAATCAATCGTCATGTGCAAAGTGGGTAGTGGTGACTAAAGTGGTTCTCACATTAGTTGTTAATTCTTTATGGGAAGAGGTAATTGTAGTCGTTTAGGTTTTAATTAGTAATCAATTGGGCTTAAATTTAAAAACCTATTCACCCCCTCTAGGTTAAGTGTATATTGCTCCACATGTATAATCATGAGGTAAGATCCATATTGGGTTCCCCTCCTGAAACAATAATTGGTATCAGAGCATGGTTTCCCTAAGTATATAGACACAAGTAAGCAGTTCTTACTTTTGCTTACATACCTACTTTTTTTTTTAGAGATATGTCATTACTACTTGTTAGTCTTAAATGAATTCTTAAAAAGAAGGCGGTTCAATTGCACGACCACCACTCTTCGATGGATCAAACTTCACATATTGGAAAGCTCACATGAGAGCTTTTCTTAAATCCATTGATGAAAGTATGTGGTAGACCATGCAAGAGGGTTGGAGCCTATACACTGCCACTACAAAAGTTAAAGGTGGTGAAGCGATGGTTGAATTAAAATCCCTAAGGACTTGGTTAAAAATTGAGATAGAGTCAATGAGATGGAACTTGAAAGGCTTGAATGCAGTATTTCAATACTGTGATACCAAACGACATTTGGAGAATCTCAAATAGCAAGACCTCCAAAGAAGCATGGGACATCTTGGTTGTTTGTCATGAAGAGACTTCCAAAGGTACACCTCTCAATTCGAGATTTTGAGGATGCAAGTGGAGGAAATATTTAGTAAGTTTATACTAAACTATGTGATATTATAAATTTATCATTTTCATTAGGTACTAAGGTTGACAACATGTTCATCAAATGGAAAAACTTGAGATCACTACTTGAGAGGTTTCATGCTAAGGTCACATCCTTGGAAACATGATAAGGTCACATCCTTGGAAACAAGTGTCAACATGGAGTTGGTGTTGGTTGAAGATCAAGTTAGGTCAATATTGACTTTTGAGATGAACCTTCAATCCCTAAAGAAATAAAATCGAATTGCCTTAAGCTCAATGAATGTAAAACCCGGGTAAATTTAAACTTTTTGTGAAAAAGGGCAAAATGGTAATTTGTCACTACAGTACGGGTTGTAAACCTAAAATTTTCTAGAACTTAGATGATGAAACGAACATCACCATTAAATTCGTATCACGAAATCATCACCATTAAATTCGTATCACGAAATCTAGTTACCCCATANTTTTCTAGAACTTAGATGATGAAACGAACATCACCATTAAATTCGTATCACGAAATCTAGTTACCCCATCAAATTTCATCAAATTTTGAGATAATAGATTTTTTTGCGTTTTACGAGGCGATCGAGTCTCGGGTAACCCAAAAAATGGAATTTTTAATAAAAAAGTCAAAATTTAGAAAATAATTAAAGTCAAGTTAAAATAAAAATAATTTTACTTGAACCAAGGCGAAGTTTAATCATTTTAGGGCGAAAACGGACCCAAAAAAAGAGGGTTGTGTGGCACAATATGAGCCAAGTAAATGGAGGGTATAAAAAGGGAGAAAAATCTGATTTCTTCCCCCATTTTCTTTAGCCGGTTTAACGTGAGAGAGGACGAGAGGGAAAAAGAAGGAGCTGTCCACTAGTCTCTACGATCTACCACATTCTAGTGGTCAAATCCGCTCGGGCCAAGAGGGAAAGTCATTCTCCTCGACGTGGGCTACAAGACCATACCAAAAATCGAAGATTTCACCAAAGTTCCAAAATTGAGCTTGGAGAAATCAAGGGTTTTGGGTGAGATTGGGATTCTTAAAGGCTTCTACCGAGTGGTTTACGCTAAAGAGGTAGGGTTCCTTCCTACTTGGGTTTATTTTACAATCTAGGGTGTTTATATGAAATGGGTATAGAATGGTTTAAAATAAATTCCTAACATGGAATTGGTATGTGGTAGTTACTTCTGTAATTCCATGGAAATTGGTGTTATGTGGGCATGCTATGTGCTTTTATTATGCCTTGTGAATAGAGCATGTTATTGGCATATAATGTGTAATAACATGCTTGTAATGTATGGTTGGATATAAAAATGTTGATTTATGCTTATAGATACATCGACATTGTGATGGAATTGGTAATTATATGCTTTGGATATAAATTGCCATGGAATATGTTTAAATGTGGTTAATTTTGCTAATGTGGCATTCTATACATATGGACATGACATTGATTAAGCAATGGTGCATTACATTGCATTTGCACAGAGGAACTGCATCCATAGCCATGAGTGTGGGTGTATGTGTGCATGGTTGATATCAAACACCAAATAGGTGGATGATGGTGGGCTCGGGAAAGTTGGATCGAAGATCCGACTAAGTTGCACAGTTGTATGAATAAAGAATTGGGTCGGGGATAGCAAGAATGGCTAGACTATCCCTCGGGTGAGAGACCTAGTGATCGGATACGCACTCCATTGGTATAAGAACCAATAAACTGTGTCGGTGTACGCAAAACAGTTGGTGGAGGTCAATGAATTCTGTGTCGGTTGGGTGCCGTTAGTGTGAGTCCATAAATACCCACCCCAAGAAAGATCCAGAGATTTTTAAATAATCATTGGGTGTGTAGCGCCAATGACGGAGCTTGGAAACCCGATTTTTATACTCATGACATACATAGGGGAAAAGGAGCCATGGAGGGCTCAGGTTGAGTTGCATGAGTGAGTCTCATCTCATTCCATGGCATGACAATGCTAAGATTCCAACATCGAATAACATATTCTTGGTTGGGATGTTGTTGGTTGTAAAGTGTGGCACGAACATTCATATGCACTTAGGTTGGGGAATAGCTTCCGTAGGAAATACTCTACTGGGCGTGGCTCACCCTATATGGAAAATTATTTTAGGTGCAGGATATACATCGGTGGAAGGTCCTCACACGAGACCCCAAGGGTGAAGAAAGCCAGATTGTGGCTTTATTTTAAGTTTTGTAAAACAATTATGAAATTTTCTATTTTGGCATGTAAATACATTGAATTGAATGTAACTTGTATGGACCTTGTATTACATGAAAAACTTCATTATACATGAGTTGAATGGAAATAACATGCTCAAGAATGAGTTGGAAATGAAAAGCAGGTGAAATAGTGTAACGCCCCAAAACCCACTTTGGACGGCATTACAATCTATAAACCATTCACTGCATGAGAGCAACTAAATAAATCCATCATTTAAGAACATTTCATTCATCACATATATCATTTACAATATCATCCCAATAGAATAGGCCAAGCTATGACAATTACATTTCAAAAGAATTACATTTAATTTAGCAGCGGAATAACAAAATACTAGACTAGACATGAACGTCAATAAATTCCTTGGCCTAGCACAAAAAGAAACTACAGCTCTAGACGTCCACCTCGGGATCCACGATCCCGTCTAGTGGAGCTTCCCAATGTGTCAGCTCTTCCAACCCGAGCACTTCCTCTAGATCACGATTTGAAAAATATAGTTTGTAGGGGGGTGAGCACAAAGCTCTGTAGCAACCTTCCACCCAAACTCGAACAAGGTTTAGAAAAACATATAAAAATGGTAGGTCACCTTTTACAAATAGTATATATGAATTTTGAAAGAAAACGTGATATTTTCAAAATATCTCAAGTTTATATATTAACAATAATTAAGTACAAGAGTAAAGCTAACCCCACCAAAAATAACCTTTCCAAAGAGTAAACATACCCATAACGATTTCCACGAGAATCATATCCAAAAGATAACGTTATAGACAATAACTGCCATGTATCTCAAGTGTGATGTAAGATAATCTTATGAATAACACATAGAGGATAGCTTGGCCCACACACACACAAATCCTTGCAAGGATATCAAAATTCGGGAAGGGCACCTACAGATGCATTATCCCATACCAATGCACCGGCAATAACGAATCCGACCCAGGTATAGTATACTAATCCTCTGACACGACACTCGTGAGCTAATAGTGTTTTGGTCCTTGCAAGGCACCAACCCCACTACGAGTGGTAGGAAAAGTTCATACTCGTCCGGAGTAAGAACCACCATATCTACCCACTCTATGATACCCGGTCAACGGCCACCCATAGTCATCCAAACAACTCCATGAGATACAATCACCAACAATTTTCACAAATAATAACAATTCCATAAATCCCCATTTTCACATGTAGAATTTGAATAGAACAATTGAAGAAAAATAAGCAAGAGATCATCATCAATATCATTTTAGTACTCAACACAAAACACTGAAGTTTCAAAGTCAAGAACAAAAGAAGAATCAAGAATAAAGTCCATCTCTTTTGGAAACTAGGGTTTTATATCAAGAAAATGAGATTTCATGGGTATTCAACCCTAACTTTGCTTAAAACATGCTAATAATTGCCAAAAACCAAGGAAAGATGATTTTAAAGCAAATATATGACATTTAGAGTCAGAATACATATATATTAGCCCTAGCATCAATGAACAAAAGTGGAAGAAAACCCCCTACCTTAATGTTCTTGAAAAGACTAGGTTTTGATCTTCTTGAAGTTGAAAACCCCTTTGATCTTGTGTTTTTCTCTTCCTTTACTCGTCTCTAAGGTATCCTAGGGTTTCGAGTGTTGAAATAGGACTAAAGGGGTTGTCCTTAAGTATTTATAGTGAAAGGAAAACTGGCTATTTGCGACTTAAAAATTTAGATTTTTCAAAGACCTTCCGGAAGGTTTGCCTATGTGACAAACCATTTTCATTAACCTTCCGGAATGTTGTGATTGACCTTTCGGAAGGTTTTTTCTACTGGAAGATCATCTTTGTTAACCCTCCAGAAGGTTTATCTTCTGGACAAACATTTTCATCAACCTTCCGGAAGGTTTTGCCTATTGGTTAAATCTTTTACCTTAACCTTCCGGAATATTTTTCATCGACCTTCCGGAATGTTTTATCTGTTTTTCTACAAAACCTCCCTTTTTCATTTCCAATCCATTCCAAACCTTTTCAATTCCAACCCAAGCTTATTCAACATGATTTTGGACATCAAACCTAGTTGGTACAAGTGTTATTACAATGATTTCATATTTTTGCAAGCTAAGCTGAGCTTTAACTACTATTTCCTCGAATTTCCATATTAACATTTCAAAAAGAAGTAATAATTTGCTACAGAAACCTACATACATATATAAAGATAAAAGGGTGGGGTTTACAATGCCCCCCCTTAAAGTAAGTTTTTTTCTCAAAACTTCCCTCAAGTAGTGAATAAATAAGGATACTTCTCTCGCATCTCCAGCTTGGGTTCCCAAGTAGCTTCCTCCATTCTGTGCTGTTGCCGTAAGACTTTCACCAATTGGATGACTTTGTTGCATAGCACCTTCTCCTTGGTGTCGAGAATCTTCACCAGTTATTCTTCATATGTTGCCCCATCTTGAACTTCAATATCTTCCAAATCCACAACCTGTGTTGTATCCAATTGACATTTCCTCAACATTGACACATGGAACACGTCATGTACCCCTGACAATTTAGCGGGTAGCCGAAGTTGATATGCCACTTTGCCTACCACCTTGATCATTTCAAAGGGTCCGATGTATCTTGGTGCTAATTTCCCCTTCTTGTCGAATCTAAACACTCCCTTCTTGGGTGATACCTTGAGGAACACATAGTCCCCCTCTTGAAATTCCAACGGTCTTCATCTTTGATCCGCATAGCTTTTCTGTCTACTTTGTGCCGTGTGTAGTCTCTCCCAGATGAGTTTGATCTTCTCCGTAGTCTCCTGAACAATCTCTGGCCCAAACAAACTGCTCTCCCCAGCTTCTAGCCAATATGTTGGTGACCTACATCGTCTCCCATACAATGCTTCGTACGGTGCCATGCCAATACTTGCTTGATAGCTGTTGTTGTACGCAAATTTTGTCAACGGCAAATGGTCACTCCAACTCTCTTTAAAGTCTAACACGAAAGCTCGTAGCATGTCCTCCAAAATTTGTATCACCCTCTCGAATTGGCCATCCGTTTGAGGATGAAAGATAGTGCTGAAGTGTAATTCTGTCCCCAGAGCTCGTTGTAGGCTCTTCCAAAAGTGTGCCACAAATCGAGAATCACGATCCGATATGATAGAGAGTGGAACTCCATGCAATTTCATGAACTCGCAGATATAAAGCTTGGTCAAGGTCTCTAGAGTGTCCGTGGACTTCATACTCGATAAATGTGCGGACTTGGTGAGTCTATTAACTACAATCCATACTACATTATGCCCGCGCAACGTCCGTGGTAAACCCGACATGAAATCCATGGTGATGTGATCCCACTTCCACTTTGGGATAGGCAAAGACTGTAGTAATCCTCCTGGCTTTTGATGTTTGATCTTCACCTGCTGGCACATCGCACATCGTGCTATGAACCTTGCCACATCCTTTTTCATTCCCTTCCACCAATATTGGCGCTTCATGTCCATATACATTTTTGTGCTACCGGGGTGGATAGCAAACTTAAAGTGATGACACTCTCCAAGTATCTCCCCATTTAGGGACGAATCATCGGGAACACATAGATTCTCCCCATATCTCAGCTCTCCATTTCTCAAAGACCAACCCTCCATTGTTTCTCCATTCTCTAATTTAGCTTGAATCGACGCGAAGTCAGGATCTAAGCATTGCAATTCCACAACCCTACGTTGAAGGGTAGGTTGGGCAACAAGGTTAAATAGGCATGATCGAGATCTATCTTCTCCAACCCATAGATCATAGTCTCCAAGGGCATCCCTTATCTTCCATTTACTTACAAGAACATTGAGTTCACCCCAAGACTTTCGGCTAAGTGCATCGGCGACTACATTGGCCTTCCCCGTATGGTAGTTGAGTGTGAAATCATAATCTTCTAGATACTCAACCCAACTTCTCTACCAAAGATTCAAATCTTTCTGTGTGAACACATACTTGAGGCTTTTATGATCCCAGAACACTTGAAACTTTTCCCCGTATAAGTAACACCTCCATAACTTCAGAGGAAAAATCACAACAGCAAGCTCCAAGTCGTGAGTGGGATAGTTCTGCTCATGAATCTTAAGTTGCCTCAAGCCATAAGCAACCACCTTACCTCCTTGCATTAGCACACACCCCTAGCCTCGTAGTAAAGCATCGGTGTACACATCGTATCTTTCCCTATTACTCAGAATAATGAGGACATGAGCAGTTGTCAACTTCTCCTTCAAGGTGTGAAAGGCTAGTTCACATGCTTGAGTCCACAAAAAATTTTCTCCCTTCTTTGTAAGGCGAGTCATTGTCATCACTATCTTGGAGAACCCTTCCATAAATCTCCGGTAGTAGCCTATTAAATCCAAGAAGCTACATACTTCGGTCACATTCTTAGGTGGTTCCCATTTCTTCATGGCTTCAATCTTTGCGGGGTCAACAGCTACCCCTTTTTTGGACACAACATGGCCAAAGAATTTTACTTTCTTCATCCAAAACTCGCATTTACTCATCTTCGCATATAACTTATGTTATCTCAATGTCTGTAGCACAATAGAGAGATAGCATCCATGTTCCTCGTGAGTCTGAGAATAAATTAGTATGTCGTCAATAAACATGATGACAAACTGATCTAGATACGGCCGAAATACCCTGTGTATTAAATCCATGAAGGCTGCTGGAGCATTAGTCAATCCGAACGGCATCACCGTATACTCGAAATGACCATATCGGGTACGGAAAACAGTCTTAGGAATATCTTCCTCCTTGATCCGCAATTGATGATACCCTGTGCGAAGATCAATCTTGGAGTACTATTTAGAACCCATCAATTGGTTGACCAAATCATCAATCCTTGGCAATGGATATTTGTTCTTCACTGTTACTCGATTTAGCCTTCGATAATTCGTACATAACTGAAGTGTCTCGTCATGCTTCTTCATAAAGAGGACCGAGGCTCCCCAAGGTGAAGTACTCAAATGGATAAACCCAATAGCCAACAAATGGTCTAATTACTTCCTTAGCCCCTTCAACTCCAAAGGTTCCATCTGATAAGGAGCAATAGTTATGGGTTTGATTCCTGGATAGAGATCAATCTTGAACTCAATCTCTCATTGTGGGGGTAGGGGTAACCCAGGTAATTCCTCGGGAAAAACATCCAGAAAGTCTGACACCACCAATATTACGTCCGATTGGGATTTGTCTTGATCAGCTGNCAAAGGTTCCATCTGATAAGGAGCAATAGTTATGGGTTTGATTCCTGGATAGAGATCAATCTTGAACTCAATCTCTCATTGTGGGGGTAGGGGTAACCCAGGTAATTCCTCGGGAAAAACATCCAAAAAGTCTGACACCACCAATATTACGTCCGATTGGGATTTGTCTTGATCAGCTGCCATTAAGCTGGCCAAGAAACTCAAATTGCTCCCTGCCTTAGCTTTCAAGAATCTATTTCTTATCGTGGGAAAATGATGAGAAGNTTAAGTTGGCCAAGAAACTCAAATTGCTCCCTGCCTTAGCTTTCAAGAATCTATTTCTTATCGTGGGAAAATGATGAGAAAAGTTGTGATCATTCTTGAAAGAAACAATTGCCCCTTCCGGTGATTGAAATGAAATCCGCTTGCGTAAATAATCCATTACCGCATGGAAAGTAGACAACAAGTTCATTCCAAATATGATGTTATACCCCTTCATATCTAACACAACCAAATCGACAACCAACTCTTGCTCCCTAATGCGAAGCACACATCCTTTACACACCCTTATTGTATCTGACCATTCTCTCATGGGCATGTCAATACTAAGGGTATGTTCTAGCTTCCCTAAGTCCAATCCCAAATTAAAAATATATGCAGTACGTATGAATGAGTGTGTAGCACTGGGATCAAATAAGATTCAGGCCCAAGAGTTATAAAGAAGCATGATACCTTCCACTACGGCATTAGAAGCATCCTGCTCTAGTTGAGTCAAGGCAAAAACTCTCCCTTGATTGGCGTCGCTGGGGGCTTGAGTGGTCTCTGTTGTAGTGGCTTCAGTGGTGGTGGCTTGTTTGCATTTACTTGCCCAGTTGCTTAATTGGTTCTTGGTGGATTACTTGCCCGAAACCTCCACATGCAAAGCATTGGCGTGGGTCCGTGTCTGTCCTCTCGGGTATGCCACCAGCTCCTCGAGCAGTCTGAAGTCTCTATCCACCCGCATGATTTAGGCGACGGTATGGTGCCGCTCTCTGCCCTCCACTGCTGCTAGCACCAATCCTGATCGGACCTCCCCTCGAGAAGCTCTGTCACCTCTGAGTGTCCTTAGTGTCTCTTTCCACCAGTGCAGCTCTGTCAACTATATCCCCATACTCCCTGATCTTGAGGGCCACCAACTTCTCCCGAATAACAAGCCTTAATCCCTGCTCAAAGTGTTTGGCCCTGCTGGCCTTAGTAGATATAAACTCCATATCATAACAGGATAGCTCGTCAAACCTCCTCTCGTACTTTGCCACCGTCATGTTGCCTTGTCGTAGGGCAAGAAAATTTGCCTTCATTCTGTCTCTAACTGATTCTAGAAAATACTTGTCTTGGAAGATTTGGTCGAACTCCTCCCAAGTAAGCACATCAGTGTTCCTCCTTCTCTTCATTGAGTCCCACCAATGGTCGGCCTCCCCCTCAAACAGATATGTAGCCAAGCCAACCCAAAGGTCCTCGGCAACTCCTATGCAATCACATATCTTCTTTATACGGTGGATCCATTTATCCGCATCCAAGGGGTTAAAGCTCCCTTGGAAGGTAGGTGGGTGTTGTCTCAAAAATTCTGGAAGAACAACCATTCTCCAATTCTCATCCCAGTTGCATGGTACTTGGGCCAATGAATGAGCTCCCCCATTGTGGTTATTGTTTTCATTCTGGTTTCGTACCAGAGTGATGAGCTCCCTTAAGCATTGGTAGATGCCATTCATGGCATCGGGAGGTGGTGGTAGTGGTGGTGGGTTTGCTTGGCTACCACGACCTCATCCACGTTCACGCCTACTGTCCATCCTGCACATCAATTCACAATTTAGTTTCATTGATGTACAAGACATCCTAACTATACTTTTAATCTAAAGCATTAGACGTGTGTAGAATTTATATCAACGATTCTATTCCACCTGGTCCTACACTCTAATGGTAATACATAACCTACAGCTCCCATGTAAGACCTAAAGCTTAAGCTCTGATATCAAATTTTTGTAACGCCCTAAAACCCACCTTGGACGGCATTATAATCTATAAACCATTCACAACATGAGTGCAACTAAATAAATCCATCATTTAAGAACATTTCATTCATCACATATGTCATTTACAATATCATCCCAAAAGAATAGGGCAAGCTATGACAATTACATTTCAAAAGAATTACATTTAACTTAGAAGCGGAATAACAAAATACTAGACTAAACATCAATGTCAATAAATTCCCTAGCCTAGCACAAAAAGAAATTATAGCCCTAGACGTCCACCTCGAGATCCACCAGCCCGTCTAGTGGAGCTTTCCAATGTGTCCGGCTCTTCCACCCCGAGCACTTCCTCTAGACTACAATCTAAAAAATATAGTTTGTAGGGGGGTGAGCACTAAGCTCTGTAGCAACCTTCCTCCCACACTCGAACAAGGTTTAGAAAAGCATATAAAAACAGTCGGTCACCTTTTACAAATAGCATATATGAATTTTGAAAGAAAACGTGATATTTTTAAAANTTCATTTCCAAACCTTTCCAATTCTAACCCAAGCTTATTCAACATGCTTTTGTACATCAAACCTAGTTGGTACAAGTGCTATTACAACGATTTCATATTTTTCCATNTAGCATATATGAATTTTGAAAGAAAACGTGATATTTTTAAAAGATCTCAAGTTTATATATTAACAATAATTAAGTACAAGAATAAAGTCAACCCCATCAAAAATAACCATTCCAAAGAGTAAACTTACCCATAATGATTTTCACGATAATCATATCCAAAAGATAACGTTATAGACAATAATCGTCATGTATCTCAAGTCTAATGTAAGATAATCTCATGAATAACACATAGAGGATATCCTAGCCCACACACACACAAATCCTTGCAAGGATATCAAACTTCGGGAAGGGCGCCTACCGATGCATTGTCCCATACCAATGCACCTACAATAACGAATCTGACCGAGGCATAGTATACTAATCCTCTGACACAGCACCTGTGAGCTAATAGTATTTTGATCCTCGCAAGGTACCAACCTCAGTACGAATGGTAGAAAACGTTTAAACGCGGCCGGAGTAAGAACCACCACATCTACCTACTCTACGATAGCCGGTCAACGGCCACCCATGATCATCTAAACAACTCCATGAGATACAATCACCAATAATTTCCTNACCATATCTACCCACTCTATGATACCCGGTCAACGGCCACCCATAGTCATCCAAACAACTCCATGAGATACAATCACCAACAATTTTCACAAATAATAACAATTCCATAAATCCCCATTTTCACATGTAGAATTTGAATAGAACAATTGAAGAAAAATAAGCAAGAGATCATCATCAATATCATTTTAGTACTAAACACAAAGCACTAAAGTTTCAAAGTCAAGAACAAAAGAAGAATCAATAATAAAGTCTATCTCTTTTGGAAACTAGGATTTTATATCAAGAAAATGAGATTTCATGAGTATTCAACCCTAACTTTGTTTAAAACACGCTAATAATTGCAAAAAATAAAGGAAAGATGATTTCATAGCAAATATATGAGATTTAGAGTCAAAGAATACATATATATTAGCCCTAGCATCAATGAAGAAGAGTGGAAGAAAACCCCCTACCTTGATGTTCTTGAAAAGACTAGGTTTTGATCTTCTTGAAGTTGAAATCCCCTTTGATCTTGTATTTTTCTCTTCCTTTACTCCTCTTTAAGTTCTCCTAGGGTTTTGAGTGTTGAAATGGGGCTAAAAGGGTTGTCCTTAAGTATTTATAGTGAAAAAAAAATCGACTATTCGCGACTTAAAAATTCAGATTTTTCGAAGACCTTCCAGAAGGTTGTAGTCGACCTTCTGGAAGGTTTTGTCTACTGGACGATCATCTTCCTTAACCTTCCGGAAGGTTTTTCTTCTGGACAAACATTTTCATCAACCTTCCGGAAGGTTTGCCTATTAGGCCAACTTTTCTAGAGACCTTCCAAAAGGTTTTGCTCACTGGTTAATTCTTTTACCTTAACCTTCCGGAAGGTTTTTCATCGACCTTCTGGAAGGTTTTTTTCTATTTTTCTACAAAACCTCCCTTTTTCATTTCCAAACCTTTCCAATTCTAACCCAAGCTTATTCAACATGCTTTTGTACATCAAACCTAGTTGGTACAAGTGCTATTACAACGATTTCATATTTTTCCATGCTAAACTAAGCTTTAACTACTATTTCCTCAAATTTTCATATTAACATTTCCAAAAGAAATAATAACTTGCTACATAAACCTACATACATATATAAAGATAAAAGGGTGGGGTTTACAAATAGGCAAAAGTGGGCAAAGAGTACCGGTACAATGACGTCCCATGGGCTAACTGTACCGGTACAGATTTTTCAGTGGGTTAACCATACCGGTACAGTCTTGTCTAGAAGGCAGAGCGTACAGGTATACTGTACCGGTACGGATTTTCCAAAAGGCTCACAATACTGGTACTCTTTCTAAAATTTTGGAAATTTAAAATTTCTTTGCGAAGCTTTTAGGCTATGGGTTCTTTGGTTCCAAGGATATGAATGGACTATAATGGAGTATGGAATGTGGTACGTTAAATCGTGATTTGATTAAATGATAAAATGTACATGGGTTACACGTGTGAGCTATAATCCTGGTTAAAGGAGGACGTTATTAGTGTAACGTCAGATTGTACGATGATCACGGGTACTTCCGCGGATTGACGGGTGGTCAACGATTGAAAAAGGACCCCTAATTTTAAGGGCGTGACAATGAAACAAGAGGGAGGTAAATTTGAGTCACCCCAATCAGAAGAGGAGGACCTAGCTTTAATTGCTAAGAAGTTCAAAAGATTTTTCAATGATAAATATCTTAAGTCCTCATGGTCATAAGCAAAGTCTAGTAGACCTAGAACGCCCTAGAAAGGAAGAGAAAAAGGAGTTAGAAACTCAAAAAGAGTTTAAGAGAAAGGGGCAAGACTTCCATTGCTATGAGTGTCAAGGGTTTGGACACTTGGGTTTGAAATGCCTGAATCAATTAAAGAAAGATTCGCCCAAAGAAAAGAGGAGAGTTTTAAAGGCCATAAGGAGTGATAGTGAAAATGAGTAAAACCTAAGTGTTGATTCCTCTTCTAATGATGATGAAGAGAACTTTACAGCCTTTGAAGGTTCATGCTCCTCTCCCCCTTGAAATACTTCAACATTTGAGGCATGTCCTACCATGACGGTAGAAGACTTGGAAGAAGAAATCCCCACATGTGTGGAGGATGAAGATTGTTTTGAGGATATACAAGATGTGTACAATCCATTGTCTCTACAATTACTCAAACAATAAGAGAAAGTGTTATCCTTGAGTGGTATAGTTAAGTTAAGTGAAGAAGAGACAAGAGCACTTCAAGTGGACTTGGTGAAGTCCAAGGCCCAAATGTGTGACCTATAGGATGAGAAGAAATCTTTCCTTGATCGAATGAGCATTCTTGAGAGAGTGTGTCATGAGCTTGTTAAGTCTAGGAAAAATCTTGAGTTAAAATGTGCCAAACTTGATAAAGATCTTCTTGAATCAAATGAGCTCTCTAATATATTTCATAAAAGCAATGAGAATTTTGATAGGATATTATCTATGGGAAAGAGTGTGAGTGATGTGTGGTTTAGGATACACAAATGAATACATCAACACTTCTTTCAAGACTATGTTTGTGAAGAGTAACACCAACCCATCTCCCCCACAAGGAAGCACAAGTCATAAAATGACAAGAAATGGTAAGGGTAGGAACCTAAAGAAGAATGTTTTAAATGAGATCCAAACCAGTCATGATATGTGTTATACTTATGGAGAACATGGTTACTGTAAGGGGTAGAACCCTCTACTAAGGATTTCGGCTTGACCTGGGTTAACCCACGCGGGCGACCCCCCAGTAGCCTTTACCTCTCTTCGCCAATAGGACCCTTTCCTAAGGCAATCCCACATCGGAAGAGAGTCGTCTCCCCCCTGCCATATAAGTGAACACTTCCTATGGAGGAGGTACCCACTAGGCACCTGATCAGGTCGCTAGTGGGTACCTCCTCCATAGGAAGTGTTCACTTATATGGCAGGGGGGAAGACGACTCTCTTCCGATGTGGGATTGCCTTAGGAAAGGGTCCTATTGGCGAAGAGAGGTAAAGGCTACTGGGGGGTCGCCCGCGTGGGTTAACCCAGGTCAAGCCGAAATCCTTAGTAGAGGGTTCTACCCCTTACAATAAGGCGCCTTTTTGTAAGGGGTAGAAATCGCTACGGATCTCATCCCTCCACTTGAAGGATTCCGGCTGACCTGGCGGCACCGAGCCCCAGTAGCCTTTACCTCTCTTCGCCAATAGGACCCTTTCCTAAGGCAATCCCACATCGGAAGAGAGTCGTCTTCCCCCCTGGCATATAAGCCCTTGCACTCAAAGGAGGAGGTACCCACTAGCGACCTGATCAGGTGCCTAGTGGGTACCTCCTCCATAGGAAGTGTTCACTTATATGGCAGGAGGGGAGAGGACTCTCTTCCGATGTGGGATTGCCTTAGGAAAGGGTCCTATTGGCGAAGAGAGGTAAAGGCTACTGGGGGGTCGCCCGCGTGGGTTAACCCAGGTCAAGCCGAAATCCTTAGTAGAGGGTTCTACCCCTTACAGTTACCATAGTAGATATTGCATGAAAAAAAGGTAAGTCATAGAAAAAAAGCTCATGCATTTAGCTAACCAATCTAAAGCCTTAAACAGTCAAGCTATAAATCTTTCCAAGATTTTTGAAAGGTCAAGTGAGTCCCAAGCATATACATGTATCATCTTCACATGGACCACATACTAGAGTGCCCAAAGTTCCTACTACCCCTAAGGTCAAAATTGATCTACATACATCTAGGGAGAAAAGAATTAGTCCCCCACTCATTCTTAGACCTAACTCGAGTTTTAGGAAGAAAAAACTAAGTATGATTGAGTAGGGAGGACTTGAGAAACTCATTATCTCAACCAAGTTAGAGGCTCCGAGTGCTTCTAGCAAGGTCATGACTCATAAGAAGTAGGAGAGGTGAAAGTATGAATCTAAGTGAGACAATATTACTCTAGGATGCATGAAAATTGAGTTTCGTATCCTTAAATATTCCTTAGAGTAATGTATTGAGATGATGAATTTTGGATGGAGTTATTATAATGTAAATTTGTGTAATTTTGATAATTATAAACATTGAGCATGTGACACATCAAATTTTCATTGCCACTTAATAAGTAATTAAACAGCAAATTACCCATGATACTGTAAAACCCCATACTAGAATTAAAGAAGAATAATATTATCTTAATATTTGTCCTATGATGAATAAAAATATTGTAGAAAAATCAAATTGTTGTTGAAAGATTGATCATAAAGTTTGAGTTTTGGGCGAACTGACTTTCGGGTAAAACTTAGTTTCAAAAGTGTTTAAGTTTGAGAAGGGTGGCTAAGTAATTTTGTAAATATTTTAGGTCAAAAGAAAGATTCCAATAAATCTAGAAGGTTGAAAAACATTGGAAGAGGTTATATGAGATATATATTAGAAGTATTCCGGAGTTAAGACCTATTTTGGAGAGGATTTGGGTAGAATGAATTTGACACTACCTTAGTATTTTAATCATAACATTTTAATATGAAATCTGATTAAGCTAATTTTGGACAGTAGAAACTAGACCACAAGGTCTAAAAAATTGTGTTTCATGAAAATTTCCTGAATTGACTTGTAAATAGGTCAAAATCAAGCTGGCAGTCAGGGGTATGCCATAAGATGTGTTAGGACGGGATAAACATGCGTCTGGACGCACCAGACAGAAGTTGAACGTTATGTGTTGAGAGTTTTCTCCACTTTTGGCATTATAAATACCGAGGGAATGAACCTTAGGCCTATGTTTAGCAATTTTTTGTTCTAGAAAACCCTAAAAAGCTTGAGACGAAGATAGAGAAGAGATACAGGGAGGATTCTCGCTTCAGGATTGATTCAAACACGCTAGGGTTATCTTCAATCATCGGATTAAAGGTAGGGGATTCTTCTTGAGTTCTTTCATTTTTACTTAAGGTATTATCTATGTATGTTTTCAATCTTCTTGATAGTTATATGATTAATATTTATGCGTTCCTGGTTTCTTTATCATTGAAACATAGTTTTGAACAAAATACTTGTTTGGATTCAAAGAATATTTGTTCGAATTTTTAAAACCCTAGTTTTGCTAAATACATGTTTGGTTATGAAAAATACATGGATTCTTGATTTCTAAATTTCTGCTTTTGATTAAATCATGTTTTCATCTAACACTAGTTGTTGTTCTAAGAAATTATGATTTTTAGCAAAATTCTAGAATTTTGATATCAAATTTTGAAGATTTTCTTGATATGATCTCTTGCATATTTTAATTCGTTTATTACGGTAGTATATTGAGAATTTTGTAATTGTGATACTTGAATTGTTAATGAAAATTTTGATTGGTTAAGATTGTGGTTGTTGAAAAAATTGTGGTTTCATCTATTGTATGGTTTAGGTGTGACAGACTTGAATTACCTTCGATAGCTAGCGTAGAGTTTTTGATGTTAGTCTTTTCCAGTGGGTGAGAGATGGTTGCCTAACACTCATAGTAGATTGTTGTTTGTGAGAGCAACCACTATTGTTCACGTAAGTTCGAGGCTGGAGGATGGTATACCTTTTCTAAGAAGGATTCGTCAATGCTGCGGGAAATGGTATACGTCATTCCTAAAGAAGTTTATGATTTGGCCTTGTGGGGAATGATTGAGATTGTTTGGTTTGTGATTGGTGAATGAGGTAGAATCGTTGTGTAGATTCATGAGAAACAACCCAAATATATGAGCATATGAGATGATGCTACTGAGTTATTAATTGATTACTTTAATTTAGACATGTTTATTCCTTTCATTGATTTATGTATTCTGTACACTTGAGATCATTACAAATGTCATGGTTTTACTGTAAAAAATTTATATATGCTATTTTTCAAAAAAGATTTGCCTTCTTTTTATTGATTTAAAAATTTTGTTGGGATTTGAGAGGGATTTCCTACGGCCTTTTGCTCACCCCTTAAAACACACTTACAAATTTTGGCATAGAAGAGGATGTCTATATGGATGAGCAGGTTAATTACACGCTATTGGAGAATCAAGATGTGGACCCTATCTTAGAGAAATAGAGTTATTTTATTTTTTGTTTAGTGTTTGAGAGATTTTCATGAAACAATGTTTTAGCTAGTTTAATTATTCCGCTACTAGATATTCTTTGATTTTGAATAGTAAGTTGGAGAAGTAGAATGTTTTATTGGCTTTATTATTTATTATTTTTCAATTGGATGAAAGGTTTATTACTTAATGATTATCTTTAGTTGCTCTCATGGCTGGATGGTTTGTAAATAGTAATACCTTAAAGGGTGGATTTTGGGGCATTACAAGTTTGGTATCAGAGCTTAAAAATTGGGTCTTACATGTGAGCTATAGGTTGTGGACTATCACTAGAGTATTAGGTTCGGTTGAAGAAACTCTAGGGTTAAATTTGTTTGAAGTTATAGGTTTATAAGATATGTGTTATTTGTTTCTTAGTTTGCTTAAGGATTAGTTATTTGTTTGAATTCATGGATTAGCTAGCTTTGAGGAGTCGACGAAAATTTTGGGATGGATATTGTAGTTTTATACTCCCTCTATTCCTAAATATTTGTCGTTTTACACAATTTTTTTTATTCCATAATATCTGTCGTTTAATTAAACCAAAGCATAATTAATATTTCTTCTTCTAAATTTACCCTTAACTTTTCTATGCATTAGATTAGGTGGAGGCTAAGTGTCTTTCATATTCCTTTCCTTCCTAATACATATTGAATAAGGGTATTTTAGTCTTTTGTAATTATTTTTTACTCATATTACAGCTATTTAATAGCATCCTTAATCCCTGTGCAAAAACCTTAAACGACAGATATTTAAGAATGGATGGAGTATCATATAGTTATGGACTTTTCTAAGAGATGGATGGTAATTTGAGTTTTGGTTAGTAAATGATGCTAGGCATAGATCTTTATGCAAGTGATATTATCAATATTGGAGATGAGTATTAGATAGGATTCGTGACAAAAGACACCCAAACTCGGATTGGACAACTGTAGCAGAAATATCAGTCAAGTAGATCATCTTTCACTAATTGGAGCATAACGCTTTGTTGAAAATTCTAAATTGTGCGCCGTTTTTTCGTTAGAAGCTTAAATCGTGTATCTTTCCAACCATATAGGTCACACATGCTAGAAATACTTGAATTAAGTCAGTGTATTCTCCAAAGATGATAAAAAAATATGCACTATGCTATTCCTTGGATATCAAAGTGTCACGTTTTTTTTCTTAGACTCTAAAGGACTTATCCTTAAGCAAGTTTTCACACTATTTAGTCTTTAATTTAGAGACACCTCCATGTTGATTGAAGTATTTTGATGGATAACAATATAAAATTTGACTATGATTTTGTGCCTTATCAACTCTAAGTATTCTATTCTACTATTAGTGTTGCTTATTTTTTTAGAAATCAAGGAGATATGATAACCCAATTTGGATGTGTGGAGGCAATGTCCACTTAGATGTTTTTAAGATGGACTAATTCTTGAATAATATGGTTTTGGAAATTTATGTGTGTTGCTTAAATGTCATAGAAATTAAGCAATGAATGTAGTTTTGATTTTATGATATGAACCATGAGAGTGTTATGTCTTCCTCTAGGGTGAGTACAATAGTGTGAGATAGTAAAATTCTCAAATATGATCAATTGAAGGAATATGGTGAAGTAACATCGAATGAGTGCCTATTTTGGAATAACGATAGGAATTGTGGTTATGGTTCTTAAATGGACCAGAGTTTGTTTCATAACCATGTACATGAGGTTACCAATATTGGTTTGAAAATATTACAGAGGGTTGATTAAATTTACTTGGATGTATTAATGGTTTGGAAGGGTCATACATAAGATATTCATTAAGGACATTATACTTAGGTGATCTTATTTCCTTGTGGGTTTAGTTCACTACATTTAGACTCTCTAAAGTATTAATAACCAAGAATCTCTTGGTTGAGTATGGGTTTAATAGTGGACTTGTATTTACAAATTTTGATCGAAAATTAAGGTCAATTTATGAAAATGAACTTATAGATATTTAAAACGAGAAATCTAGGAAGCCTAATTAAGTTGTAGTAGTTACCTTTTACCCTTGATATTGTAGGATTAAAGATTAAAGAGGTTTAAAAGCTCGAGGTTAGATATAGTAAACATTTATTAAAATAAAAATGATATCCAAAGTTTGATAGAAACTTCTATTATTTCATGGTATATTTCAATGTTATTGAAGTTGTGTTGGAGAAATATAGAGTTCTTTATCCTGTCTCTATTAGTACATGATTAAGATAGGTTTGATCAGTTATACTTGCGGATTGTTGGTATGAATATTGAAGATTCAAACTTTACAGTAAGTGGTGATAATTGAGAGATCAAATTTGAGGAGTCAATGATGCAACCTGTGCAGATTGGCTTTGAAATAGATGTAGAAATTTTATGTAATTTTTGGTTATCCTAGTAATTAACAGATCATTATAATCCTACAGATTATGAATAATGGTTAAGACTATGATGACTAATATGGTTAAATCAAGGAACATTGGATTAATCATCGGGATTCTTGTTTTTGGTTATGATTATATTACAAGAAATCTGATCGTATTTGTGACACCCCTAAAACCGGGGGTCATTTATTCACCGTTGACCATCTGTCAACCCACGAAAATACCCATGATTGTCGCACAACTAGGCGACACGACAATAACATTTCCTTAACCGGAATTATAACCCACGCGTAAAACTCATATACATTTTATCATTTGATCCAACCATGGCCCAAAGTACCACATTTCATAATTATTTTATGCCTATTTATATCCTAGGAATTAAAGAACCCATAGCTCAAAAATCTTGGCAAAGCAATTTTAAATTTTCAAAATTTTGGAAAGTGTACCTGTACGGCGTACTGGTATGGTGAGCCTTTCGGAAAATCCGTATGGGTATAGCATACCGGTACGCTTTGCCTTCTGGACAAGGCAGTACCGGTACAGTTAATTCACTGGACCTTGTCGACCGGTACTCTTTGCCCACTTTTGCCTATTGCACCTACTTTTCATTTCCAACTCATTCTTAAGCATATTATTTCCATCCAACTCATGTATAATGAGGTTTTTCATGTAATACAAGGTCCATACATGTTTTATTACCGATAATTACATACGATTACATGCCCAAAGATATAATTTTCACAAAAATTATACAAAATGAGCTATCAAAAGCCACAAGTCGGCTCTCTTCAACTTTGAGGCTCGAAATGAGAGTCCTCCCACGGTGTAAACCTCGCACCTAAAAATTATCTCCTACAGAGGCTACTCCCCGTCGTAGATGCATATGACATGTGCACATGCAACAATCAACAATCATAATCCATTCCATACAAGAACATGTCATTCAAGATGGAAATTTCTACCATGTCATGTCATGATATGAGGTGATACTCACTCATGCACCTTAACTTGAGTCCTCACCGACTCCTACAACACAATGGAATGCACGTGTGTAATTCATTTGTCATTGATGAAATATATCCAATGATTTCTTGAAATAAAGCCATGCGTTTATAAACCCAAACATTGTTAGATGTTTCCCATCGAATGAATACATTATAAAACAAAATCATGTGTCTTTATTGGGTTTCGAATTTTGGAATCACACCGCTGGCTTCATACGCCATTACACTTTCCCAGAATTGCACCACAGGGGAGTGTATAGTTGTCGGGCCTTTCACTCGGGAGAGAATCTATCCTTTCTTGCTATACCCGACACAAGTTTTTTTATGCAACCATATGACTCAACGGGATCTTCGATCCAATCTTCCCGAGTCCACTTATCAACCACCAAGTATGGTGATCGATTAAACCATGCAACCACACACCCACACTCATGCCTAATGTCCATGAATGTGATGCCAAAGTCATGCCCAATATGCAATGAATGCCAAATGAGCAATTTCAATATCCATATCATACTCATATGTAATGAATGCCACACGGATTATTTCTTTCACATTTCAACACTTACATTTCCAATTGTGAAACACATCATAAGTGTATGATTTAAATTTACCATAACATCCAAGCACGTTATTTCAATCTCATCAAATAACACTTCAATCATTCAAGGCATATATTTTTGTAAAAGCATAACATGCCCACTTTTCATCACATAACACAAGAATCACCATAGGTAATTTCTACATACCTAATTCAAAATAGAATGTATTCTATCCATTTCTATACCCATTCCCTCATTTCGATAATGATAGGCAAGTCTATACACCTAACCACTTCCTATGGACACCATAGGATGGAAATAAACCAAAATAGGAGGGAACCCTACCTCTTGAAGCATAAAAAGAAGAGTAGAACCTCAAGAAGACCTCCCATGCCCAAGAATACCTCTCAAGCCTCAAAAACCTTGATTTTTCCAAAATCTTNATAGGAGGGAACCCTACCTCTTGAAGCATAAAAAGAAGAGTAGAACCTCAAGAAGACTTCCCATGCCCAAGAATACCTCTCAAGCCTCAAAAACCTTGATTTTTCCAAAATCTTCTCTTTGGATCTTCGGTGAAAGCTTTCATTCTTGGTGTGCCTGCATAGCCCTCGTCGCGGTGATTCACTTTAACTCTTGGTCCGAGGGATTTCGACCGTCGGAACTCTGTAGATTGAAGAAAGAAGGTAGAAATCTTATTTTGTTTCTTTTATCTCNGTCCGAGGGATTTCGACCGTCGGAACTCTGTAGATTGAAGAAAGAAGGTAGAAATCTCATTTTGTTTCTTTTATCTCCTNGCGGTGATTCACTTTAACTCTTGGTCCGAGGGATTTCGACCGTCGGAACTCTGTAGATTGAAGAAAGAAGGTAGAAATCTTATTTTGTTTCTTTTATCTCCTCTCTCTCTCTCTCTCTCTCTCTCTGTCTTCTAACATGTGAAGTCTAATGAAAATAGGGAGAAAATCAGATATTTCTCCCTATTTATGCTCTTTAATTGTGAGGTCCACATTGCACCGCACGTTTCTTATTTTCGGATCTGTTTTTGTCCTAAAACGAATTAATTGCATCCCAGTTTAAGTTCAAATTAATTTTATTTGAACTTTACTTCAATTATAGGAAAATTTTTTAAAATTTATTTTTGGGGACGTTTGTGAGGTCACCCAACACCTAGTTGTCTCATAAAACATGAAACTTCGACTATCTTAAAATTCGACTAAAATTGTCTAGGTAACTAATTTTCAAGAGACAAATCCAACGGTGTGGTTTGTTTTGTCATCCGAGCTTTAGAGAAATACATATTTTAATTCCGCATTATAGTGACAAATTATCGTTTTGCCCTTTTTCACAAAAAGTTCAAATTTTCCTGGGTTTTACATTCTTCCCCCTTAAAAGAATTTTGTCTCCGCAATTCACACACATGCACATTCAACCACATGCATATGCAACAGTGATATACTACTGAATAATTATAATAATGTACCTCCATCCTCAAATAAGAAAGGATATCTGGTACGAATAGTGTCCTCGCGCTCTCATGTTACCTCCTCCACTCCTCGGTGCTGCCAAAACACTTTCACTAGCCTCATGGTCTTGCCTTGGAAAACCTGATCCCAGCTATCCATGATGCGCACCGGTCCCTCCTCGAAGGTCTCATCCGCATCAATAACAAGCTCGCCCCGGTCCACCACATGAGTCGGATCTGGGGTGTATTTCCCAAGCATGAAGACATCGAATACCGTGTGAACACCTGATAGATTTGGCGGTATTGTCAACCAGTAAGCAACTGTACCAACCTTCTCAAGTACTTCGAAGGGCCCGACATATCTAGGCGACAACTTTCCTTGCTTGCCGAACCTGACCACTCATCTTTTAGGCGTCACCTTCAAGAAGGCATGATCTCCCACCTCAAACTCTAGAGGTCGTCGCCGTCTGTCAGCGTAGCTCTTCTGTCGGCTCTGAGCCATGAGAAGACGTTTCCGTATCAAGTCCACCTTCTCTGAGGTGTCTCTAACCAATTTTGGACCCATACTGGCTCTTTCTCCAACCTCCGTACCACAAACCAGAGAACGACAAGGCCTCTCATATAGTGCCTCATAGGGCACCATCTATATGCTCGCCTGATAACTGTTGTTGTAAACGAACTCCACTAAGGGTAGGTGCTTTTCCCAGCTACCCTTGAGATCTAGGACGCATGCCCGTAGCATGTCCTCTAAAGTCTGGATGGTCGTCTCTGACTGACCGTCTGTTTGGGGATAAAAAGTAGTACTCATCATCAACTGTGTTCCCATGGCTCGCTGGAAACTTTCCAAAAAATGAGCCATGAACCTGGGATCCCGATCTGATACTATAGATATGGGCACCCTATGCAACTAGACAATCTCCCGTATATACAACTTGTAGAATTCCTCCAGTGTGAAGGTCATCCGCACAGCGAAAAAGTGTGTCAACTTTGTAAGCCGGTCCACTATCACCCACACCGCGTCATGTCCCCGCCATGTCCGTGGCAAGTGGCTCATAAAATCCATCGTGACATACTCCCACTTCCATTCAGCTACCTCTGAAGGCTAGAACAACCCTATTGGTCTCTGGTGTTCAGCCTTCACCTGCTGACACGTGAGACATCGGCCAACAAAATATCCAACATGTTTCATCATTCTGCTCCAATAATACTGGCGACGAAGATCATGGTACATCTTTTTGTCACCTAGATGCACAGCAAATTGAGAGCAATGAAATTCCCTAAGAATCTCCTCTCTCAACTTCGCCGACTAGGGCACTACAATCCTTCCGCTAAACCGAAGACTACCATCAGTATGCATGGTCAAGTCCTCGTTATCTGTACCCAACCGTACCAAGTCCTTGATGGACAACATCTATGTATTTTGTCCCTAGGATTCGATCACTCTGTTAAGTAGGTAAGGCGTAGCCACTAAACTCCCAAATTTCCCTGAGCTTGACCCATGTAGTGTAGCCTGAACTGTCCCACAATTTCAAGCATCTACCATTCCCGGGAAGCCACACTAGCCAAGACTCCCCCGTGACTTCCGGCTGAGTGCATTGGCCACCACATTTGCCCTACCAGGATGGTAATGCAAAGTGAAGTTGTAGTCTTCCAAACACTCCATCCATCTACGTTGCCTCATATTGAGGTCCCGTTGTGTAAAGATATACTTCAGACTCTTGTGGTTCGCAAATACTTCAAACTTCTCACCATATAGATAGTGGCACCAAGCCTTCAAGGCAAAGACAATGGTTGCCAACTCCATGTTGTGTGTAGGGTAATTCTGCTCGTGGTTCTTTAATTGTCGAGAACCATAAGCAACCACCCTCCTGGACTGCATCAAAATACAACCAAGTCCATCCTTGGAAGCATCATAATACACTTTGTACTTCTGTCCCCTTTTTGGAACTATCAGAATAGGAGCTGAAGTAAGCTTTATTTTCAACTCCTAGAATGCCTTCTCACATGAATCATTCCACTCAAACTTGAACTCTTTTCGGGTCAACTTGGTCATAGGTGCTGCTAAGCGAGAGAAGTCCTCAATGAACCTCCAGTAGTACCTTGCCAATCCCAAGAAACTACGTATCTCGNAAGTAAGCTTTATTTTCAACTCCTAGAATGCCTTCTCACATGAATCATTCCACTCAAACTTGAACTCTTTTCGGGTCAACTTGGTCATAGGTGCTGCTAAGCGAGAGAAGTTCTCAATGAACCTCCAGTAGTACCTTGCCAATCCCAAGAAACTACGTATCTCAAGGACTAACTTCGGCCTCGACCTTCTCTAGGTCTACGAATACACCCGAAGCCGACACCACGTGTCCCAAAAATTTTACCTCCGTAAGCCAAAATTTACATTTGTTGAACTTGGCGTACAACTGGTGGTCTCTCAAGGTTTGGAGAACAACCCTTAAGTGACCCTCATGCTCCTCCTCGAAGTTGGAGTAGATCAAGATGTCGTCAACAAAGACCAAGACGAACTGATCTAGGTAGGGTTGGAACACCATTGCATGAGATTCATGAATGTCGCCAGGGCATTCGTTACTCCAAAGGGCATCACAGTGAACTTGAAATGCCCATACCGCGTTCTGAACGCAATCTTAGGGAAATCTACCTCCCTAATCTACAATTGAAGGTAGCCGGTGGGAAGATCTATCTTGGAGTAGGCCCACGCTCCCCTCAGCTGATCAAACAAATCATCAATCCTCGCCAAAGGGTACCTATTCTTGATAGTAACCCTATTTAACTGTCGGTAGTCTATGCATAGTCAAAGGGTCTTGTCATGTTTCTTAGCAAGCAATACTAGAGCGCCCCCAAGGTGAAGTGCTCGGTCTAATAAAGCCCCTCTCCAACAGTTCCTGTAATTGGACCTTGAGTGCTTGCAACCCAGCTGACGTCATCCTATATATAATCATAGAAATGGGCGATGTACTGGGGTGCAACTCAACAGTGAAGTCTACATCCCTATGTGAAAGTAATCCCGGTAGTTCATCTGAAAAAACATCCTCATATTCACAAACCACTCCAAGTAGACCCAACTCTTGTCTAGCCTTATCCTCTAGGGTAAGGCTTGCTAGCCAACCCATCAATTGCCCATGCCAACGGGAGTCATACACTAATTGGGGTAAAGCATCGTGCTTTTCCCCCTAAAACTTGAAACAAACACCCTCTAGTATGTAGGCGGTGACCCTCTTTCAATCACAATCAATGACAACTCGGTGTGCTGCCAACCAGTCCATCTCGAGCATAAAATTCAAACTCCAACATGTCCATGACCCTAAGGTCTACGGTGAGTAGAATCTCCAAAATCTCTGACTCACAACCCCGACATATCTGATCAACACTCACCCTAGTTTCTAGGAGAGAACTCACATGCAAAGGCTCTTCCAAGGTCTCAATCTCTATGCTCAAATCTTTGACACACGATGCAACAATAAAAGAATGAGATGCACTAGAGTCAAATAATACCCTTGCCCATAAGCAAGAGAGTAGAAATGTACCCTGAATGATCGACTAATCCACTGGCTCAGTCTGAGGTGTGATGGCGTGGACATGCCCCTGGGTTCCTGAAGTCCCGGCCTGCATGCCTTATCCTCCGCCTCGACCCATGCCCTGGCCCATCTGGCCTGATTGCGAAGTCCCCGCTCATGAAGTAGTAGGGGCTTGTGTAGCACCTTGGAACTGGTATTGACTTTCCTAGCCTGTGGTGGGGTAGGAAGGAACAAAGTGTGGCTATGGCTGCCCCACCGAAGATTGGGATTAGAATGCTCCATAGCTCTAAGATCCCCGTTGCTGAGGACATTCCTGCTTTATATGTCCCGATTGATTGCAATGATAGCAAGTCATTTGGCCTGTCTGGTAGGAAAGCCTCTAATTTATTCTCCCTTGGGAGGATTGACCTTAGCCTTAGCTCTGATAACCACGGCTCTATGGAGTCGAAGTCCTTTGCCTCTTCTCCGAACTTGAAGAAGATTGGCCCTCCTTCTTCTTATCTTTAGCACTCGCTTGCCGAATGTTCCGTGTGTCCTCAACTTCCCTCTCAATAGTTATAGCTGTCGTGACCATCGAATCCAAGTTTTGTAGGTAGTGGCCTACAATTTTACCCCTAATGGACAATTTCAGACCATTCTCAAACTTTCTCACCTTGGCCATGTCTGTGGCCACGTAGTCATCGGCGAAATAGGCTAACTCAGTGAACTTAGACACGTATTCCAGCACCATCATTATCCCTTTTTTCAAATCCAAGAATTCCCAGGCCTTTGCATGTCTCGTAGCCGCTGGGAAATATTTACCCATGAAGAGTCTCTGAAACTCTCCCTATGCCATTAACTCTAAGTTTCCTTAGTCCTTTACCCAATCCCACCACAAATAGGATTCTCCCTCTAGCTGGAATGTAGCTAGCATTATCTTAGTGGCATCAAAGGAGATCTCCATAGCCCCTAAGATCTTTTCGACTTGTCGGAACCAACAGTCAGCCACCATCGAATCCGCTCCTCCCACAAAAGTCAGTGGTTGGTCTGCCTTAAACTTCTGAAGGTTATTTGAGCCTCATTGGCCCACATTTGCACTAGTCTATCCAATTGTAGTAGCTGCAACACTAGCATGTGCAATGGTAGCAGCCGTAACACCAATAGCCTCCACGAAGGCTTGATGATCAAAGGCCGGTGGTGGTTAGTTGTTATTCTGTCCACCGCCTTGACGTCCTCTTCCTCTATTTGTCATCTACACATGTAAGATAACAATAGAGCCCCACATACTATTCCATGATAGAGATCAAGTTTAAACTTTGAGATTTCTCCTTGTCTTCCTAATAGTGCGTGTACCACCACTACTATCCCGTTCATCCCTTTTTTTTTCCAACCTCAAGGTTATGCTTTCTAACCCTAGTGTTTCTCCTTTCCTTATACATTTTACCATGTATACACTTCACATAACACATNACATTTCCAATTGTGAAACACATCATAAGTGTATGATTTCAATTTACCATAACATCCAAGCATGTTATTTCAATCTCATCAAATAACACTTCATNTACACTTCACATAACACATAGCACATAACATGTAGCAATTTAAGCACATAACATGAAATGCACAATGAATGCAATGGTCTAAACCCATGTCCAACAACCCTAGGTAAATCACATACCTATACTCTAATACCAAGTTGTGACACCTCTAAAATTGGGGGTCATTTATTAACCGTTGACCATCCATCAACCTGCGAAAATACCCATGATTGTTGCACAACTGGGCGACACGTCAATAACATTCCCTTAACCAGAATTATAACCCACACGTGAAACCCGTATACATTTTATCATTTGATCCAACCATGGTCCAAAGTATCACATTACATACTTATTTTATGTCCATTTACATCCTAGGAATCAAAGAACCCATAGCCCAAAAGCTTGGCAAAGCAGTTTTAAAATTTCAAAACTTTGGAAAGTGTACCGGTACGCTTTGCCTTCTGGACAAGGTAGTACCAGTACGGTTAATTCACTGGACCTCGTAATACCGGTACTCTTTGCCCACTTTTACCTATTTCACCTACTTTTCATTTCCAACTCATTCTTAGGCATATTATTTCCATCCAACTCATGTATAATGAAGTTTTTCATGTAATACAAGGTCCATACAAGTTCTATTACCGATAATTCCATACGATTACATACCCAAAAATATAATTTTCACAAAAATTATACAAAATGAGCTATGAAATGCCACAAGTCCACTCTCTTCATCTTTGAGGCTCGAAATGAGAGTCCTCTGCCGGTGTGAACCTCACACCATAAACTTTTTCCCATATAGGATGAGCTACGCACAATAGAGTATCTCCTACAGAGGCTACTCCCCGTCCTAGATGCATATGACATGTTCACATGCAACAATCAACTATCATAATCCATTCCATACAAGAACATGTCATTCAATATGAAAATTTCTACCATGTCATGTCATGATATAAGGTGATACTCACTCATGCACCTTAACCCGAGTCCTCACCAACTCCTACAACACAATGCAATGCACGTGTGTAATTCATTTGTCATTGATGAAATACATCAAATGATTTCTTAACATAAAGTCATGTGTTTATAAGCTGAAACATTGTTGGATGTTTCCCATCGAATGAATACTTTATAAAACAAAATCATGTGTCTTTATTGGGTATCAGATTTTGGATTCACACCGCTGGCTTCGTACGCCATTACACTTTTTCAGAATTGCACCACAGGGGAGTGTATGAACCAAGTAGCCGGGCCTTTCACCTGAGGGACAATCTATCCCTTATTGTTATACCCAATACAAGTTTTTTTCATGCAACCATATGACTCAACGAGATCTTCGATCTAGTCTTCCCGAGTCCACTTATCAACCACCAAGTATGGTGATCGATTAAACCATGCAACCACACACCCACACTCATGCCTAATGTCCATGAATGTGATGCCAAAGTCATGCCCAATATGCAATGAATGCCAAATGAGCAATTTCAATATCCATATCATACCCATATGTACTGAATGTCACATGGATTATTTCTATCACATTTCAACACTGACATTTCCAATTGTGAAACACATCATAAGTGTATGATTTCAATTTACCATAACATCCAAGCATGTTATTTCAATCTCATCAAATAACACTTCATTCATTCAAGGCATATATTTTTGTAAAAGCATAACATGCCCACTTTTCATCACATAACACAATAATCACCGTAGGTAATTTTTACGTACCTAATTCAAAATAGAATGTATTCTATCCATTTCTATACCCATTTCCTCACTTCCATAATGATAGGCAAGCCTATACACCTAACCACTCCCTATGGACACCATAGGATGAAAATAAACCAAAATAGGAGGGAACCCTACCTCTTGAAGCGTAAAAGGAATAGTAGAACCTCAAGAAGACCTCCCAAGTCCAAGAATACCTCTCAAGCCACAAAAACCTTGACTTTCCCAAAATCTGCTCTTTAGATCTTTGGTGAAATCTTTCATTCTTGGTATGGCTGCATAGCCCTCGTCGCGGTGATCGACTTTAACTCTTGGTCTGAGGGATTTCGACCATTGGAACTCTGTAGATTGAAGAAAGAAGGTAGAAATCTTATTTTTTTTCTTTTCTCTCCTCTCTCTCTCTCTTCTAACGTGTGAAGTCTGATGAAAATAGGAAGAAAATAAGATATTTCTCCCTATTTTTACCATTTAATTGTGGGATCCACATTACACTGCACATTTCTTATTTCCCAGTCCGTTTTTGTCATGAAATGAATTAATTTCATTCCGATTTAAGTTTAAATTAATTTTATTGGAATTTTTCTTCAATTATAAGAAAATTTTATAAAATTTATTTTTGGGGACGTTTGTAAGGTCACCCAACACCCAGTTGTCTCGTAAAATGTAAAAAATTTGACTATTTTAGAATTTGACGAAATGTGTCTAGGTAAGTAATTTTTGCGAGACGAATTCAACGGTGAGGTCCGTTTCATCATTCGAGTTCTAGAAAAATACGTATTTAATTCCGCATTATAGTGGTAAATTACCATTTTTCCCCTTTTCATAAAAAAATTAAATTTTTTTGGGTTTTGTAGTATTGAATTGAGGGAGATTATTGTGATCCTTTGAAGGCTATCTTTACTTTATGAATTAGAAATATATTTATTCTGGATTGAATAATGAGAATTCAAGATTATATGGAACCAATAGAAAAGATAAGGTGTAGAAACCACAAGGGATTGATTACATGGGTTATTGATTCTAGCTCAAGGTTAGAGATTGAAAAGGAATACTTGAGACAGAGAAAAGGAATAGTATTAATCGAGTTGGTGAATAATGTGGAGATATTAAGATTGATCTAATAGTAGGAATTCGAATGTGTGAGTTATGAATGAGATTTTAAGGCTTATGGAGTTGAGCACAAGATTGAGGACTGAAAATAAATATTTTAGAGCTATAATTTGACCCTTAGCCCAAGTAGTAGATGTGATTTTTTGCTAAAATTTCTTTTTGAGGAGAAAGATAGATTGTTAGTGTATATATTCTAGAATACAAAATCGTAGGACAAGTGTGGTTAGGTTTCATTTGTACATTTTGGTGGAATCTGATATATCTTCTCAGAACTTTCAAACCTATGAGAATTCTTATATTGTGACTAGTTTTGATTTGTGAATTGGTGGATTATAATTTATATCAGAGTGCGCAACGAACTATTTGAGTAATGACTACAATGGTGAAGATAAGGATCATCATTAGGAATTTCACATAGATGTGCAACCTAAGAGTTGATCCTAGAATATTGACTTATGTGGGAGTGTGAATTGAAATTATTGTTAGGTTTCAAAGATTTTGAATTCCTCTTAAGTCATTAAGAATGTTGTATCTATTTCAGGAATCAAGATAAACCTTACCATAATGTCATTAGTAAGTTTTGTGTTATACCATAATGTTAGTATAGGAATGATGAGTAACGCAATTAAAAGAACTGCATTTGAGTTATTTTGATATGATTATGGCTAAGCTACATGTAAGAAGCAATTATGAAGTTTATTGAAATGATTGGTGAAATTTAAAAGAGAAGTGATATTTGATGAGTAGACAATTAAGTGTTATGATCTAGTAGTTATGCATGATAATAAATTACTTGAAACAATCATATAAAATTATTAAGAATAAAGATGATAATGAATTCTAATGAAGGAAGGTAAACTTGAGTACTTCACTAACTGCAATAATGATATACGTTGAAGGGATGAATTTAAAATTTAGAATATGATATTTGTGAAACCCGGGAAAAATTTGAACTTTTTCTGAAAAAGGGGCAAAATGGTAATTTGTCATTATAGTGCGGTTTAAAAATTGGTATTTTTCTAGACATCAGATGATGAAATAGACCTCACCGTTGGATTCACCTCGCGAAATCTAGTTACCCAGAAAAATTTCGTCAAATTTTGAGATAGATGGGTTTTTCACGCTTTTCGAGGTGACAGGTGTCCGGTGACCCCCAAAAATGAAATTTTTATAAAAACTTTAAAATTTAAAAATTTTTTTAAATAAAGTTCATATAAAATATTTTGAGCTTAAACCTGTACGAAATTTAATCGTTTCGGAGCGAAAAACGGACCCGAACAAGTGGGGGACACTTGGCGCAACGAGAGCCAAGCCTTGAAAAATATAAATAGGGGCTACNTTGAGAGGATTTTACTACAGAGCTTCGTGCTCACCCCCTACAAATAAAAATTTTTTAGATTTCACACTTGAGGAGGAGTTAGGAGCCGAGGAGCCCACCCATTGGAATTCTCCGCTTGATNCATTTCAGCTGGTTCCAACGTGTGAGAGCAAGAGGGAGAGAAAAGGGAGAAAACAAATCTTCTTTCGCCGATTCTCGAAGTTCCGTCGCTTGGATCAACTCGGACCAAGAGTCAAAGTTCATCTCCTCGACGAAGGCTACGCGTACGTACCAAAAACAATGGATTTCACCGAAGATCCAAGAGGAAACTTTGGGAAAAATCAAAGCTTTGAGGTTGATTTGGTGTTATAGAAGTTCTTCCACTTCTATTGAGGTAGGGTTCCCTCCTACCTTGGTTTTATTCTTACTTTAAGTGGGCTTTTAGTGGCTGAAATTGGTGTATATGTGGGCTGTCCAAATGGACTGTTTTGGTGCTAAAATAAGGGCTGTTTTGTGCACTAATTAGGGGCTGTTTTGTGCACTAATTAGGGACTGTTAAGGGGCTGAATTTGGGCTGTTTAAGGGGCTGTTAAAGGGCTGAATTATGGACTATTTTTAGGCCATGTTATGGACTGAAATTGTGACTATTTTTGGACTATTTTTGTGGACTATTTTTAGGCTATTTTGTGGGCTATATACGGGCTGTTATATGGTGGTTTGTATGGGCTGTTTTGTGGTTTAGATAAGAGCCGTTACGTGGGCTATTACATGGGCCGTTATGTGTTATATTATGCCTTAATGATTAGGTGTGTTATTAGCCTAAAAGTTGTGATATCACTTGCCTATGATTATGAAAGTGAAATTATGGACTTATGACATGATTTATGATTGGAAATGCAATTGTTGGTATATGCATGTTATGATATATTGAATTTGTGACAAATATGGTATCTATATGCTTAGAACATAACTTACCATGATATGTTGAGATTGTTCATATGTCATTCATAGCATATTGAACATTGTATCATTGTTCATAGAGGCATCACATTCATGGGCATAAGTCCTGAGTATGGGTGTGTGTGTGTGTGTGAGTTGGGCATGGTTCATTCAAGCATCATTCTTAGTGATTGAAGGGTGGGCTCAGAAAAGTGGGATTGAGTGTCCTACTGGGTCGCACGGTTACATGCATAAGAAAACTTGTGTCGGGTATAGCAAGTAGGGCTAGACACTCCCTCAGGTGAAAAACCCGGCCACTTAGTTCATACACTTACCGGCGGTAAAATTCTAGAAAAGTGTAACGGCGTAAGGAGCCGGAGGTGCGATTCCTGAATCCGATACCCAATAAAGGCACATGATTTTGATATATAAATTATTCATTTGATAGGAAACATCCAATAATGAAATGGTTTTATGACATATAGTTGATTTCAAAATGATCTTTGGATGTGTTTCATTAAAGACGTTGTTTTACACATATGGGTTGCATTGTGTTGTGGGAGTCGGTAAGGACTCGAGTTAAAGTTGTATGAGTGAGTTCCATCTCATTTCATTGCATGGCATGGTGAATTCCAATATAGAGTTGCATATTCTTACTTGGAATGTTGATGTGAATATGAACTGTCAAAGGTGAACATTGCATGTGCACTTAGGTGGGGAGTAGCCCTTATAGGATATACTCTACTAGGCGTTGGCTCACCCTATACGGAAAAAATTTTAGGTACGGGTCATACGCCGAGGGACTTACTCGGGCACTTAAGGATGAAGAAAAGCCGACTTGTGGCTTCCAATCCATTTCTTTTGTAAAATAAGACTTGTAATTAAAATTTGACATGTAATGTGTAAAGGAATTGTAATAGAGTCTATATGGACCATTTTAATATAGTCTTGTATGTTTGTATGAGTATGGATAATTGGATCCGGTGTGACCAATGTTTACTTATAAATGGATCCGATGTGGTCATTGTTGAATATTGGACCTCGGATGGGTCTTGTTATTATATAATACATAGGTTATGTTTTGAGTAGAGTTTCCCTTACAAAAGAGACTCTGCCTAAATTTTTAATAAAGGATGGACCCGGGTAAATGAGGCACAACGTTGAGATATCAAGTTACTCGGTATCCATGGGCATTTCGCGGGTTGATAGGTAATCAACGGACCCCCAGATTTTGGGGCGTCACAATATTCTATATTGATCTTGGATTGGATGCTTAAAGGATGAATAGAAGTTGAGATTTCGTGGCCAAATGAGTATTAAATAGACTAACTCGACAATTAAGTTTCGAGGACAAAACGTTCTTTTTGGGAGGTAGATTGTAAGACCCCATACTAGAATTAAATATGAATAATATCATCTTAATATTTGTCTTTGGATTAATAAAAATATTATAAAAAACGCAAATTGTTGTTGGAAGATTGATCATGAAATTTAAATTTTGGGCGAATTGACTTTCGGGTCAAACTTAGTTTCGATGGTGTTTAAGTTTGAGAAGGGTGGCTAAATAATTTTGTAAATATTTTTAGGTTAAAATAAGATTAATGAATCCAGAAGGTTGAAAAACATTGGAAGAGGTTATATGAGATATATATTAGAATTACTCCGGAGTTAATACCTATTTTGGAGAGGGTTTGCGTACAAATGAATTTGACACTACCTTAGTATTTTAGTGATAACTTTTTAATTTGAAATCTGATTGAGCTGATGTTTAGACAGTAGAAACTACACTAGAAAGACTACAAAAGTGTGTTTCACGAAGATTTCCTAAATCAGCTTTTAAATAGATCAAAATCAAGCTGGAAGTCGGGGGTATGCTGTCAGATGCATTCAGATGGGATAAACACGTGTCTGGACACACCGGGCACAAGTTGAACGATCCGTGTTGAGATTTTTCTCCACTTTTGGCAGTATAAATACCTAGGGAATGAACCTTAGGCCTATGCTTAGAAATTGTTCGTCCTAGAAAACCCTAGAGAGGAAGAAAGAGAAGAGACACGAGGAGGATTCTCGCTTCGAGATTGATTCAAACACGCTATGGTTATCTTTAATCATCAGATTAAAGATAGGGGATTCTTCTTGAGTTCTTTCATTTAGGATTAGAGTATTATCTATGTATGTTTTTATTCTTCTTGATATTTTTATGATAAATATTTATGAGTTATTGGTTTCGTTATCATTGAAACATAATTTTGAACAAAATGCATGTTTGGATTCAAAGAAAATTTGTTCTTGAATTTCTAAAACCCTAGTTTTGCTAAATACATGCTTGGTTATGAAAAATACATGGATTATTGATTTCTAAATTCCTATTCTTGATTAAATCATATTTTCATCTAATACTAGTTCTTGTTTTAAGAAATTATGATTTTTGACAAAATCTTAGAATTTTGATATGGAATTTTGAAGATTTTCTTGATATGATCTCTTGCATATTTTAATTTTTTTTATTATGGTAGTATATTGAGAATTTTGTAATTGTGATACTTGAATTGTTAATGGAAATTGTGATTGGTTAAGATTGTGGTTGTTGAAAAAATTGTAGTTTCATCTCTTGTATGGTTTGGGTGTGATAGACTTGAATTGCCTTCAATAGCTACTGTAGAGTGTTAGAGGTTATTCTATCCTAATGGGGGTGAGATGGTTGCTTAACATTCGTGTTAGATTGTTGTTTATGAGAGCAACCATTATTATTCACATAAGTTTGACGCTGAGGGATGGTATACCTTTCCTAGGAAGAATTCGTCAATGCCGTGGGAGACAGTATATGCCCTTCCTAAAGTGGTTTGTGATTTGGCCCTGCAATGAATGATTGAGATTGTTTGGTTTGTGGTGGGTGAACGAGGTAGAATCGTTGTGTAGATTCCTGAGAAGCAACCAACATACATGAGAATATGAGATGATGCTACTGAGTTATTAATTGGTTGCTTTAATTCAGACATGTTTATTCATTTCATTGATATACTATATTCCATACACTTGAGATCATTACAACTGTCATGCTTTTACTAAAAAAAAATTATATATGCTATTTTCAAAAAGGGACTTGGCTTCGTTTTATTGTTTTAAACACCTTATGGGATTTGAGAGGGATTTCTTATGGGTTTTTGCTCACCACTTACAACAAACTTACAAATTTTGGTATAGAAGAGGATTTCTATGTGGATGAGCAGGTTGATTACGCTCTATTGAAGAATCAAGATGTGGACCCTGTCTTAGAGGAATAGAGTTGTTTTATTTTTTGGTTTAGTATTTGAGAAATTTTTATAAACTAATATTTTATAGTTTAATTATTTCGCTGCTAGATATTCTTTGGTTTTCAATTGTAAGTTGGAGAAGTAGAATGTTTTATTGGCTTTAGTATTTATTCTTTGTCAATTGGATGAATGGTTTATTACTTAATTGTTATCTTTAGTTGCTCTCATGGCTGGATGGTGCATAGATAGTAATGCCTTCGAGGGTGGATTTTTGGGTGTTACAGATACCGTTGCTATGCTCCGATACCACACTGTGAGACCCCTAAGTCCAGGGGTCCTTTCTCAATGAAATTCTGACAGAGTCTCTTTTGTACAGAAAGTTGTACCCAGTATACAACCTGTGCATACAATACTACTATGATGTTAATACAGTCCAACATCAATATTCAAGCATTGTATACATTGAATATGAACTCATTACCATCATCATACAACATAAATTCATTCCCAAAAGAATATATGTCCATAAAGTCCCAATTAGATGCCTTTAAAATGAAATAATATACGAGCTATATTTTACAAAATATAAAAGGCAAAAGTAAATGACACAGGACTAAACAATTCAAAATGAAAGCCACATTTCGGCTTCATCCTCAAAGTGGGCCCAAGTAAGGGCTGTAAACGAAAACACGTGTGACGTCCCTAAAATTGGGGATCCTTTTTCAACCGTTGATCACCCGTCAACTCGTGGAAGTACCCGTGATTGTCGCACAACCCGACATCACGTCAATAGCATCCCCTTAACCAGGATCATCACTCACACATGTAACCCGTGTACATTTTTACCATTTGACCCAGTCAAGGTCCGATATATCACAATTTATCCTTATTTTATGTCCATTTATATCCTTGGAACCAAAGAACCCAAAGCCTAAAAGCATGGAAAGACAGTCTTAAAGTTTCAGATTTTTGGAGAACCTACCTGTAGGTTTTGTCTACTGAAAAAGTCCTACCGGTAGGTTTTGCCTGATAAACAAAATTCTGCCCATACAAGATCCTACTGGTAGGTCCTGCCCAGATTTGCCTATTTCACCTGTTTTTCATTTCCAATTCATTTCAAAACATA
The DNA here is from genome assembly GCA_963454935.2 of Ilex paraguariensis. Classification (NCBI taxonomy): domain Eukaryota; kingdom Viridiplantae; phylum Streptophyta; class Magnoliopsida; order Aquifoliales; family Aquifoliaceae; genus Ilex; species Ilex paraguariensis. The sequence goes on along the minus strand of CAUOFW020001058.1, from coordinate 1,034,517 downwards.
TTATTTCTATCCAACCAATGTATAATGAAGATTTTCATATTACACAAGGTACATACCAACTCTATTACATTCATTTCCATGAATTTACATATCAAAAACAAATTTTCATAATCATCTACAAATACTCAAAATAAAGCCACATCCTGGCTTTCTTCATCCTTGAGGTCCCATGTGAGGGCCTTTCATTAACGTATACTGTGACACCCCAAAATTCGGGGTCCCGTTGATCGCCCATCAACCCACGAAATGCTTGTCGATATCGTATAACTTAATACCACACCATTGTGTCCCATTTATCGGGATTCATAATTTAACAAAATCGGGCAGAGTCTCTTTTGTACGGGAAAACTCTACCCAAAACACAACTTGTGCACCGTACCATCACATGACCCATCCGAGGTCCCATATACAAATGTTGACCACACCGAGTCCAATTATCCATACTTTCACATCATGAGTTTATGCATTAAACATAGTTAATACAAGTTCAAAATTATAATTCATTTACAAACATTACATGCCAAAACGTAGTTTTAACAAAAGTTTACACAACAGTTATGGCTAAAGGCCACATGTCGGCCCCTCTTCACCCTTGAGGCCCTGAATGAGAGTCTTCTGCCGGTATGCACCCCACACCTGAAATGTTTCCCATATAGGGTGAGCCAACGCCTAGTAGAATACTTCCTACAGAGACTACTCCCCATCCTAAGTGCATATGAAATGTGCACATGCAACAAGCCACCACAAATATCTACTCCAACAATAATAGACAATTCAATGTTGGAAAATTATAATGCCATAAAATGAGATGAGACTCACTCATGCACCTAATCCCGAGTCTGCACTGACTCCCACCACACAATGCGATGTACTTGTATAATGAACTCGTCAATTGACGAAAATACATCCAATGACCATTTGAAATAAAGTTATGTTTTTCTTGTAAAACCAAGTCATTGATGGATGTTACCCATTGAATGAGTGTTTTGTATAATAAAATCTTGTGTCTTTGTTGGGTAGCGGAGTTTTGGAATCGCACCGCAGGTTCCACCAACCAAATACACTTTTATGGAATTTCACCGCCGGGAAGTGTTTGAACCAAGTGGCCGGGTTTTTCACCCGAGGGAGAGTCTAGCCCTACTTGTTGTACCCGACACAAGTTTTCTCATGAATGCAACCGTGCGACTCAATAGGATGTTCCATCCCACTTTCCTGAGCCCACCACCAACCACCAAGGATGATGTTTGATGAACGATGCACCCACACTCAAGCTTATGGATGTGTTTACCCCGTGCATACGCAATGTAATGCATCATTGCAAACTACTACCATGTTCAATATGTAATGAATGTCATATGAATAATATCAACATATCTCATGATCAATTATATCCAAACATATAAATTCCATGATCATCATAATGCTAACATATCGTTAAACATAAATAAACATAACCTTTCAAGTTGTAAATTACATCATAAGCATATGATTTCACTTTACCACATTTTCCAAGCATGTTAATTTATCAAACACAACTTCAATCATTCAAGGTATTTTATCAAACACCTTCAAGGCACCAATCATGTAATCACATAATTCACTCATATTCATCGTATAACTCAAGAAATCATATTAAGTGATTTCTACCGTTGACCACCTGTCAACCTATGGAAAGATCCATGAATGTCACACAAACCGACATCACATCAATAATATCCCTTTTGTCTGGGATTTTAACTCACACGTGTAACCCGTGATCCTTTAATCATTTAATCCAATCGAGGTCTAACACACCTCGATATATATCATTTGAAACCAAAGAACACATAGTAATGAGTGCAAAACATTACATATTTGAAGGCCTCATTACATGCATTTTAACTCAACTTTTGCATGTAAGTACTTAAAGTGAGCCGAAATTATGAATAATGTTGATGTTTGGATGTTGCAAGTATTTATAGCATAAATCAAGTATTTTAGAACCTTGTAACTATCTTGGATGTGTGGTGAAGGTATGGCCACATTACATGAGGATTTGGAGGCTTAGAAGTTAAGAAATCAAAGAGGTATTGGTGTTTGGTAACAAAGGCACCAGCACTAGCTCCCTCTGGTGGAAGTACCTTTTTTTTCTCTATTTTTACCATGATCCACGCAGAATCTGGAAACGTTAAAAATGCAAAAGTTGTAGACCTAGATGTCTTATGTATTGTGTCAAAATATTAGATCAATCCAATGGTTGGATCAAACGTTATGACGATTCTACGACAACTGGTCCGGTATCGGNTCAATCCCACGGTTGGATCAAAAGTGATGATGATTCTACGAGAATTGGTCCGGAGCAGAAAAGTGTACCGGCTTTTCTTCACCCAATTTCTATATCCATTGCAAATCCTTTCTTACAAGATTTATTTAGCACATTTAGGCACCCTTTTCCCACACTTAACATACACTAATGGTGCATTCAACAAGATTATTTATCTCAAGTCATGCCACCCATCCTTAATATCCCTTTTTAACTAAACCTTCAATTTCAAACTAGAAATTGATTATATCCTTTCTACACCAACTCCATAACCATAGGCAAGTGAATTACATAGTTCCATATGCATACCATTTTTCCATCCAACCAACTATCGTAGAAAAATTTTAAAATACACAAAACAATCCATGTAAACCCAATTTTTCAAGAGTTTACACTAATAGCTTCCACCTATCAAATGTGAGCTAAAACTTGGTTTTTCTTCCTTCTCTTTTAATCTCCCTCACTTTAGGTTTCTAACAAGAAAGAACACACACACACACACNGGGATTTTAACTCACACGTGTAACCCGTGATCCTTTAATCATTTAATCCAATCGAGGTCTAACACACCTCGATATATATCATTTGAAACCAAAGAACACATAGTGATGAGTGTAAAATATTGCATATTTGAAGANGTGAGCTAAAACTTGGTTTTTCTTCCTTCTCTTTTAATCTCCCTCACTTTAGGTTTCTAACAAGAAAGAACACACACACACACACACTAATGTATGAGTTAAACACGCTCACTTTTCTACATATTAAAGCACACATAACTTCCATCCAAGAAATTATACAAATACTTCCACATAGCAAAACAAAGTAGGACTTGAATCAAACCCATTCTACACCTACTTCCTCAAGGCATAAAATAACATTTGCTATTTAATCACAATTCACAACACACATGTTATACATAGCTCATGCTACTAACACATTCAATTTTCAAGTGATTTCACAAGTGATTCCCACATATCACATACAACTAGAAATTGACCTAAGCCATTTCTACACCCTTTTTCATTCCCATTTTATCTATTTCACATGCATAGGTGAGTGATATATATATATACTCTTTAATAACCTACACATTTCATATACACTATAGGTAGGAAAACCCCTACCTCTTTGAAGTGTGGAGACTTCAAAAACACCAAAACAAGCCCTAAGTTCTTGATTTTCCAAAAATTTGCCTTTGAATCTTCGGTGAAAATCGTTGTTTTTGGTACCCACGCGTAGCCCTCATCACGTAGATCGACTTTAATTCTTGGCCCGACAAATTGCGACCAACGGAACTTCAAGAATCGACAGAAGAAAACTTGAAAACTCTCTTTCTCTCTTCTTTTCCTCCAACGTCTGAAACCAACCAGCAAATGGGTAGGAAAATATCTGATTTTTTAGATATTTCACTCTATTTATACTTTTCCAAGGCTTGGCCCGTTTTCGCCTCGAAATAATTAAATTTTATACCAGTTTAAGCTCAAAATATTTTTCAACTTTCAAAACTTTTATAAAAATTTCGTTTTTGGGGATCACTGGATGCCCGTCGCCTCGAAAAATGTGAAAAACTCAACTATCTCAAAATTTGACGAAAATTGACAGGGCAGCTAGATTTAGCGATGCGAATTCAACGGTGAAGTCCGTTGTTCCATCTGAGCTCTATAAAATATTTATTTTAAATCTGCATAATAATGGCAAATTACTATTTTGCCCTTTGTCGAAAAAAATTTAAATTTTTCCGGGTTTTACATATACTCCGCACCTGAAATATTTTGCGCGTATAGGGTGAGCCACGCCTTGTAGAGTATTTCCTACAAAGGCTACCATGCATACACACCCACACTCATGTCCATGGATGCAGTTCCTCCGTGCAAATGCAATGTAATGCACCATTGCTAAATCAATGTCATGCCCATATGTAATGAATGACACATAAGTAAGTTTAACCACATATCTACATATTTCAGGGAAATCACCAAACTTTATAACAATGCTAATATATCAATGAACATATATCAACATTTTATTTCAACAACATATTCCAAGCATGTCATTACATAATATATGTCAATAACACACTTTATTCACAAGGTATAATATAAATACGTAGCATGCCCACATAATACCAAATTCCATGGAATCACACAAGTCATTTCCACATATTAATTTTCAAGTTAGGAATTTATTTTAAACCATTTTTATACCCATTTGCATTCCCATTTTCAATACCCATTTCATCAATTTCACAAACATAGGTAAGTGCTAAGTCTCTACAACCTACCCATTTCATATATCATTCTAGGTTCGAAAATAAACCAAAGTAGGAAGGAATTCTACCTCTTGAAGAGTAAAACAACGTTGGGAAGCTTCAAGAACCCACAACAAGCTTGAATCTCCATGTTCCCAAAATCTCGCCCTTGGAATCTCACCCAAACCCGACATTTTTGCTGTGGTTGTGTAGCCCTTAGCGAGGAGAGTAACTTTTGTTCTTGGCCTAAGTGGATTCGAGCACTCGATCTCCGTAGATCGTAGAGAGAAGGTTGGATTTCTCTCCCTTTTCTCCTCTCCCTCTCTCTATCGGTAATGGCTGAACAAAAATGGGGAGAAATATCATATTTCTCCCCTTTTTATACTCCCAAAGCACTTGGTCTTCAACACGCCACACGGTCCTATTTTTTGGGATTTGTTTTTGCCCCGAAACGATTAAATCTTGTCCTGGTTTAAGTTCAAAATATTTTTATTTTAACTTGCCTCAAATTATTTTCTAACTTTTGAAATTTTATTAAATAGGGTCACCCGAGATTTGAATGCCTTGTAAAACGCAAAAAATCCAACTATCTTGGAATTCGATGAAAATTGACAAAGTAGCTAGATTTGGCAAGACGAATCCAATGGTGAGGTCCGTTTAATCATCCGAGATCTAGAAAATTTCAGGTTTTTAACCCGTTCCATAGCAACATATTACCATTTTGCCCCTTTTTTTAAAAAAGTTCAAATTTACCCGGATTTTACATTCTTCCCCCTTAAAAGAATTTCGTCCTCGAAATTCATAAACATATACACACTTAACTACATGCATATGCAACATTAATATTACACTTATAATTATAAAAGTGTACCTCCATCCTCGAATAGGAACAAATAGTTGGTACGTATGGTATCCTCACGCTCCCATGTCGCCTCCTCCACACCACGGTGCTGCCACAACACCTTCACTAGCTTCACAGTCTTGCCTCGCAAAACCTACTTTCGACTATCCATGGTACACACTGGTCCCTCCTCAAAGGTCCAATCCGCATCAACAATAAACCCGCCCCAACCACTACATATGTCGGCATAGCTCTTCTGCCAGCTCTGAGCCGTGAGAGGACGCTTCTGTATCAAGTCCACCTTCTTCTAGGTGTCTCTAACCAAATCTGGACCCATAGAGGCTCTCTCTCCTATCTTCATCCAACATATCAGAGAACGGTAAGGCCTCCCATATAGTGCCTCATAGGGTGTCATCTGAATGCTCTCCCGATAACTGTTCGTGTAGGCGAACTCCACCAAGGGTAAATGCTCTTCCCAGCTACCCTTGAGATCTAAGACACATGCACATAGCATGTTTGATGAGCCCATAATATTGTATATTTGACGGCCTCATTACATGAATTTAAACTCAACTTTTGCATCTAAGTACTTAAAGTTAGTCGAAATTATGAATAATGTTGAATTTTCGATGTTGCTAGTAATTATAGCTTAAATGATGGATATTAGAACCTTGTAACTAAGTGTGGAGGAGTGGTGAAGAGATGGACACATTACATGAGGATTTGGAGGCTTGAAAGTAAATGAAATCAAGGAGGCATTGGTGTTTGGTAACATAGGCATCAGCAGCCACACCATTTTGTAGCAGTATCTTAGTTTTTCTCCTTTTTTGACTATGATCCACTTCGAATCTGAAAAGGTACAAAACATAAGAGTTGTAAATCGGGATGTCTCCTATATTAGATAAACATTTCAGCTTAATCGGACTATTGGATCAACAATTATGATGAGTTTACGAAAACTGGTCCAGAGTAGAAGTGTACCGGTACGCGTACTGGTACTTTGAGGCTACTGCATTTCGGGGTACCGCATACCGTTACACTTTGCTGAAATAGCCCAGAACGCCTGTTTTTCATGCTCCACTTGCTTGGGGGTCCCACCATTGATTCTCCCACTTGCTCCTGACTTCCCTTACACATTTACATGCCTCCTACACCCTTATTGAAGACTTTGAAGGCCATTGCAGTTATGAGGATGGGAGAGGAAGGGGCAGCCAAGAAAGTTGCAGGATAAGGTCTTCCTAGCCTGTCAAAAAGCCATCAAACTCACCTCCCATTGATGGGAGGTCTGCACACACCTAGGGGGACCCTCCATGGACGAAAATCCAAGGCCCTTCACCATATATTTAGCATTTAACAAAGATTTTGGGGTGGCTACCTAAGCTTAGAAAGCTCCAAGGAGGAAGATAATGAATAGTAGATAGAAGAATTGGATTTTTGCATTTTCTTCCATCGTTTCACTTGTATTTTATTGTAAGACTCCTGTAAACTTCATTATTTACTTTTAATGTCATTTATTTCAAGTGCTTTGCAAGTTTAATTGAGTATCTTAGTTTCTACCATTGTTGTCTTAAGTATTCTTCATTTCCTAGCTTTAAAATGGGTATTGTATATTTTTCTTCATAGTTTAAGGTTTCTTGCATTAAGTTAAGTTCCATGTTTCCTTTCTTTATTATGTCTCTTTACATTATGCATTTACTTCTTGCTTTCATGAGTAGCTAGAGTTTTAGTAGGCTACTCCCACGGAAACCTCCTCTTGGGTTTGCCATTTCAACTTATTTTCTTTCCTTTTCTCAGTGTATGATGGTTCAGTTTGACTGGGGTTGAGTGCGGACATGATTGTGAGCCTTTGATATCCCGTAGGCTTAGTCATGGGTTATGCTTGGATCCTCAGTACCATCTCATCCCTCACTTCCCACGAATCAATCGTTTATCTATGCAGCATTGGAGGAAGGTTTCGAGTTGACTCAGCATTCCCATTGGAGTGAACCCTTTGGATTAGCCAACACTTATTTTTTTCATTTCGTTCTCATCAAAACTTCACTCACAAAACTCAAACCAAAAGATTTTACACTTTTTATTTTCACAAAATCACCTTCACACACTTAAACTTTCCTTCCCTGAGGAGATGACCTTGGAATACTTTTCCAAATAAAGCACGACACTCAAAAGACTCCTTGCGCTTGGGGAGCACTTTTGTTCACACATGCATTTCATTTTGTACATTTCATTCATCCACCATTATGTTGTCCCATCTCTTGCATCATTCCGAGGGAGAATGACACTGCCCCATTCCTATAAGTCATACACACATTGAGGGATGATGTTACGAGGCTAGGGAATACAACGAAAAACATCAAGCAATGTCCTCTAATATCTGGATGGTCCTCTTCGACTGACCATCCATCTGGGCATGAAAAGTTGTGCTCTTCATCAACTGTGTCCCCATGGTCCATTGGAAACTCTCCCAAAAGTGAGCCATAAAGCTAGGATCCTGATCCGATACAATAGATACAGGCACCTCATGCAACCGGACAATCTCTCGTACATATAACTTGCAAAATTCCTCCAGTGTGAAGGTCATCCGCATTGCCAAAATGTGTGCCAACTTCATAAGCCGGTCCACTATCACCCACACTGTGTCATGTCCCCGTGATGTCTATGGAAAATGAGTAACAAAATCCATCGTGACATGCTCCCACTTCCACTCAGCCACCTCTAAGGGCTAGAGCAACCCAGCTGGTCTACAGTGCTCAAACTTGACCTACTGACACGTGAGACATCGTCTGATAAAATTTCCAACATGTCTCTTCATTCTGCTCCAATAATACTGGTGACGAAGATCATGGTACATCCTCATGCCACCTAGATGCACAACAAATCGGGAGCAATGGAACTCCCTAAGGATCTCCTCTCTCAGATCCGTTAACTAGAGAACCATAACCCTTCCCCTATATCGAAGACTGCCATCCGAGTGAATGGCCTAGCCCTTGTCGTTGGTATCTGCCTGCACTCGGTCCTTGATGCATAATAACTTTGGGTCTTGTTCCTGGGACTCGATCACCCTACTTGGTAGGGAAGGCCTTGAGTTCGATCACCAAGCTTCCTAAAACACCTTGAGTTTGATCCTTATAGTGTAACCCGAATTGTCTCATAGTCTCGAGCATTTCTGTTCCCGAGAAGTCACACTAGCCAAAACTCCCCATGAGTTCCGGCTAAGTGCATCAGCCACCACATTTGCCTTACCGGGATGGTAATGCAAAGTGAATTCGTAGTCCTCCAAATACTCCATCCACCTGCGTTGCCTCATATTAAGGTCCTATTGTGTAAAGATATATTTCAGACTCTTGCGGTCCGAAAATACTTTGAACCGCTCACCATACAAATAGTGGCGCCATACCTTCAAGGCAAAAACAATGGCTACCAACTCTATATCATGCGTAAGGTAAATCTGCTCCTGGTTCTTTAATTGCCGAGAATCATAAGCCACCACCTTCTCGGACTGAATCAAAAGATATCCAAGTTTGTCTCTAAAGGCATCACTGTACATTGTATACATTTGTCCCCTCTTTGAGACTATCAAAATAGGAGTTGAAATAATCCTCCTCTTTAACTCTTGGAATGCTTTCTCATATGCATCATCCCACTGAAACTTGACCTCTTTTTGGGTCAACTTAGTCATAGGTGCGGTTAATTGGGAGAAGTCTTCAATGAAACTCTAGTAGTACGCTGCCAGTCCTAAGAAATTGTGTATCTAGAATACTGACTTCGGCCTCTTCCAATTTAGAACTGCCTTAACCTTTTCCGGGTCCACGGATACACCTAAAGCCAACATCTTTCATCCTTATTCACCTCAACTAATTTGAGAAGGTCTTAAGAAGCATCATTTGACATTTTTTTTCTACAATCACCAAATATCTTCGTTAATAGCTCAAGTAATGCAATTCCAATCATTTAATCCCCAAAAGCAAGTGAAAATGGAATGATTAGCACATGAAAATATGCTATATTTTTGTGCTAATCACTAGTCTACGTAAACAGTTATGTGCAGATAGAGTAAAACAATAATAAAAAGTATCCTCCAGTTCAAGGATCCCATATGCGTTATATTAGTTAAATACTGGAAATGCTTCCTTAAAACAATCAACTTCCATGTTACTAGCAAGTTAATTGGTAGGTCTGATGTATATAAACTATCACACAACAACTTCTTAGGTTAGTTGGTGGTATCCATGACAACTGACTAATCCAAGCAAACTAGAAGAAGAAGCCATTCAGAAGGAATACTTGAATTATTCATTTGTCTTCATAATAGTAGGTGCATAGATAATAAACCATAACACAGCCACTTCTTAAGTAAACTAGTGGTAGTAGTCATAACACACCAACTTCTTAGGTTAGCTGGTTATAGATATGTCAATTAACTAATCCAAGCAAACTAGAAGGATGAGTCATTCATGAGGAATACTTGAATTATTCATTTGACTCTCTATGTGATATATATACACCAGTCAAACATCCTCAGCATTCCGGTGGAGGACTAGCCATACCGATAGGAATGTCGTGGTTGTTAGACTGGTAATATTATCCTTTATACCAGTTAAATGATCTAAGTAATCAAGAAAGACAAGTCATTCATGAGGATCACTTAGGTCATTCATCTGATAGTTATATATATATATAAGTTAAACCCTAATAACCCAAAAGGATCATTTAGGTTTTGTACCATACATCAATTAACATCCTCAGCGTTCCGGTGGAGGAGTAGCCATACCAATAGGAATGGCGTAGTTGTTTTATCGGCAGGTTAATGATGCACTGATGACATTCTTCCAAGCACAACACTAAAAGTACGTACATCATTGTATCATGCATGAAGTATATAATACATAGATATAATAATATATAAAACATCAGCATTTCTAGAATTTAACTAGTATTATACATATATTTACCTCTCACTAGAGGATATACGGAACTACTCACACCCAATTGCTATAGACATGCACGGAGTGCAGACAGTTTTCATTATAACAAAAATTGAAATACAGAATCTAAAATGTCTTTCACAAGGAACAACTGAAACCCAATCACCTTTATTATTAGTTAAGACAAAAAGATGACGAAAGTTCAACTATCCGAATAGAAAAATACAACAGAAATGTAAAAGTACAAAGTTTAGACTGAAGTGCATCACAGATTGGATCATTTTTGCAACTTCTCTTTTTCTCTTCGTCTTTTCTCTTTTTTCTCTTTTCTTTTCTCTCTTGGTTTTTGCCTGCTAAAGTCTGAAGAAGGCATGGCTATTTATAGTTGTTTGGAGAAGCATGAGGTGGAAGAATTTAGAATAGTAATGAAGGTGACCGTTCGGATGGTGGAGCTTTGATGGATTTGCAACTTGCATTATGCTGACTCTTCATGTGTGGTAATTATAGTTTAGCCTTTGTAGTTTCAAGCTTTTATGCATTGCTCCTGGCATTCGCCGGTAATTCAACATTAAACCTGAAAATTTTAAACACAACACACATAAAACCCTATTTGACTTTAATTACTAGTTTTTAGTTATTTTCTAACACTAATTCGATTTTATTATTGTTCTAATTTATGTATTGATTAAGGTTAATCAAAAGTACCCATGATTGTCGCACAACTCGACATCACGTCAATAGCATCCCCTTAACCGGGATCATCACCCATACGTGTAATCCGTGTACATTTTTATAATTTGACCCAGCCGAGGTTCGATAAATCACAATTTATCCTTATTTTATGTCCATTTATATCCTTGGAACCAAAGAACACAAAGCCCAAAAGCATGGCAAGGCAGTCTTAAAGTTTTAGATTTTCGGAGAACCTACCGGTAGGTTTTGTCTACTGGAAAAGTCATACCGGTAGGTTTTGCTTGAGAAACAAAAATTTGTCTGTACAAGATCCTACCGGTAGGTGTTGCCCACTGGACAACGATCTACCGATAGGTTGCTGTCCTACCGGTAAGTCTTGCCCAGATTTGCCTGTTTCACCTGTTTTTCATTTTCAATTCATTTCAAAACATATTATTTCCATCCAACCCATGTATAATGAAGATTTTCATATTATACAAGGTTCATACCAACTCTATTACATTCATGAAATTTACATATCAAAAACAAGTTTTCATAATCATTTACAAAAACTAAAAATAAAGCCACATTCCGGTTTTCTTCATCCTTGAGGTCCCATCAAGGGCCTTTTATCGGCGTATGCTCTGCACCTGAAATATTTTTCCCGTATAGGGTGAGCCACGCCTAGTAGAGTATTTTCTACAGAGGCTACTTTTCAATCGAAATGCATATGAAATACTTACATGCAACATTTAACAAACAACAACCACTCCAAACCAGAATATGAAATTCGAAGTTGGAATTCTAGCAATGTTATGCCATGAAATGAGATGAGACTCACTCATGCACTTTAACCCGAGCCCTCACCGGCTCCCACCACCACACAATGCTATGCCAATGTGTAATAAATCCGCCATTGATGTTACACTTCAAATGACAATTTTATTTTATGAAACAAAACCATGTGTCTTTGTTGGGTAGAGAACTTTTGGTGTCTCACTGCCGGCTCCGCACACCGATACATTTTTTTGGACTTGCACCGTCGAAAATGTATTAAACTAGTAGCTGGGTCTTGCACCCGAGGGAGAGTCTAGCCCTTCTTGCTATACCCGACACAAGTTCTTTATGCAACCGTGCGACTCAGTCGGATCGTCGATCCAACTTTCCCGAGCCCACCTATCATCCACTTATGTGGTGTTTGATATCAACCATGCACACACAGCCACACTCATGTCCATGGATGCGGTTCCTCTGTGCAAATGCAATTTAATGCACCATTGCTAAATCAATCTCATGCCCATATGTAATGAATGCCACATGAGCAAGTTTAACCACATATCTACATATTCCATGACCAATTATATCATATGCATATAATCACTAAACTTTATCACAATGCTAATATATCAATGAACATATATCAACATTTTATTTCAACAACATATTCCAAGCATGTCATTACATAATATATGTCAATAACACACTTCATTCACAAGGCATAATATAAACACATAGCATGCCTACATAATACCAAATTCCATGAAATCACACAAGTAATTTCCACATATTAATTTCCAAGCTAGGAATTTATTTTAAACCATTTCTATACCCATTTCTTCAATTTCACAAACATAAGTAAGTGTTAAGTCTTTATAACCTACCCATTTCATATATCATTATAGGTTAGAAAATAAATCAAAATAGGAAGGAACTCTACCTCTTGAAGCGTAAAACGATGTTGGGAAGCTTCAAGAACCCAAAACATGCTTGAATCTCATGTAAAATCCAGGTAAATTTAAATTTTTATGAAAAAGGGTAAAATGGTAAATTGTCACTACGGTACGGGTTGTAAACCTAAATTTTTCTAAAGCTCGGATGACGAAACAAACCTCACCGTAGATCATAAAGAAAATGTTGGATTTCTCTCCCTTTTCTTCTCTCTCTCTCTCTCTCTATCGGGTAATGACTGAACAAAAATGAGGAAAAATCTGATATTTCTCCCCTTTTTATACTCCCAAAACACTTAGTCCACAACGTGCCACACGGTCCTATTTTTTCGGATTTGTTTTCGCCCCGAAACGATTAAATTTAGTCCTGGTTTAAGTTCAAAATATTTTTATTTTAACTTTTCTCAAATTATTTTTCAACTTTCAAAATTTTATTAAAAATTTCGTTTTAGGGTCACCCGAGACTTGACCGTCGCGTAAAATGCCAAAAATTTGACTATCTCGGAATTCGACGAAAATTGATAGGGTAGCTAGATTTCGTGAGACGAATCTAACGGTGAGGTCCGTTTCATCATCCGAGATCTAGAAAAATTTAAGTTTTTAACCCGTACTGTAGCGACATATTATCATTTTGCTCTTTTTTAAAAAAGTTCAAATTTAACCGGATTTTACAACATGTCTTGCACTTGAAATACATTCCCATAAAGAGTGAACCAATGCTCAATAGGGTATCTCCTATGGAGATCACCTCCCAATCCATATGCATTTGAAATGTCATGCAATTATAAACCTTTCTAAGCATTCAATTCACATATATAAACATGAATAACACTGCTAAACTTTGACATGCCATGAAGTGTAAACTCATGCATACAATGCCAACACCGAGCCCCATCCCGAGCTCCCACAACACATGCAATGCCTTGTGTATGAATCTGGGCATTCCAAGCTCCTGCCATTAATGTTAAACATCCAATGCCCATTTAATTAATTTCGTGTTTTTTTGGGGCGGTGATTTATAGTCTTTCACTAACGGGACACCACACTGTCAATAGATCCTTAGGACATCCCACCTGTAGCTCCATTTTCACCGTCACACTTTATGGGCTCATTACACCAACGGAATGCGTGTAAGCAATATTGTCGGGTCTTGCACCCAAGGGAGAATCTAGCCCTTCCTGCTACACCCTAACACGTTTGTTTATTCAATTCCAGTGCGACTTAGCCAGACCTAAGTCCAACCTTCCCCAGCCTATCTGTCAACTCATCTAGGTGGTTATTAACCCAAACCCATGCACACACACTAACACTAATGTCAATGAACATGAATGTAGTGCAATTTGTGCATTTGCAAATGTGATGTACACTTGTAACTCTATTTCATCATAATGTTAATCATATCATGAAACATATAATAAAATTTCATCATTACCAAGCATGCTATATATGATCATTATCCAAATAACATACTTGCATTTACCTAAGCATTTATCCAAACACTTAGTGGGCATAAAATGTAAACACATAGTATCCCCAATTAATCCATTTAACATACATATGAACTCATACCCATATCACATGATAACAAATCAATTAAACTTGATATGTCATAAAGTTATCAAGGTCATGCTAATTTACAATTAACATGCTTTGAGCCACTAATATTAACATATAAAAAATTAATCATAATAGGGTTCCCCAAATTAAAGAATTAACTATAAATCCTACATTTAACCCAACTCACATACACACATTAGTCAAGAGCTAAAATATATGATAAACACTATTGCTCTATCCCAATCCTATGGATAGATCTTCGTATATCAAAACAAAAAAGAAGAAGAAGATCAAGAGAATGAGCTCCTCTCACTCACTCTCTCTCTCTTTGTCAAAAATTAGAAGGAACAAATTAGTAGAAGACTTTGTCTTCTGCTTTATTTCCCTTTTTATATACTTGGCCCTTAAGGCAGCAAATAACCCCTTTGATTGGTCAAATTTTGTCCCAATCAATCATATCTCACTACGTGTCATGTTGGATTAAAATTATATTATGGGTTCCGCGATTAAAATCTAATTGCAGAATTTTAATCGTGTGGTACTCGATCACATCACAATACGTGAAAGTTCTAACTGTCTTAGAATTCAATGAAAACTTACTGGCTAACTTGATTTTGCAAGATCAGCCCAATAGTGAGGTCCGTTTCGTCATTCGAATTATATAAAAATTTGAGTTTTTAACCCATACTTAAAGATCTAATTACTATTTTACCCTTTTAATTAATATTTTAATTTTCTCAGGTTTTACTTCCTCCCTTCCTTAAGGGAATTTTGTCCCCAAAATTACACAACACATACACAATGGCCTAACACATGCAACATGTAATGTAAATGCACATGTACCACATTATAACTTTAAATTGTACCTCCATCCTCAATCAAGAATGGATAAGGTAGCCTGAATCGTGTCTTCATGCTACCATGTCGCTTGCTCGATACCCTAGTGCTGCCATAACAACTGCACCAGCCTAACAGTCTTTCCACACAAAATTTAGTCTCGGCTATCCATAATACTAAATGGCCCCTCCTCGAAGGTCCCATCCAAGTCAACAATAAGCTCCCCTCAATCAACCACATGCGTAGGATCTAGGGTATACTTCAGAAACATGGAACTCGAAAGATGTGACCATAATTGCTTGATTGTTGTCCCCAACCTCCAACATGAACCTAGATTATGTATATAGCTTATACGAGTTGGTGAGTGTCACTCTCCCTTAGGTTCAATGCAAAAAATGGAGAAAATCTTGTGTGTTAACAAAAGCATGTGTGTGTGCAAAAGTGCTCTCCAAGCGTAAAGAGACTTGCAAATTTATGTTTTACTTGGAATATATATTCCAAGGTAGTCTCCTCAGGGAAGAAAAGGTCAAATATTTTGGAAGGGTGATTTGTAAAAAAAAAAAAATTGGAAAATTTTATGAATTGTGTTTTGGTAAAAATACAAGAAAACAAGGTTGGCTAATCCATAGAGGTCATTCCAATGGAAAATGCCAAATCGACTCAATTCATTCAACCAATGGTGTCTCGGTGTTTGATTAATTTGTAGGAAGTGAGAGACTAATGTGGATGTGTTGGGCACGAACATACCTTATGAGAAGTCTAGGGTGCATCGAGAGCCCATAACTACATCTGCACTCAACCTAGTGAAACCAAACACTTTACACTACAAGGAAGAATGAAAGAAAGTAGATTTCACATACCCAAGATGAAATTCCCCTTGGATTAGCCAACTAAAAGTCAAGATACTCATAGTAAAAGCAAGAACCAACATAAAGTAAAGGGACATGGTACTGAAATGGAACATGAATCTTGTATTAATGCAAGAAAATGTTTAAACTACAAGAACAAAATCATTCATACCCAAAATATAAAGATTGAAGACAAAATACCCAAATCTAGAAATGAAAATGCTAGAATACTTAACTAAGATTGATTGCTAGTTAAATAAAAGAGTTTAGAGTGAAAGAGAGAAATATTACAAGTAAAATAAAGCTTACTACAATGAAAATGGTGAAGGAAATATAAAAATCCAACTTTCTCTCTACAACTTCATCTTAAACCTTGGAGCTTCTCTTTTTAAAAGCATATAAAACTGAAAAATGGTGTAAGACTTTTCCATTTTCGTCCATGCCTTTCCCTTAGTCTGTTAGAACTGAGTTGCAATGAGTGGGAGGAGATTGGACACNAATTTTCTCAGGTTTTACTTCCTCCCTTCCTTAAGGGAATTTTGTCCCCAAAATTACACAACACATACACAATGGCCTAACACATGCAACATGTAATGTAAATGCACATGTACCACATTATAACTTTAAATTGTACCTCCATCCTCAATCAAGAATGGATAAGGTAGCCTGAATCGTGTCTTCATGCTACCATGTCGCTTGCTCGATACCCTAGTGCTGCCATAACAACTGCACCAGCCTAACAGTCTTTCCACACAAAATTTAGTCTCGGCTATCCATAATACTAAATGGCCCCTCCTCGAAGGTCCCATCCAAGTCAACAATAAGCTCCCCTCAATCAACCACATGCGTAGGATCTAGGGTATACTTCAGAAACATGGAACTCGAAAGATGTGACCATAATTGCTTGATTGTTGTCCCCAACCTCCAACATGAACCTAGATTGTGTATATAGCTTATACGAGTTGGTGAGTGTCACTCTCCCTTAGGTTCAATGCAAAAAATGGAGAAAATCTTGTGTGTTAACAAAAGCATGTGTGTGTGCAAAAGTGCTCTCCAAGCGTAAAGAGACTTGCAAATTTATGTTTTACTTGGAATATATATTCCAAGGTAGTCTCCTCAGGGAAGAAAAGGTCAAATATTTTGGAAGGGTGATTTGTAAAAAAAAAAAAATTGGAAAATTTTATGAATTGTGTTTTGGTAAAAATACAAGAAAATAAGGTTGGCTAATCCATAGAGGTCATTCCAATGGAAAATGCCAAATCGACTCAATTCATTCAACCAATGGTGTCTCGGTGTTTGATTAATTTGTAGGAAGTGAGAGACTAATGTGGATGTGTTGGGCACGAACATACCTTATGAGAAGTCTAGGGTGCATCGAGAGCCCATAACTACATCTGCACTCAACCTAGTGAAACCAAACACTTTACACTACAAGGAAGAATGAAAGAAAGTAGATTTCACATACCCAAGATGAAATTCCCCTTGGATTAGCCAACTAAAAGTCAAGATACTCATAGTAAAAGCAAGAACCAACATAAAGTAAAGGGACATGGTACTGAAATGGAACATGAATCTTGTATTAATGCAAGAAAATGTTTAAACTACAAGAACAAAATCATTCATACCCAAAATATAAAGATTGAAGACAAAATACCGAAATCTAGAAATGAAAATGCTAGAATACTTAACTAAGATTGATTGCTAGTTAAATAAAAGAGTTTAGAGTGAAAGAGAGAAATATTACAAGTAAAATAAAGCTTACTACAATGAAAATGGTGAAGGAAATATAAAAATCCAACTTTCTCTCTACAACTTCATCTTAAACCTTGGAGCTTCTCTTTTTAAAAGCATATAAAACTGAAAAATGGTGTAAGACTTTTCCATTTTCGTCCATGCCTTTCCCTTAGTCTGTTAGAACTGAGTTGCAATGAGTGGGAGGAGATTGGACACTTTAACAAGCAATGACAAGCCAAGCATGCACCTCCCATGCTTCACCAACCACCCCTCTTCCTTCTTTTGCCTCTCCCATGTCTTTATCTTCCAAAATTTGGCTTTAGGGTGTAAGAAACTATCATGGCGTGTCAAAGATGTTAGGGTATGGTTGGGAAGACAAGAGGTGGGCCCCTAAAGTAGGTGGAGTCGTGTAAGTAGGTTTTTGGCATTTTTGGGCCAAACCTACTGGTAGAATGTCAAAAACCCACTATAGGTTTTTTCCAGTAAGCATTTTATACCGGTAGGTTTGTAGCAGTGGTTATAGTAGAAGAATTCCAGTGCACTTTTCCTACCAGTAGGTTTTGGAACTTCTATCGGGAGGTTTTTGCTGACTTCTACCGATAGGTTTTGGCTACTTTTACTAGTAGGTTTTCTCCTATTTTGGAATTTTCTTGGTCTCTTGATGTCCCGAGCCATCTGTTAAGCCTTCCCTTCTTCTCCATTACCTTTAAGCACTTGATGGGAGGCTTACTACATGCCCTTAATTAATCTCTACCTACAATCACATGAAGCTCCATTAAATGTGAGTTTAAAAGCATTGCTCCCAATTTTTACCACAAACAAGCATAAGTGGGTGCAAAAGAGAAACTTGATATGCAAGATTCTATCCTCATCACACCCCCAAACTTGAGTTTTGCTAGTCCCTATCCAACTTTATTTCCAAACCATATTGCATAAAAATAAACAATCCATTCATGTTAAGAATCCAACCACTGTGTTAGTATTCCATTATTAGTTGAATCACAATAAGAGTGAAGATTGAAATGTAGTCATGAAGATCTAGCTGGAGTACTTGCAAAGAACTAATGAGTCTTGCTATGCCAAGAGTCATCTATGTCATAGAAAAGACTCATGGTTGTACAAAGTACCTTAGTTTTGTTAGATGCATTCAATCATTCAATAAACAAGTGAAAGATAAAGCATTAAGCATAAACGAAATGTATAAATATAACTTTCAAATGATTTATACATGTCCATCAACTCTTACTAAAGAGTGAATGAGAAACTATTCACTCTTCATGGCTTTGAGAAGCTAGAAAAGTGAGTAATTCTTATCCCTCCATTTAGAGAAGTTACAAGGTAAAATACACTATACAATGAGCCTATCTTCGATGAAGAATGAGTGAATCACTTTTCACCCTTCACAACTTTGGTAAAGCATAGAAAAGTGGAAGAGTTTCACTCATTTAAAGGAGGAAGGAAGCTCAAACAATGGAAGCAAATGAAACTACTAATGAAAGTAGAAGAAAACTAGTCACTTTTGGAGGGTTCCTCCTCAACCAAAAGATAATCTATCTCCCCTATCTCTCTCTATGTATGTCTATCTATCTCTTTGTCTAAGTGCTAGTAAGTGTAAGTCTAAGTCTCCTTTGAATCTCCCACAATGGAGGTATTTATAGGCAAAGAAGAGGGGGTAAGGAAGAGTAAAAGAATAGTTATAGGTGCTTAAAGTCCAAGTGAATGCCTCAAGATCCAGATGGAAATCAACCATTCTACAGCCTATCTGAGGACTACATTCGAACATAGTATGGTGTTCGAACGCTTACTCCTATCTTCTGTTATGGGCATTCGAATGCTTAATGGAGTTTGAACGTGGAACTCAAGTGGCTCTTGTCACCTACAGTAGATAGAAAGCCATGTCTGATCATCCTGGTAGTCTGGTCCTCAAATAATTCAAGATGGCCTTCAAATGTTGTATTCAAGTAGCTCTTGTTCTTCTGTGAGAGTAACTGCAACACACTATATGCCATTACCCTATCACTCTTCCAAGGGCCCTCAATTATTTTCTAGACGAGTGTTTGAATGTTAATTGGAATTCGAAAATTGAAGCCTTGCTTCAAACTTCTCTAATTTTCTTCTGGAACATGTGGGTGTTGCATGAAAGTTTGGTATCCACTGACTTTAGGCTTTTGTGCAACTTTTTCCTAAAATTTCATCATTTAAACTCCATCAAAACATAATTATTCTTGGAAAAGCATAGTAAGATGCTAATTTTCACTGAAACATTTGACTTAATATCCTTGTTTCTTTGAATTCTGGGCAAAAGTTACTGGTAGGAGTTCTTTGAGGATTTGAAGGGTTTTGAGGGAGAGGAGAAGGTTTTCAAGGGTGAATTAAGTGAGGGAAGTGAAGGATTTCATCGAAAAATCTGACTTAAAACCCTCATTTTTTTGAATTCTGGGCAAAACCTACAGGTAGGTTTTGTGCATGGGAAAATTCCTACCTGTAGGTTTATGCAAACATCTACTAGTAGGTTTTAGCTTTTTTCATAAATTTTCCTATGCTCTGGTTCTCACATCCACTCCAAGTTTATTCAACTCCTACACCTTCTAATGACCTATTTACAACCTCAAATCCACCAAAAACTTGAGCCATGCTTGTGAACCACGAATGAATGACCATGCTCAACTTCATTTACAAAATTGTAATGCAATTTGAGTTTTCGATGCATTCAAAACACTGGACATGGATTCTTGGATTCACTTTGACCCTATTCTCCAAACACCAACTCTCGAATGTGTATATGGCTTAAGTGTATAGGTAAGTGTCACTGTCCCGCGGGTTCGATGCTAAAAATGGGGAAAACGTGTGTGTGAATGAAAAAATGTGTGTGTGTCTGCAAAAAGTGCTCCCCAAGCGAAGAGAGACTTGCAAGTGTCATGTTTTACTTGGAATGGGTATTCCAAGGTCCTCTCCTCAGGGAAGGAAGGTTGAATTGTAGTGAAGGTGATTTTGTAAAGGAATGAAAAGTTTAAAATCTTGTAGTTGTGTGTTTTGGTGAGTGGAGTTTTTTGATAAAAAATTAAAAATAAGGTTGGCTAATCTGAAGGGGTCAATCCAATGGGATGCCAAATCAACTCAAAACATTCTACCAATGGTGTCTCGGTGCTTGATTGATTTGTAGGAAGTGAGGGACTAATGTGGAGGTTTAGGCTCATGCATATCCTGTGACAAGTCTATGGTGTATCAAGAGATCAAAACCATGTTCGAGGTCAACCTAGTCAAACCAAACACCTTACACTACGAGGAGGAATGAAAAACAGTTGATTTAGCATACCCAAGAGGAAATCTCCCTTGGATAAGCCAACTAAAAACTTAGCTATCCATAGTTAAAGCAAAAAATTCATAATGTAAAGAGACATAATGATGAACTAGAGATGAAATAGAGATGAAGTAAAACCTTGAACTTGTATTGATGCATTAAAAAGTTAAACTACAAAAGAGAATTCATTTCATACCCAACAAGAAAGGTTGAAAAGAAAACCCAAATGTAAACATAGAAATTCAAGAACATGAAGCTAAAATTGTTTGCACTTTAAATAAATGAGATTAAAGTGAAAGAAATAAAGATTAAAAGTGAAATACAATTTACTACAAGTGAAATGGGTGAGGAAATTCAAAAAATCAAACTTTCTCTTTCTAGAACTTCATCTTCTTCCTTAGAAGTTTCTCTCTCTAAAAGCTTGTGCAGCTCAATAATGGTGTAAGAATTCCTCCCATTTTCGTCCATGGTCCCCCTATGGTATGTGTGCTGACATCCAATCAGTGGAAATGTGTTTGGGTACTGCCGCAAGCAACCCCAAGTCATACTTGCACCAACTAGGCCTTCACCAACCAACCTCATTCTCTCCCTTCCTCTTCCATGCCTTTTTCTTCCAAAGTTAGGTTTGAGGAGTAAGAGGGTATGCTTGCATGTAGAATGTGTCAAGGCATGTGTGGCAGAAGCAGAGGTTGGCCCCCCAAGTAGGTAGAGCCTGAATTGCAGCCTTCTGGCGTTTCTTGGCAAAACCTACCGGTAGAACAATGACAAAATCTACCGGTAGGTTTTTTCCAATAAGAAGAACCTACTGGAAGGTTTTGGTAGGGGCAGTAGTAGAAGATTTCCAGTGTACAAAACCTACCAGTAGAACTATGACCAGACCTATCGGTAGGTTTTCACTTGATTTTCCATTTTCTTGGTTTCTTGACTTTCTGAGCCGCCCGTTAACCCTTCCTTTCTTCTCCATTGTCTTTAAGTACTATGATGGAAGCTTAACACACGCCATTATCCACTCATTGCCTACAATCACACAAAACTCCATTCATTGTTAGATTAAATTCATTTTCTCCCATTTTCACCACAAAAGCAAGTATAAAAGGGTGCGAATAGATACATGATATGCAATATTTTATGCTAATCAATGGAATTCTAAATTTAACAAACAAAATGAACACCCAACATATACAGAACAAACTAAAATACAAAAGGCATTCCTATTCCTTCATAATATCTAAATTTGAGCAATATTCCCGTATCCTACAAGGATAGAGTTGCCTGACAAAATTATTCAAATACCCGAAGTAGCACACATGAGCTTCATCATGACCTTAAATGCTATTCTAGATTATAAACCTACACATTTGTTTTCAAACTCGTGTGTGCATGAAATGCACATGTAATTTAAGCACTTACCGAACATAATTCACATTCACTTAGCTATCCAAATTCAACTTCAATGCAAAACTCACCAAGGGTTTCTCTCAAAATTGAATAACTTTATGAGTATCCTAGCATGCTCTCCATGTGTATATGTGAGATAGAATATTGTGCACAGACAAAAATGCTCACATATAATCCAAAAATGATGTACATGCATAACAAGTAAAACGACCTTGGCATAATCTCGTGAATGGAATGTTAGGGCATTAGATAGCAAAACCAACTTTTCTTTTTCATTAACCGTATGCTTTCACCATGCTTTATCTAGATCATTTGGGGCTTTCAAGGGTTGTAATGAGCCCTTGGGGGTGATACTTGGGCTGAGTGAAATGAAGGGTCGAGGGAGACAAAAAGGGTTATTCCAAGGGTATTGACCTTTATTATCAAAATTTCCATTTTGGCGGAATTTTTAGCTTTACATCTTCACTTCACTTTTTTTTTCTTTTTTCTTCTTCTTTCATTTTCTTTTCTTTTTCAATTCCTTTTTCTCCTTTTTCTTGGGCTTTCTTTCTCTTTCTCATTCAAAATTTGAATTCGGGACCCTTTATCAATTTTTTTTTTTTGGTTTTCCTCATCACATTCCCTTTCTTTTATGATCAATTACAGTTAGTCTCGAAACAACCAAGGTATGGTATTTTTTAATTATGGGGCATGGAAATGAATTTACAAATAAGGCTCAATCACGGCACTAGGGATAAATTTTTCCAAGAAAAATGGCTAAGGTTCAAAGCTTTTCAAAGATGGACTAAGATCATTTCAAGATAAGTATGGGGAGGCATATTCGTATTTCAAGACAAAGTCAATCAACTATCTACATGCACTCTAACCAAAGCAAGCATAATGAGATTAATTAACAGATTTTGAATTTCAAAAATTGTTCACTTGAGTAAATGTAAGTCCCCTCCAACCAGGATTGATACTAAAGTTTCCCCGAGTACTTATTTCATCTCTACTATGCATGTCAAGCTCTAAAATGTGAATCCAATATGTAAATTTCCAAAATTACATATTCATGGTGCACTATGTTTGAATTCAAAAGAAAACACATAAGTGATACTTAGGCATAGGTGTAAACTCCACACTTTTATCTTTATCTATGTATATCTATATAATAAAAAAGGAATGTGTATGAATTTTATTCTAGTCATATTTTTTCCCTCAAAACCTTCATTAATCACTTACCTCACCCATCATCCCTTTGTCAAACTCAAACGTCAAATCATATCACTCATTTCAATTACATATTTAATCATTTATATATTTTCTCCCTAAAAATATTACACCACTGATTTATATAATATGTTTAATCATTTAATATTTAATTAATTTGTAGTTAATATATTTTGAAAAAATTTAATATAGTGGGATTGATTTTTTGGACACTCGAATTTTATATTTTATCGTGCCTTCAAGCACGGGTTATGACTAATAGGTATATATAGCAAGTAATTATTTCTTTTGAAATGAATATGGTAAAATTCGAGTAAATAGTAGTTAAAACTTAGTTTTAACTTGCAAATATATGAAACCGTTGTAATAGAACTTGTACCAACTAGGTTTGATGTACAAAAGTATGTTATATAAGTTTGGGTTGGAATTGGAAGGGCTTGGAAATGAAGAAGGGAGGATTTGTAGAAAAATAGGTAAAACCTTCCGGAAGGTTAAGGTAAATGCTTATCCAGTAGGCAAAACCTTCCGAAAGGTCGATGACAAACCTTTCAGAAGATTAATGAAAATGTTTGCCCAGTAGACAAACCTTCCAGAAGGTCGATGAAAAATCTTTTGGAAGGTTAATGAAAATGTTTGTCTAATATGCAAACCTTTCGGAAGGTCGATGAAAAATCTTTCGAAAGGTTTTCTAAAAATCTAAAATTTTAAGTCGCAAAATAGCCGATTTTCCTTCCACTATAAATACCTAAGGACGTCCCATTTAGCCCCGTCTCAACACTTTTAACCCTAGGGAACCTTAGAGAGGAAGAAAGATAGGGAAAAAGACAAGATCAAAGGGGATTCACACATTGGATTGGACTAAATCCCTAGTTCTTCAAGAACACCAAGGTAGGGATTTTCTTCCATTCTTGTTCATTGAGACTAGGGCTTGTATATATGTATTCTTTGACTCTAAATCTTATACATATGTTATGAAATCATCATTCCTGGGTCTTCTTGCAATTATTATCATGTTTTAAACAAAGTTAGGGTTGAATACCCATTGAATCTCTTTTTTTTTTATTTAAAACCCTAGTTTTCAAAAGAGATGGATTTTCCTCTTGATTCTTCCTTTGCTCTTGAATTCGAAAACCTAGTGCTTTGTGTTGAGTAGAAAATGATGCGGTGATGATCTCTTGCTTATTTTCTTAAATTGTTCTCTTGCATTACAAATTGGGAAATTTGGGGATTTTGGATGTCCATGTGATTTGAGAAAAATGTTTGTTATTGTATCTCTTGTATGATTGTTGTGATGACCTTTGATTACATTCGAGCACTACCGTAGAGTGTTAGAGGTTAGTCTATCCTAGTTGGGGTGAGATGGTTTTCTAACATTTGTAGTGGTTTGTTGTTTGTGAGAACAACCACTATTGTTCACGTAAGTTTGAGACTGAGGGTTGGTATACTTTTTCTGGGAAGGATTTGTCAATGTCGTGAGAGACGGTATACGCCCTTCCTAAATTGTTGGGATTATGTGATTGTGGTGGGTGAACGAGATAGAATCAGGGTGTAGATTCCAGGAAAACAACCAACATACATGAGAATATGAGATGATGCTATTGAATGATTTATTGATTTCTATCACTCTGATGTGTTTATTCCTTTTATTTAAATTATTAGGATTGCGTACAGTTGAGATCAAATAAATTGTCATTGTTTTATTTCAAGTTATATATGCTATTTTGAAAAGTGAGATTGAACTGTTTTATATGTTTTCTAAATCTTGTTCGAGATTGGGAGAATGTTGTTGCAGGGCTTAGTGCTCACCCCCTACAAACTATATATTTTTTAGATTGTGGTCTAGAGGAGAAGCTCGGAGTCGAGGAGTGGATACATTGGGAAGCTCCACTAGACAGGCTTGTGGATCCCGAGGTGGATGTCTAGGGTTATACTCTCCTAGGTGCTAGACTAGGAAATTTTTTTTGAGATTATGTAAAGATTAATCTTTTGTTATTATGCTGTAAATTTAAATGTAATTTTTTTGGGATGTAATTATCATAGTCGATCATATTCTTTTGGGATATAATAGCCATGTGTTGGCATATTCTTTTGGGAATGATGTTGTAAATATTACATTTGGTGAATGGAATTCCTTTATTAATGGATTTTATTAGTCGCACTGATGATGTGAATGGTTTTAAATTGTAATGTCATCCAAGGTGGATTTTGGGGTGTTACAAGTCTTGGTATCAGAGCTTAGGCTTTAGGTCTTACATGGGAGCTGTAGGTTATGGATTGCCAGTAGAAGAGGATTAGGACTAGGTTGAATGAAATCGTTCATATAAATTTTACACACGTCTTATGCTTTAGATTAAAAATATAGTTAGGATGTCTTGTACATCAATGAAACTAAATTGTGAATTGATGTGCAGGATGGACGATGGACGTGGNATAGGTATATATAGCAAGTAATTATTTCTTTTGAAATGAATATGGTAAAATTCGAGTAAATAGTAGTTAAAACTTAGTTTTAACTTGCAAATATATGAAACCGTTGTAATAGAACTTGTACCAACTAGGTTTGATGTACAAAAGTATGTTATATAAGTTTGGGTTGGAATTGGAAGGGCTTGGAAATGAAGAAGGGAGGATTTGTAGAAAAATAGGTAAAACCTTCCGGAAGGTTAAGGTAAATGCTTATCCAGTAGGCAAAACCTTCCGAAAGGTCGATGACAAACCTTTCAGAAGATTAATGAAAATGTTTGCCCAGTAGACAAACCTTCCAGAAGGTCGATGAAAAATCTTTTGGAAGGTTAATGAAAATGTTTGTCTAATATGCAAACCTTTCGGAAGGTCGATGAAAAATCTTTCGAAAGGTTTTCTAAAAATCTAAAATTTTAAGTCGCAAAATAGCCGATTTTCCTTCCACTATAAATACCTAAGGACGTCCCATTTAGCCCCGTCTCAACACTTTTAACCCTAGGGAACCTTAGAGAGGAAGAAAGATAGGGAAAAAGACAAGATCAAAGGGGATTCACACATTGGATTGGACTAAATCCCTAGTTCTTCAAGAACACCAAGGTAGGGATTTTCTTCCATTCTTGTTCATTGAGACTAGGGCTTGTATATATGTATTCTTTGACTCTAAATCTTATACATATGTTATGAAATCATCATTCCTGGGTCTTCTTGCAATTATTATCATGTTTTAAACAAAGTTAGGGTTGAATACCCATTGAATCTCTTTTTTTTTTATTTAAAACCCTAGTTTTCAAAAGAGATGGATTTTCCTCTTGATTCTTCCTTTGCTCTTGAATTCGAAAACCTAGTGCTTTGTGTTGAGTAGAAAATGATGCGGTGATGATCTCTTGCTTATTTTCTTAAATTGTTCTCTTGCATTACAAATTGGGAAATTTGGAGATTTTGGATGTCCATGTGATTTGAGAAAAATGTTTGTTATTGTATCTCTTGTATGATTGTTGTGATGACCTTTGATTACATTCGAGCACTACCGTAGAGTGTTAGAGGTTAGTCTATCCTAGTTGGGGTGAGATGGTTTTCTAACATTTGTAGTGGTTTGTTGTTTGTGAGAACAACCACTATTGTTCACGTAAGTTTGAGACTGAGGGTTGGTATACTTTTTCTGGGAAGGATTTGTCAATGTCGTGAGAGACGGTATACGCCCTTCCTAAATTGTTGGGATTATGTGATTGTGGTGGGTGAACGAGATAGAATCAGGGTGTAGATTCCAGGAAAGCAACCAACATACATGAGAATATGAGATGATGCTATTGAATGATTTATTGATTTCTATCACTTTGATGTGTTTATTCCTTTTATTTAAATTATTAGGATTGCGTACAGTTGAGATCAAATAAATTGTCATTGTTTTATTTCAAGTTATATATGCTATTTTGAAAAGTGAGATTGAACTGTTTTATATGTTTTCTAAATCTTGTTCGAGATTGGGAGAATGTTGTTGCAGGGCTTAGTGCTCACCCCCTACAAACTATATATTTTTTAGATTGTGGTCTAGAGGAGAAGCTCGGAGTCGAGGAGTGGATACATTGGGAAGCTCCACTAGACAGGCTTGTGGATCCCGAGGTGGATGTCTAGGGTTATACTCTCGTAGGTGCTAGACTAGGAAATTTTTTTTGAG
The DNA here is from genome assembly GCA_963454935.2 of Ilex paraguariensis. Classification (NCBI taxonomy): domain Eukaryota; kingdom Viridiplantae; phylum Streptophyta; class Magnoliopsida; order Aquifoliales; family Aquifoliaceae; genus Ilex; species Ilex paraguariensis. The sequence goes on along the minus strand of CAUOFW020001058.1, from coordinate 1,006,780 downwards.
ATTATGTAAAGATTAATCTTTTGTTATTATGCTGTAAATTTAAATGTAATTTTTTTGGGATGTAATTATCATAGTCGATCATATTCTTTTGGGATATAATAGCCATGTGTTGGCATATTCTTTTGGGAATGATGTTGTAAATATTACATTTGGTGAATGGAATTCCTTTATTAATGGATTTTATTAGTCGCACTGATGATGTGAATGGTTTTAAATTGTAATGTCATCCAAGGTGGATTTTGGGGTGTTACAAGTCTTGGTATCAGAGCTTAGGCTTTAGGTCTTACATGGGAGCTGTAGGTTATGGATTGCCAGTAGAAGAGGATTAGGACTAGGTTGAATGAAATCGTTCATATAAATTTTACACACGTCTTATGCTTTAGATTAAAAATATAGTTAGGATGTCTTGTACATCAATGAAACTAAATTGTGAATTGATGTGCAGGATGGACGATGGACGTGGATGTGAATGTGGGAGTGGTCATGGAGGTCAAGAAAACCCACCACCACCATAACCTCCCGATGCTATGAACGACATATATCAATGCCTACGAGAATTAACCACTCTGGTGCAACACCATAATGGAAACAACAACCACAATGGTGGGGTTCATCCACTAGCTCAAGTACCGGGCAATAGGAACGAGAATCGAAGGATGGTAGTTCATTAAGAGTTTTTACGGCAACACCAACCTACTTTCCAAGGAAGCTCTAACCTCTTGGATGCTGATAAATGGATCTGCCAGATAAAGAAAATGTGTGATGGCATGGGAGTAGTCGGGGACTTACAAGTTGGCTTGGCTACATATTTGTTAGAGGGGGAGGGCCGACCATAGGTGGGATTCGGTGAAGAGAAGAAGGAATACGGATGCTCTAACTTAGGAGGAGTTTGATCAAATCTTCCAAGACAAGTACTTTCATGAATCAGTCCGAGACAAGATGAGTGCCAACTTTCTCTCTCTGCGATAAGGTATCATGATGATAGCTGATTATGAGAGGAAATTTGACGAGTTATCCCGCTATGCCACGGAGTTCATATCTACCAAGCCTAGGAGGGCCAAACGCTTTGAGCAGGGCTTGAGGCCTGTCATTAGGGAGAAGCTTGTGGCTCACAAGATTCAGGATTATGGGGATCTTGTACATAGAGCGACACTGGTAGAGAGAGACATAGAGGACAATCAGAGGTGACAGAAACTTCATGAGAGGAGGTCCGATTAGGACCGGTGCTAGCAGTGGTGGAGGTCAAAGGGAGGCACCATACTCTCGCCCAGACCAGGTGGCCGAACAGAGACTTTAGATAGCTCGAGGAGCTGGATGCATACCAAAGAGAGCAGATACTGACCCACGTTAATGCTTTGCATGTGGAGGTGTTGGGCACTTCAAAAATAACTGCTCATCGCTTCCCCCAAGAACCAATCAAGCAGCTGGGCAAGTAAATGCAAACAAGCCACCACTACCGAAATCACTACATTAGAGACTGCTAGGAGCTATAGCACCTGCTGGTGCCAATAAAGGGAGAGTGTTTGCTTTGACACAACCGGAGGAAGATGCTTCCAATGTCGTTGTGGAAGGTATTGTTCTTCTCTAAAATTCTTGGACCAGAATTTTATTTGTTCCCGGCGCTACTCATTCATTTATACGCACTACATATGCTCTTAGTTTGGGATTGGACTTTGGGGAGGTAGAACATGCTTTGAGTATTGACATGCCTACGGGAGAACAATTGGATACTAGAAGGGTGTGTAGAGCGTGTGTGCTTCGAATTGAGGAACAAGAATTAATCATAGATTTGGTTACATTAGACATAAAGGGGTATGACATAATATTTGGGATGAACCTGTTGTCTACCTTTCGTGCGGTAATGGATTGTTTTCAAAAATAGATTTCCTTTCAATTACCGGGAGGTGTAGTTTTCAGTTTCATGAATGATCGAAATTCTTCGCATCCATTTTCTACTATGGGTAGTAGATTATAGAAAGCTAAGACGGGGAATACTTTGAGTTTCTTAGCCAGCTTAATGGGTGATGATCATAATAAATTCCAACTCGACGTGGTATTGACTTTGTCAGATTTTCTGGATGTCTTCACAGATAAACTACCCGGGTTACCCCCACAGAGAGAGATTGAGTTTACAATCGATCTATATCCAGGAATCGAACCCATATCCATTGCTCCATATCGGATGGCACCTTTGGAGTTAAAGGAGCTAAGGAAATGATTGGACCAAGAATAATCTTTGCACAAGGCACCATCAATTACGAATCAAGGAGAAGGATATTCCTAAGACAGCTTTTCGTACCTGGTATTGTCATTTCGAATATACGGTAATACTGTTTGAACTGACTAATACTCTTGCAGCCTTTATGGATTTGATGCACAAGGTATTTCGGTCGTATCTAGATCAGTTTGTCATCGTGTTTATTGATGACATATTAATCTACTCACGGACACAAGAGGAACATGCACGCCATCTCTCGATTGTGCTACAGACATTGAGAGAGCATAAACTGTATGCCAAAATGAGTAAATGCGAGTTTTGGATGAAAGAAGTGAAATTATTAAGCAATGTGGTATCTGAACAAGGTGTAGCTATTGACCCCACAAAGATTGAAGTTGTGATGAAATGGGAACCACCGAGGAATGTGACTGAAGTACGTAGTTTCTTAGGCTTAGCGGGCTATTATCGGAGGTTTGTGGAAGGGTTCTCCAAGCTAGCGATGCCCATGACAGGCCTTACGAGGAAGGGAGAGAAGTTTGTGTGGACTCAAGTGTGTGAACAAGCTTTTTGCACCTTGAAAGAAAGGTTGACAACAGCACCTATCCTAATTATTCCGAGCAGTGGTGGGGGATATGATGTGTATATCGATGCTTCATTACGAGGCTTGGGATGTGTGTTAATGCAAGGAGATAAGGTAGTTGCTTACGGATTGAGGCAACTCAAGATTAATGAGCAGAACTATCCCACTTATGACTTGGAGCTTGCTGCTATAGTTTTTGCTCTTAAGTTATGGAGGTGTTACCTCTATGGAGAAAAGTTTCAAGTGTTTTCAGATCATAAGAGCCTCAAGTATATCTTCACACAGAAAGACTTGAACGTTTGACAACGAAGGTGGATTGAATATCTAGAAGACTACGATTTCTCACTCAACTACCATCCGGGAAAGGCTAATGTAGTAGCAGATGTACTTAGTCGGAAGTCTCGGGGTGAAATCAATGTTCTTGTTGTTCATAGGTAGAAGATGATTGATGCTTTGGAGGAGTTTGATCTGTTGGTGGACAGACGGGAAGATCGACCATGCTTACTTAATCTTGTGGCTCAATCAATTCTCCGACAAAGGATTGTGGAGTTACAACGATTAGATACAGAGTTGAAAAATGTCCAAGGTAGATTGGAGAGGAATGAGATGATTGAGAACTGGGCAATACGTAATGATGAGTTACAGTTTCGTGGTAGATTATGTGTACCCAACAATGACCAAGTACGGGATGAGGTGTTGGGTGAGAGCCATCGTTCAAAATTTTCCATTTGTGGAAAGGAATGAAACAAGACGTGGCTAAGTACGTGTCAAAGTGCGCGGTGTGTCAGCAAGTGAAGATTGAGCATCAAAAGCCCGGAGGATTATTACAGTCCTTGCCTATTCCAGAGAGGATGTGGGATCACATCACTATGGACTTTGTGTCGGGTTATCCATGGACTTCACGCGGTCATAATTCCGTATGGGTCATTGTGGATAGACTTACCAAGTCGGCTCATTTCTTGAGTATGAAGACCACTGACACTTTGGAGAGCTTGAGCAAGCTCTATATTTGCGAGATTGTTAGATTACATGGAGTTCCGCTCTCTATTGTTTCGGATCGCAATTCTCGTTTCATGGCACAATTTTGACAAAGTTTACAACGAGCTATGGGGATAGAATTACACTTTAGCATTGCTTTTCATCCTCAAACGGATGGCCAATCCAAGAGGGTGATACAAATTTTGGAGGACATGCTACGAGCGTGTGTGTTGCACTTCATGGGAAGCTGGAGTGATCATATACTGTTGGTGGAATTCGCATACAACAACAATTTCCAATCCAACATCGGCATGGCACCTTATGAAGCATTTTATGGGAGACCATGTAGGTCACCGATTTGTTAGTTAGAAGCTGGGAAAAGTGGTTTGTTTGGGCCAGAGATTGTTCGGGATACTATGGAGAAAATCAAACTCATCCGTGAGAGACTACGCACGGCTCAAAGTAGACAGAAAAGCTATGCAGATAGAAGACGAAGACCCTTGGAATTCCAAGAGGGGGACTATGTGTACCTCAAGGTGTCACCCAAGAAGGGAGTGTTTAGATTCGGCAAGAAGGGGAAATTAGCACAAAGATACATCGAACCCTTTGAAGTGATCAAGGTGGTAGGCAAAGTGGCGTATCAACTTCGGTTACTAGCTTAGTTGTCAGGGGTACATGACGTGTTCCATGTGTCAATGTTGAGGAAATGTCAATCGGATACAACACAGGTTGTGGATTTGGAAGATATTGAAGTTCAAGATAGAGCAACATATGAAGAACAACTTGTGAAGATCCTTGACACCAAGGAGAAGGTACTTCGCAACAAAGTCATCCAACTGGTGAAAGTCTTGTGGCAACATTAAGGAGTGGAGGAAGCTACATGGGAACCCAAGCTGGAGATGCGAGAGAAGTACCCTTATTTATTCGCTACTTGAGGTGAGTTTCAAGGACGAAAATTTCTTTAAGGGGGTGGATTGTAAACCCCACACTTTTACCTTTATCTATGTATATAGGTATATATAGCAAGTAATTATTTCTTTTGAAATGAATAAGGTAAAATTCGAGTAAATAGTAGTTAAAACTTAGTTTTAACTTGCAAATATATGAAATCTTCAAGAATACCAAGGTAGGGGTTTTTTTCCATTCTTGTTCATTGAGACTAGGGCTTGTATATATGTATTATTTGATGCTAAATCTTATACATATGTTATGAAATCATCATTCCTGGGTCTTCTTACAATTATTATCATGTTTTAAACAAAGTTAGGGTTGAATACCCATGAAATCTTTTTTTTTTTGATTTAAAACCCTAGTTTTCAAGAGAGATGGATTTTCCTCTTGATTCTTCCTTTGCTCTTGAATTCGAAACCCTAGTGGTTTGTGTTGAGTAGTAAAATGATGTGGTGATGATCTCTTGCTTATTTTCTTAAATTGTTCTCTTCTATTACAAATTGGGAAATTTGGGAATTTTGGATATCCATGTGATTTGAGAAAATGTTTGTTATTGTATCTCTTATATGGTTGTTGTGATGACCTTTGATTACATTCGAGCACTACCGTAGAGTGTTAGAGGTTAGTCTATCCCAGTGGGGGTGAGATGGTTTCCTAACATTTGTAGTGGTTTGTTGTTCGTGAGAACAACCACTATTGTTCACGTAAGTTCGAGGCTGAGGGTTGGTATACCTTTCCTGTGAAGGATTCGTCAATGCCGTGAGAGATGGTATACGCCAGTCCTAAATTATTAGGCTTGTGTGATTGTGGTGGGTGAACGAGATAGAATCGGGGTGTAGATTCCTGAGAAGCAACCAACATACATAAGAATATGGGATGATTCTATTGAATGATTTATTGATTTCTATCACTCCGACATGTTTATTCATTTCATTTAAATTATTGCGATTGCGTACTCTTGAGATCAAATAAATTGTCACTGTTTTATTTCAAGTTATATATGTTATTTTAAAAAGTGAGACTGAACTGTTTTATATGTTTTTTAAATCTTGTTCGAGATTGGGAGAATGTTGCTGCAGGGCTTAGTGCTCACCCCCTACAAACTATATACTTTTCAGATTGTGGTCTAGATGAGGAGCTTGGAATTGAGGAGCTGATACAGTGGGATGCTCCACTAAACGGGCTTGTGGATCCCGAGGTGGATGTCTAGAGTAATACTCTCCTAGGTGCTAGACTAGGAAATTTCTTTTGAGATTATGTAAAGATTAATCTTTTGTTATTCCGCTGCAAATTTAAATGTGATTCTTTTGGGATGTAATTATCATAGTCGATCATATTCTTTTGGGATATAATAGTCATGTGTTGGCATATTCTTTTTGGAATGATGTTGTAAATAATAAATTTGGTGAATGGAATTCCTTTATTGACAAATTTTATTAGTCGTTCTCATGATGTGAATGGTTTTAAATTGTAATGTCGTCCAAGGTGGATTTTGGGGCGTTACAATAGGATAAACTTCTATGATGTGCTCATATATTCAAAGTTCAAAGCAAAGATCTAACTATCATTAAACCCATAAGTCTTTGAATTAGGGAATATGATTCAACATTCAGATATTTTTCGCAAAAAATTTGAAATTTTTTCACATATTTTGCAAACTATTCTAAAAAAATTAGGTCAAATATGTGAATAGTGAATTGCACCACAAAATGGTATTATCAACAAAAATTTGGTGTATCATACAAATGGTGCACCTCCCCCCTCAACTTGAACTATGCATTGTCCTCAATGCAAGAAAAAGATATAAAATGCATTGATGAACTAAAAAAGATAAGTAGAGTTAGAAAACATATCGCAATGAGCTTTGACAAAAACACCATTATCTGCACATTTCAAAAGAGAATACTATGCACAGACAAAAGTAAGTAAACAAATTAACTTGGAAAGTAAAGGATAAAAGATAGCAACCGTACACTAAATCTACTTGAATAGTTATTCGTTAACAAGGTTCGGGTAGACTGGATCCAACTACTCTTCCTCCCCTGTTTGAACCTCAAAACCGCCAAAGAATGGCTTAAGTATTTGATTATTGACCTTGAATGTTTTACCATCTTCATGGTTTGTTATTTCCATGGCTCCATTAGGGTAGACCACCTTGACAAGGTAGTGGCCATCCCAATGCGATCAAAGTTTCCCTTGGAAAATGGAGAGTTGAGAATTATACAAGAACAACTTTTGTCTGGGCTCAATTGTCTTTTTTACAATGAATTTGTCATGGAAAATCTTTGCCCTTTCTTTGAGAATTTTTGAGCTCTCATTTGAAACTCTACAAATTTCCTCCAATTCATTTAACTCCAACTTCCTATTTTCTCCAACTATTCTCAAATTGAAGTTCAAGGCTTTAATAGCCCAATATGCCTTGTGCTCCATCTCTATTGGCAAGTGACAAGCTTTGCAATAGACTAGCATGTAGGGTGACATACCTAGGATGGTCTTGTAAGTGTTGTGGTAAGCCCACAAGGCATCAGTTAACCTAAGTGACCAATCCGTTCAATTTGGGTTCACCATTTTCTATAGTATGTTCTTGACCTCCCTATTTGACAACTCGGCTTGGCCATTGGTCTGTGGGTAAGTAGTGGAGACCTTGTGTGTTACACCATATTTTTGTATTAAAGAGGCACATGATCTATTGAAAAAATGAGACCCACCATCACTTATCATTGCACAAGGTATCCCAAGCCCTAAAAAAATATTTTCTTTTAAAAACTTGACCACAACTCGATGGTCATTGGTCTTGATTGGGATTGCCTCTTCCCACTTGGACATGTAGTCCACTACCAATAGGATATACAGGTAGGCAAAGGATATGGGGAATGGACTCATGAAATCGATGTCTCAATAATCAAATATTTCAATGACAAGCACAGGGGAGAGGGGCATCATGTTCCTAAGGGTCACACTTCCTAACCTTTGACAACTATCACATTCTTTGCAAAATGAAACACAATCTTTAATTAAAGAAGACCAATAAAAACTATATTGTAAAACCTTAGCTAAAGTTTTCTTGGAAAAGAAGTGATCACTGCATGCCTCAAAATGGTAGAAAGAAAGGACATCCTGTTGTTCATTTTCAGGTACGCATCTCCTCGTGACTTGATCTGGGCAATATTTGAACAAGTATGGGTTGTTAAAGTAAAAGAACTTCACATACGCTATGAATCTTCATTTGTCCTCCAAGCTCCAATGCGGTGGTATTTGTCTAGTGGGAAGAAAATTACAAATATTATCATACCACTGACAAATCGAATAAATAGAAAATAAATGCTCATCGGGAAATGAATCAGGGATAGGGATGTGTTCTTCGGCATCTTGGATGACAAGTGTGATGCCCCATAAACCGGGGGTCCCGTTGACGACCTGTCAACCCGTGAAAAGACCCGTGAGTGTTGCTTGATTTGACATCACACTAATATTATTCCATTATTCAAAATGTTAACTCACACATGTAACCCGTGTTCCTTTAATCATTTAATCTAACCAAAGTCCAATATACCTCATGTAATGTTCATTTGTATTATTGGAACCAAGGAAAACAAAGTCCAACAACATGGCACCTTAGTGTTAAAATTTCAAAATTTTGGAGACAGTGTTGTTACTGTGTAGCGGCATTGTTTGTTCACTGTCCCTGGAAGTACCGGTACTGTTTGCCTTCCAAAATTTTTTTTCTAAGTTTTGGAAAGAGTACCGATACTGTCTGCTTGTTGGACCAAATTGTACTGGTACTCTCTGCCCAGTTTAGCCTTTTTCCACTGTTTTTCATTTCCAATCCATTCCAAATCATCTCTTTTTCATCCAAAACATGTGTAATGATGTTTATGACATGAAACTTGATTTCTACAAGTTCTATTACAAATTATTTATACGATTACATACCCAAAATTGAATTTAACCAAAGTTTTACAAAAATTCGTTTTCAAAAGCCGATACTCGACTTTTCTTCACCATTGAGGTCCCAAATGTGAGTTCTCCACCGGTACAAATCCCGCACCTGAAATGTGTTCCCGTATAGGGTGAGTCAAGCTCAGTAGAGTATTTCTTATAGAGGCTACTCCCCCCTAAGCACATATGAAATGTTCGCATGCAACAATCATAATTATATAACCATTCTAATCAAGAATAAAAACATTACATGTTGGAATCTACCATGTCATGCCATGAAATGAGATGGACTCACGCACATTAACCCGAGCCCTCACTGGCTCCCACCACACAATGCAATGCAAGTGTAAAAACCTTTATCATTGATGAAATACATCCAATGATCATTTTGAAATAAAATCATACGTTCATAATACCCATTCATTGTTGGATGTTTCCCATCAAATGAATCATTTATATAAACCAAAACCATGTGTCTTTGTTGGGTATCGAATTTTGGAATCACATCGCTGGCTCCACACGCCATTACACTTTTCAAAAATTTCACCTTAGGGGAGTGTATAAGCCAAGTAGCCGGGCCTTTCACCCGAGGGAGTGTCTAGCCCTTCTTGCTATACCCGACACAAGTTTTCTATGCATGTAACCGTTCAAATCAGTGGAATCTTCAATCCCACTTTCTCGAGCCCACCTTTAACCACCATATATGATGTTTGAATAAACCATGCCCACACACACCCACACTCATGCCTAAGCCCACGAATGTGATGCCATACCAAGCCCAAGATGCAATGAATGTCAAATGAGCAATTAAACCGCATACCCACATATCCCATGGCAATTTATATCATAAGCATAAAAATCCCATAAATCATCATAATGTCAATACATCAATTAGCACGCATTAAAATTTATATCCAACACAATTCATGGGCATGTTACTATATAATCGTTGCCAATAACACACTTAAATCACAAGGCACATTATAAACACATAGCATGCCCACATTAACCCAATTTTGAAGAGTTCAAACAAATACTTCCACATATCAAAATCAAGTTAGAAAATGGTCTAGGCCATTTCTATATTCATTTCTTTATTTCCATGACTATAGGCAAGTCATATATCGTTCTATACATCTAACCATTCCATACGGACTTCCTAGGTTAGAAATAAACCGAAGTATGAAGGAACCCTACCTCTTGGAGCGTAAATAGAAGGTAGAAAGCCTCCTAGGAAACCACCACGACTCCAAGGCTTTGATTTCCCAAAATCCTCTTCTTGGATCTTCAGTGAAATATCCCGTTCTTGGTATGTAGACGTAGCCCTCGTCGCGTAAACCAACTTTAGTTATTAGCCCAAGCAATTCCGACCGATAGAGCTTCTTGGATCGAAGGAGAAAGGTGGAAATTCTAGGTTTTCTCTCTTTCCTCTCTTCTCCTCTTCAATGTTGGAACTCAGCTGACATAGGGGTGTGAAATATCTGATTTTTCAGATATTAGCCCCTATTTATACTTTATAATTGTGCGGTCCACATTGTCCCACAAGTTTATTACTTCCGGGTCTATTTTTAAGCCGAAACAACTTAAATAAATTTTGGTTTTAGTTCAAATTAATTTTATTTGAAATTTTACTCAATTATAAGAAAATTTTATAAAACTCATTTTTCAAAACGTTTGTGGGGTCATTCGTCACCCAGTTGTCTCGTAAAATGTGTAAAATATGACCATCTCGAAATTCGACAAAAATTAATAGGGCAGCTTGATTTCGCGATATGAATCTAACAGTGACGTCCGTTGCGTCATCCAAAATCTAGAAAAATATGGATTTTAAACCCACATTATACTGGAAAATTACCAATTTTGCCCCTTTTTCGTAAAAGTTTAAATTTACCTGGGTTTTACAACAAGTCGAGACAAATGGTCTACCACCACATTCTCGACTACTTTCTTGTATTTAATGATCAAGTTGAATTTTTGAAGGTGGAGGATCCACCTAATGAGTCTCAGTTTTGCATCCTGCTTGGCCAACAAATACTTCAAAGAAATGTGATTAGTGTAGACTACAATAGGCGAACCAATGATGTATGACCTAAAATTTTCTAATGCAAACACTATGGCTAGAAACTCTTTTTCAGTGGTAATGTAATTCATTTGTGGTTGATTTGGAGTTTTGCTAGCATAATATATCACATATGGCCTTTTGTCTTCCCTTTAACCTAGCACTATGCCAACCGGGTAATCACTCACGTTGCACATGAACTCAAATGGTAGTTCCCACTTGGGTGGTCACATGATTGATGGTGAAGTGAGCATGCTTTTGAGTTTTTCAAAAAATGCATCACAATCATCTGACCACACATAGAGACCATCCTTTGCTAACAAATTAGTCAAGGGTCTTGCCAATGCACTAAAATCTTTTATGAATCTACGATAAAAACCAGCATGGCTAAGAAACGACCTAATATCCTTGACGACATTTGGAGTGGGGAGGTTGGAAATTGCTTCCACCTTGGATTTGTCTAATTCAATCCCCTTTGTGGACACGATGTGCCCAAGCACAATCCCTTGGGTTGCCAGGAAGTGGCACTTCTCCCAATTTAGCACAAAGTTCTTCTCTTCACATCTTTCTAGCGCTCTTTTCCAATTTCCAAGCAACCATCAAATGAGTCCCCAAACATTGAAAATTCATCCATAAACACTTCCACAATCTTCTCCACCATTTCACTTAAAATCCCCATCATACATCTTTGAAAAGTTCCCGGGGCATTGCACAGCCCAAATCGCATGAGGCAATATGCAAAGGTACCAAAGGGGCATGAGAATGTGATCTTTCTTGATCCTCCAAAGCAAGCTCTATTTGGTTGTTACCGGAGTAGCCATCCAAGAAGCAATAGAAAAGATGTCCAGCTACTCTCTCTAACACTTGGTCGAGAAATGGCAAGGGGAAGTCATCTTTTCTTGAGCATGAGTTTAGTTTTCGATAATCAATCCAAACTCTCCAATCGGTGACTGATTCACACTATTTTGTTATCTAATTTATATTATATTATACACCCAAGTATAAGTGATCGAATTATAGTTTTCTCGATTTAAGTCCAAGTATCGATCCCATGAAGAGTTTTAGTAATTTAGATTTTAAAATAAAAATAGTAAAGTTGTTGTTTGGAGTAGTGTATCATTTGATAGCTTGTGATGTGAGCTTAGATTAAGAACTAGTTTAACTAAATAAAGTATGCAAGTAAGTGTATTAATGACAAGAATATAAAAGATACCCTTCCATTTAGGGATTCTATAAGCTTTATATTGGTTAAGTACTGGAAATGCTACCTTATAACAATTAACTCCCATTTTACTGGCAAGTCAACCGGTAGGTCTGATGTACATATACCATTACACAGCAACTTCTTAGGTTAGTTGGTGGTATTAATGACAATTATTAATCCAAGCAAAGTAGAAGGACAAGTCATTCATGAGGAATACTTGAATTACTCAATTGACTCAATAATAGTAGGTGCATATATAATAAACCATAACAGAGCCACTTCTTAGGTTAACTGGTGGTATTAAGTTATAACACAACAACTTCTTAGGTTAGCTGGTTATAGATGTATCAAGTGATTAATCCAAGCAAACCAGAAAGACAACCCATTAATGAGGAATACTTGAATTATTCATTTGACTTCATCTGTGATACATTTATACCAGTTAAACATCCTCAGCGTTCCGGTGGAGGATAAACCATACCGATAGGAATGCCGCAGTTGTTCGACTGGGAATATTATCATTTGTACTAGTTAAACGATCTTAGTAATCTAGAAGGACAAGTCATTCAAAAGGACCACTTAGGTCATTAATGTGATAGTTATAGCATGCTACAGTAGAACATCTTCAGTGTTCCGGTGGAGGACTAGCCATACCGATAGGAACACCGTAGATATTTATCTGGCAGTATTATTAAATATGAAAAACCCTAATAATCCAAAAGAACAATCCATTCATGAGGATCATTTAGGTTTAGTACCATGCAATAGTTAAACATCCTCAACGTTTTGGTGGAGGACTAGCCATACCGATAGGAATGCCGTGACTATTTTACCGGTAGATTGATGATGCACTGATGACATAATTTCAGGCACAACACCAAAACTACACATATCACTGTATCATCATGAAGCTTGTAATACATATATAGATAAAGATGTAAATAAAACATCAGCATTTCCAAAAGTTAACCAATAATATACATATGTTCACCCTTCACCGAAGGGAATAAGCGAACTACTCACTCTCCATTCCTACAGACAAGCAAGAAGCGCGGGCAGTTTTCATCACAAATGAAATTAAAATATAAACTCTAAAACTTCTTTCACATGGAACAACTGAAACACAACCACCTTTATTATCAATTAAGACAAAAAAGTGGCGGTAGTTCAACTATCTGAATAGAAACATACAACATAAATGTAGAAATGCATAATATTGGTGAAGGATAGACCGGCTTTGTATTTGAGTCCCTCTTTCTTTCTTTCCTTTTATCTCTTTTCCTACCCTTGGATTTCTCCCTTTGGATCTCTAGGATGGCCGGCCTTCTGAAATGGTGGAGAACACCCGTATATATAGTCAAAATGCAAGCATGAGGTGGAAAGGTAAGGGTTTGCCACCTAGTGACCATCCGGACCCTAGGATCACCATCCGGATGGTGATGCCTTGCAGGAGGTTCCAAGTGTCTTGTTCTTAAGCTTCAAGGTGCCTTGCCGTTGATCCATGTGTCGCATGCTGGATGTTCCATGTGTCTATATTACACTTTGCTCCTTTGTTGTTTCAAGTTTTGCAAAATTGCCTCGTATTCTCCAGTATTTCTACATTAGACCCTGAAATTTAAACATAAAGTATTTGAAACTTTAATTTCCACACAAATTATAATTACTCCTAATTGATAATTTTTAGTTGTTTTATCTTACAAAGTTGATTACTTAATTAGTATAGTTTACACACTAATTAGGGTTAATCACATCACCCAACTTAAACTTTACTAGTCCCTAGTAAACATAGATTATAAAAACTATTTCACAAAATAAAACATAAAAAGAAGTAAAATTATTTTCGTAGATTTTTTCACGATTGCATTTAGCATATGCAATAAACCGTTAAACCCCTAGGTGATTCCTAATGGATGAGTTTTGTCTTGTGAAGGTTTCTAGTGAAGCTACCTACAAATTTCAGTAGTTAGGAGTTTATAATTCATACTTTTCACAAAAGTAATTAAATCAATATTCCTTCTGTCTTTCTAGAATAGTTCCTTTTTCTAATCACTATAAGAGTAACACACGTTAGTTGTAATATTATCTATATATTTTTACAGAAACTTGTGTGTGTGTGTGTAATGATTTATTTATTTTTAAAAATCACTTGAGAAATGTTACCCTGTTTCATGGTAGTTTTGATGTCAATCTTTTCCTGGCATACACTCAGTAAGAATAACACACATATTATAGTGACTATTCGCTCAATAGTTACATGTGATTAGAATATTGTTAACAAAGCAAATAATATCACATGTAATTTATCGAAAAAATGAGTAATTGAATAAAATTGAAATTTGACATAATCTCATGACTGGATATCAACACTATATTAGACATATCATTAACTTTATCCTTTTATTAAGTAGAATTATTACATATGCATAATTTCTGGAATCAACAAGGACTTTCTTCAGGTTGTAATGTGGCCATAGGTTTAGGGTGTATGAAATGACTTTAGTGGGATTCAAAAGCTATCTTTTATATTATAACACACCTCTTTGTTTTCTAAGACTTTGCATGTTCATTTTTTCCATTTTTCACTTTCTTGGCTCTTTTTTTTTTTTTTCAGATTTCTTCTTTTTGAACCGGGATCATTCTTTTTTTTTTCTTTTTTTTTTTTCCGGTATCCTGCTGATTTAAAAGAGGGTGCAAGAAAACTAGAGAACAAGGGTAGATTTAATATATTTTTATTTGGCTCAGGTATTTCTTGGGATTCGAGAAAAAAATTTATACTCTTTTAGGCTCAATCATGGTTGACTAAAGATATAATTTTGTAAAAGAAATGGTTAAGGCTCAAGATTAATCAAACATGGCCTAAGATCATTTTCCAGAAATTATTCATCTGTATCATTCCTACCTAAAATAATTTCAAGGATAATGCTAATAATATAATCTCACAAGTGCTAATCAAGATAAAATTAATGAGATTATTCAAAGAAAGTTTACTGTAGAATCGAAGATGTTTATTTGAGTAGATGTAGAATATCTCTCCAAGAAAGATTGGTTCAAGATCTGCATTAGGTTTTACATCTCCACTATATATGCAAAAACGTGTAATATTTCACAAGATTTTTAACAATAAAGAAATCTAATTGTGTTTTTAAGAATAAGTTGAACAAAAATATTAAGATAATACACAACTAGGATATGAAAATCCCGCGTGATCAGATTAAGATTATTCTTGCAAGACATGAGAATAAAAATTTAACTCATCTGTGAATCATATGAACTAGTCTTCCTAACTTAAAAACATAAGTTTCAAAATTAACATAAACAAACTTAAACACACATTAGTTCAAAACATAAATTAAAGTTTAGATGCATAAAGTAAAAGTGCATAATGTAAAAGATGAGTGAAAGAAAGCAAAGTTTTTTCGTAGAATCTCCAATTTTTAAGAAGTAGATGGGCCTCCTCCAAATTTCTCTCGAAGTAGATTCAAAATCTCAACTTGGTTTTTCATATTTTGCTGTGAGGATGCACTGGAATTTGCATTGCACTGCTGATTGCTGAATTTATACTTCCTTGCAGTTACAAAATTAATTAGAACTTTAAACATTCTACAAAACAGCTACCCGCTCTTTTTTTTTTCAAATGGTTTTATTAATTATTATTATTAGTATTTTATGTATTTATTATTTTCCTAATTAATCTATAGCTATTTACATTTATTCCATAATGATACATCATTTGATCACATCTAGTCAATGTCAAAACTGTTTGGATCAATATTACTAGTGACACGGTCAACTTCATTTCTTATGTATCTTGTTAACATTGAGATAGAATAGGATGGCAGCTCAGGATAATCCTTACTCTGCCCATACCTAACCCATCAGAGACGATATAACGCTCGACCTGAAATTGGTTCCGCACACTGATTATATTCTGTTATAAATACATATTTTTATTTTTAGTTAAAAAGACTCACTATCTGGTTCTTTAACGTCTGTTAGTCACAAAATATTTGTTTTTAAAGAACATAAAAACACTAACCACAAATATAAGTAAATTCACACATAAGTAAATTGACACCCTCACCCCCAAACTTAAATTAGACATTGTCTTCAATGCATGGCATAAATGAAATAGAAGATTAGACAATTGCTAATTAGATATGGAAGCGAGATACATCCATAGTACAAAACCTAATTTTCAAAACAAACAAAGAAACTATACAAAAGAAATGAAAACGCAAAAGAAAAATTACAACTACTATATACAAGAGATGCATAAAGGATAGATCAATCGGGCTTAAGTTCGCAATGAAAGTTTCTTACATTTCGTGTTATTTCATGTAAAGAATTTAACAAATCAGCATAAAATTGCACATCAAAATTTCCACTACCAATAACAAAATTAATCAAACAAACTTGTAGAGTGTTAGAATAAGAAAAGTTGTTAACTTTCTCCTCTATAATCTCATCAATTTCATCTACCTCACAAATTGCTTTCTCCCCACCCGGGTGCTTTATCACATTAAAGATTTTCAATTCACTGGTCATATTTCCAAATGAAAGTTTCATGATTCCATTCCTATAATTAATCAATGCATTTGATATAGCTAGGAATGGTCGACCCAAGATAATAGGTATGTATGCAGATGCATGAAAAATTAGTTGCATATCTATAACGATAAAATCTGCTGGAAAATAAAATTGATCAACTTGGATGATAACATCTTCCACAATTCCTCGTGGAGTTTTTATTGATCGGTTTGCTAATTGTAGTGTAACATTAGTAGGTTTCAACTCACTTAATCCTAATTTTATATACATTGAATTTGGCATTAAATTACAACTAGCTCTAAGATCTAGCAGAGCTTCTTCAATTCAAAAATTCCTAATAATGCATGAGACTGTTGGACTTCCTGGATCTCTGTACTTAAGAAGAGTATTATGTTGTATTATAGTGCTAACTTATTCAGTTAAAAATGCTTTCTTTGGTACATTAGTTCTTCTTTTTACTGTACAAAAAAATTTTAAGAATTTAGCATAAATCGGAACTTGTTTGATTGCATCCAACAAAGGAATATTGATTTTAACTTGTTTAAATAACTCAAGAATGTCTGATTGATCTTTTTCAGATGAAATTTTCTTAACCCTTTGAGGAAAAGGTAAAGGAATAGGACATGAAGGATTTTGTATTTCTGATTGCTTTTTGACTAAAGGTTCAGATTCAAGTGGTTCCTTTACAGGAATTGACTTACATATTTTCTTTGGAATCTTGGGCTTTATAGTTTTATCAATTACCTTACAACTTCTCAATGTTGTGATTGCTTGTACTTGACTTGGAGAGGCTTCAGATGACACATCATTAGCTTGACTCTGACTTTGTGGAGGTTTAGGTTAAGATGAAAACTTTCCTTTCTCCGAAGTACTCAAAGACTGGGTGAATTTAGCTAGATGACTTTTAGTATCTTCAATACTATGTGAAGTTTGAGCGTTAAAATCATTAAATGCTTGAGTTGTTTGAGTATTAAAACTCATTTGACTTTGAATAAATTGATTCATAGTATCTTCTAGAGTTCTTCTTTGTGGGGGTTGATATTGTGGATATTTTTGTTGATTTTGTGGTTGCGATGGACCTTGTGTTTGATTTGTGGGTTGCGTATTTCTCCAACTAAAATTTGGATGATTCCTCCATCCTGGATTGTAAGTTTCAGAGTATGGATTCATATCAGGCTTATTATTATAAGTTGGAATAGCATTAGATTATTCAATTAACACTTCTTTAAATGCAGGTATAGTTGGACATTCCCCAACAGCATGTCCTGACAACGCAAAAATTTCACATAATTGATCAGTAGTTGATACAACAGATACTTGCTTAATTTTTTCCATTTCGAAGGCTTCTAATTTTCTAGATAAATTAGTCATTTTAGCTCTTAAATCATCACCGTATTTCAAAATATATTTTCCTCTGTCAAAAGTAGATGACTTATTTTCTACAATATTTGAAGAAGTCCAGTCCCACATTTGGGAACTCTCCGAAACAGTATCAAAATTTGAAATGCTTCTTCAGGATTTTTATTCATAAACTCTCATTGGCCCATCATTTCAACAAATTGTCTCATTGCAGACGGGAGTGCATCACAAAAGAAACCAACTAAAGTCCAGTTTTCAAATGCATGATGTGGACAAGCTTGGAGAAGATCCTTAAATCTTTCCCAACATTGATAAAAAAGTTCACCTTCTTTTACAGAAAAGTTCATTATTTGATGTCTTAATGTATTTGTACGATGTACAGGGAAAAACTTTTTAAAAAACTCAGTTTGTAAAGCTTGCCAACTTGTGATCAAATTTGCTCTTAAAGAGTTAAGCCATAGTTTAGCTTTATCTTTCAATGAAAATGGAAAAATTTTTAATTTGGCCATTTCAGAATAATCTTGCAAAGTTCCACAGACTTTTTCGAATTCTTTCATATGAACATAGGGGTTTTCAGTTTCTAAACCATGAAATTGTGGTAGTAACTGTATAGTTCCTGGTTTAATATTAATATTTGGAACGTCTGTTGGAAAAGAAAAAAATTATGGGACATTAGTTCTTGTAGGATGTAGGTATTCTCTTAATGGTCGGACATTTTGAACTACCTCTTGTTCTCTAGGTTGTTCTTCCCTAGGTACGTTTCTAGTCATACTTAGTTAAAGTATTCTTGTGTAGATGAAGATGAAGAAGATGAGGGTGATGACTGATTTATAGAACCTACTGATGAATGAACAAACATAGACTATAAACAAACTATAAACATACAATAAAAATAAACATATATATTGTTAATATTATTTTTATTTTTTCAAATTACCAAAACTCCCCGACAACGGTGCCAAAAACTTGATTTGCACTATTTCATGATCTAATTTATATTATATTATACACCAAAGTATAAGTGGTTATATTGTAGTTTTCTAGGTTTAAGTCCAAGTATCGATCCCACGAAGAGTTTTAGTAATTTAGATTTTAAAATAAAAAAAATAAAGTTGTTGTTTGACGTAGTGTATCATTGGATAGCTTGATATGGAAGCTTAGATTAACAACTAGTTTAATTAACTAAAGTATGCATGTAACACCCCAAAACACACCCTAGACGACATTACATTCTAAAACCATTCATATCATGAGACCACTAATATAATCTCTTAAGAAACAAGACTTCATTTGTCATCCACAAATATTTATAACATTATCCAAAAGAATAAGCTCAAGTCATGGCTATTACATCTCAAAAATTAATTAAAGAAGCACGGCAGAATAAACAAAAGAAACTAGACTACACAATGTTCCAAAAGAATGTCCTAGTCTAGTACAAAAGGAAAGGAGGTCGCTCTATGAGTCCACCTCGGGATCCACACTCCCGTCTGGTGGAGNACAATGCTCCAAAAGAATGTCCTAGTCTAGTACAAAAGGAAAGGAGGTCGCTCTATGAGTCCACCTCGGGATCCACACTCCCGTCTGGTGGAGTCTCCCAAGTAGCGGGCCCCTCGACCCTTACGTCCTCCTCCTCAAACGGGTAATCTGAAAAATGTTAGCGATAGGGGGTGAGCACGAAGCTCTGTAGAAAAATTCTCTCAAACCCATACAAGGTTTAGAAAAGAATTTAAAATGGTCGGACTCAATTTTAACATAACATAGACACATAATTTGAAATAAAGCAGTGACATTTAAAAATGATCTCAAGTTTATTTAAAAACATTACTTAAATGAAAAAATGAGCACCACATACAAATAATAACCATTAATTGTCATAACCAATTCCCAACAATTCTTTCGGTAGGTGGCATACTTTGTGGTAACCTCCACCCCCCTTTAGGTCACCTTTGATTCTCAAGCATCTTTACCGGAAACCTTTTGAGAATGGATGAGCATCCTTACATGGAACCTCTCACCAATCACTACATTGTTTCTCAAGCATCCTTACCGGGAACTTCTTGGGAAGGGGTGAGCATCTTTACAAGGAATCTCTCACTCATGTGCATCACAAACAACTCAACCAAGCATACAAATCCAACATTTATCTCAATTTACAAGCATCTATCCAAAATCCCCAAAATATATCATGTAACAATTCCACAACCAACTAAGAAATACATGAGATCACAATAACATCATTTTTCTACCCAACACAAAGCACTAAGGTTTCGAAATCCATAATAAAGAAAGCATTTAGGAAGGAAATACATCACTCTCCAAAAATTAGGGTTTTAAAACTAGAAATGACTTTGTTCAAAACATGTAATCCTTGCAAAAAGTCTAAGAGATGATGATTCCATAGCATATATATATACCATTGATAGCCAAAACATACATATTTAAATACCCTAGCCTCAATGTAAGTGAATGAGAGAAAACTCCTACCTTGAATACTTAGTTTGTAGGAAGAACTTAAGCTTTGATCTTGAATCTACCCTTAAATCTCTTGTTTTTCCCTTCCTTTATTCCTCTCTAATGCTCTCTAGGGTTCCAAGAGGTGTGGGGTGAGAGTGAAGTGAAATAAATGAGGGAAAATGGGTTGAAAATGGGGTTTAAAACACCTCAGCCCCGAAATTCACTGTTCACAGCCTATTTTGGTTTTCTCCAAAATTACGATTTTGCTACTAAGAATCTCTAATTTGATCTATATGACTACCCTAAAGTTTTTCGACGTTTCAGATTCTTTTTTAATGTTCTTTTAACCTAAAAACATTTATTTTTATGATTTATCTCAAAACACCAAAGTCAACGTACCCCTGAAACACTAAAATTTCTATTTTACCCATCCGAACTGGCTATTAATGAAATTTTGCGTTGTTTGCAAATAACAGGTGATAAAGGGTGCTTCTTAAAGACTTTTATACTTATTTTAAGCCTAAATGTACTTATTATTCTTATATTTTGATTTAGGATGCAAATGGAGACATTAAATGCAGAACGAAGCAAATTGGACTGTTTTGACATCGCTTCGTTATATGGGCATAACTGTCTCATCCGAGCTCCGATTGCGATGATTCAAGATGTTATGGAATGATAAGAAAGAGCTATAAAACTTTGATGTTTTGAGTTTTGAGAGATATTTATTGCATCAAGGACTCAATCGGGCTTGAAGTTGCAGTTAGTGCACTGTTTAAGCTAATTGGGCTGTTTTGACATCACTTCGTTATCTAGGCATAACTCTCTCAGCCGAGCTCCGAATGAGATGATTCAAGATGATGTGGAATGATAAGAAAGAGATCTACTATTTTCAGGTTTTGAGTTTTGAGATTTATTGACTGCATCAAGGTCGAAATCGCATTTGAAGTTGCAGCCAGTGCACTGTTCACGTCCTGTTTCATCCCTTTTCCATTTCCAATCCATTCCTAAGCCAACCAAATCCATCCCAAACCTCTCCAACACATATTTCTACACCAAAACTATTTAATACAAGTTCTAGGACCTAAAATTTCATATTTGCACTTATTAAAACCAAATTTCAACTATTATTTCCACTAACATTTTAAATCTCTACTTTTCCAATCTACCAAATTCAAACACACATCACTACACATATCCACATTTTTACCACAATTATTTACTATATATCTATATACATATATAAAAGAAAATGCGGGGTGTTACAATCCACCCCCCTTAAAGAAAGTTTTGTCCTTGAAACTTACCTCAAGTAGCGAACAAATATGGATACTTCTCCCGCATTTCTTGCTCCGGTTCCCATGTGGCTTCCTCCACTCCATGGTGTTACCACAAAACCTTCACCAATCTGATACCTTTGTTGTGAATCACTTTTTCCTAGGTGTCGAGAATTTCTAGGTGTTGTTCTTTGTAGGTTGCTCCATCTTGAATTTCAATCTCCTCCAAGTTCCCGATTGGAGTTGCATCCGAGTGACACCTTCTCAACATGGACACGTGGAACACATCATGTACTCCGGATAGCTGGGCTAGTAGTCAAAGTTGTTATGCCGCCTTGCCTACCGCTTTGATTACATCAAACGGTCTGATATATCTTGACGCTAACTTCCCCTTCTTTCCGAATCGAAACACGCCCTTCTTGGGTGGCACCTTGAGAAATACGTAGTCTCCCACCTTGAATTCTAAGGGTCTTTGTCTGTAGTCAGCATAGCTCTTTTGTCTACTTTGCCCCGTCCGTAGCCTCTCTCGAATGAGTTGAATATTCTCCATAGTTTCTCAAACAATGTCCCGTCCAAACAAACTACTCTTGCCGGCTTTCAACCAACACGTCGGTGATCGGCATGGTCTTCCATACAATGCTTCATACGGTGTCATCCCAATACTTTCCTGATAGCTGTTGTTGTAAGCAAACTCCACCAATGGTAAGTGGTCGCTCCAACTCCCCTTGAAGTCTAACGCGCAAGCGTGTAACATATCCTCCACAATCGGTATCACTCTCTCGGATTGGCCATCCGTTTAGGGATGAAAAGTTGTACTGAAGTGTAACTTCATCTCCATCGCTTGTTCTAGACTCTGCCAGAATCTCGCCACAAATCTAGAGTCATGATTTGACACAATCGAGAGTGGAACGCCGTGTAACCTCACTATCTCACGGATATACAGCTTGCTCAGAGTCTCAAATGTATCCGTGGTCTTCATACCCNTCGCGCCACAAACCGAGAATCACGATCCGACACAATGGAGAGCGGAACTCCGTGCAACCTAACAATCTCACAGATATAGAGCTTGCTCAACGTCTCTAATGAGTCTGTGGTCTTCATACCCAAAAAGTGAGTGGACTTGATGAGTCTATCCACAATGACCCACACTGCATTATGCCCGCGCGACGTCCGNAGAGCTTGCTCAACGTCTCTAATGAGTCTGTGGTCTTCATACCCAAGAAATGAGCGGACTTGGTGAGTCTATCCACAATGACCCACACTGCATTATGCCTGCGCGACGTCCGTGGTAAACCCGACACGAAGTCCATGGTGATGTGATCCCACTTCCACTCTGGAATAGGCAAAGACTGTAGGACTCCTCCTGGCCTTTGATGCTCAATCTTCACCTGCTGGCACACCGCACATTTTGCCAAATACTTTGCCACATCTCACTTCATTCCCCTCCACCAGTATTGACGCTTCATGTCCCTATACATCTTTGTGCTACCGGGGTGGATAGCAAACTTGGAGCGATGACACTCCCCAAGTATCTCCTCCTTTAGGGACGAATCATCGGGAACACATAGCTTCTCCCCATATCTCAACTCTCCATTCTTCCAAGACCATCCTCCCATCGCTTCCCCATTCTCCAATCGGGCTCTAATCAAATCGAGTTCCGAATCCAGGCATTGCAACTCCACAACCCGTTGTCGAAGCGTCGGTTGAGCTACAAGGTTGAATAGATATGATTGATACTCCGGTCCATCCACCCATAGATCGTACTCCTCCAATGCATCAATCATTTTCCACCTATTTACTACAAGAAAATTGATTTCACCTCGAGACTTCCTACTAAGAGCGTCGGCAACTACATTGGCCTTCCCTGGATGGTAGTTGAGTGTGAACTCATAATCTTCCAAGTACTCAATCCACCTTCTCTGTCGGAGATTCAAGTCTTTATGTGTGAAGATATACTTGAGGCTTTTATGGTCCGAGAACACTTGAAATTTCTTCCCGTATAAATAACATCTCCACAACTTAAGAGCAAACACCACCGCAACCAGCTTCAAGTCGTGTGTGGGATAATTCTGCTCATTCACCTTGAGTTGCCTCAAGCCATAAGCCACTACCTTCCCTCCTTGCATTAGAATACATCCCAAGCCTTGTAGTGAAGCATTGGTGTAGACATCGTAGCCTTCTCCACTGCTCGGAATAATGAGGATAGGTGCCATCGTCAACTTCTCCTTCAAGGTGCGAAAAGCTAGTTCACACACTTAAGTCCACAAAAATTTTTCCTCCTTCTTTGTAAGGCGAGTCATCGGCATCGCAAGCTTGGAGACCCCTTCCACAAACCTACGATAATAGTCGGCTAACCCCAAGAAACATTGTACTTTCGTTACGTTCTTCGGTGGTTTCCATTTCATCATGGCCTCAATCTTTGCGGGATGAACCGCTACTCCTTGCTCGGACACAACATGGCCAAGGAACTTCACTTCCTTCATCCAAAACTCACACTTGCTCATCTTCGCATATAACTTATGTTCTATCAATGTTTGTAGCATAATAGAGAGATGACAAGCATGTTCCTCCTAAGTCTGTGAGTAAATCAATATGTCATCAATAAACACAATGACAACTTGATCGAGATAAGACCAAAAGACTTTGTGCATCAAATCCGTGAAGGCTGCGGGGGCATTAGTCAATCCGAACGGCATCACCGTATACTCAAAATGACCATACCGGGTACGAAAAGAAGTCTTAGGNTTTGTAGCATAATAGAGAAATGACAAGCATGTTCCTCCTAAGTCTGTGAGTAAATCAATATGTCATCAATAAACACAATGACAACTTGATCGAGATAAGACCAAAAGACTTTGTGCATCAAATCTGTGAAGGCTGCGGGGGCATTAGTCAATCCGAACGGCATCACCATATACTCAAAATGACCATACCGGGTACGAAAAGAAGTCTTAGAAATATCCTCCTCCTTAATCCGCAGCTGATGATACCCTGTGCGAAGATTAATCTTGGAGTAATACTTCGAACCCTTCAACTGATCAAATAAGTCATCAATTCTTGGCAACAGATACTTATTCTTCAAGATAATCCGATTCAACCTCCGGTAATCCGTGCACAATCATAGAGTCTCATCCGTTGTCTTCACAAAGAGGACCAGGGCTCCCCAAGGTGAAGTGTTTAGATGGATAAACCCAATCGCCAACAAGTGATCCAACTGCTTCCTTGGCTCCTTCAACTCCAAAGGTGCCATCCGGTAGGGAGAAATGGATATGGGTTTGATTCCCGGGTAGAGATCGATCTTGAACTCAATTTCCCTATGTGGCGGTAATCCAGGTAATTCCTCGGGAAAAACATTCAAAAACTCCGATACAATTAACACCACATCTGTATGAATTTTATCCCTTTCATCTCCCATCAAGCTAACTAAGAAACTCAAATGACTTCCCGATTTCGCTTTTAAGAATCTACTACCCGTAGTAGGAAATGGATGGGAAGAATCTCGGTTATTCACAAAACTGAAAATGACTCCTCTTGACAACTGAAATATAATCCGCTTGCGGAAATAATCCATTACCGCCCGGAAAGCGGACAACAAGTTCATCTCGAAAATCACATCGTACCTCTTTATCTCTAAAGTAATCAAATCCACAATCAATTCGTGCTCCCCAATGCGAAGCACGCAACCCTTGCAAACTTGAGTAGTATCTAACCGTTCTCCCTNCAAATCCACAATCAATTCGTGCTCCCCAATGCGAAGCACGTAACCCTTGCAAACTTGAGTAGTATCTAACCGTTCTCCCATGGGCAAGCTAATGTTCATAACATGCTCTAGTTTCGCGAAACTCACTCCCAAATCAAGTGCATATGTCATGCGTACAAATGAGTGTGTTGCACCGGGGTCAAATAATATTCGGGCCCAAGAATTGTAAATAAGGACGATACCTTACACAACGGCATTGGCAATGTCCTCCTTCGGCTGAGTCAAAGCAAATACTTGTCCTTGGTTGGCACCACTGGGGGCTTGAGCTTGTATCGGTCACTGCGGTGTAGGCCTCGGTGGTGATGGTTGGGCTGCTGGTACCTGTCTGGCGGTGTGGATAGGCCCCTAAGGTGGAAAAATTAGGTAATGCATCTGAATATGTCCCACACCTCCGCATGTAAAACAGGATTGTGGGGTAATAATGGCTCTAGTCTGATTGTCTCCCTTTCCTCGGGCTGTCAAAAGTCGCTGTCCACCTGTTTGGTCTGGGCGACAATATGGTGTCGGTCTCTATGCCCCATTAGTGCTAGCACCCGTTCGGATCATACCTCCTCTCGAGAAGCCCTGTCGTCACTGGCTATCCTCTATGTCTCTCTTTACCAGTGCTGTTCTGTCCACCAAGTCCCCAAAATCACGGATCCTGAGAGCCACCAACTTCTCCCTAATGATCGGCCTCAGACCCTACTCGAAGCTCTTGGCTCTATCGGCCTCAGTAGATATAAATCCCGTAGCATAACGGGAGAGCTCGTCGAACCTCCTCTCATACTCAGCCACGGTCGTACTACCCTGTCATAGTGCAAGAAATCCGCCTTCATTCGGTCTCTAACCGATTTAGGGAAGCACTTATCTTGGAAAAGTTGATCAAACGCTTCCCAAGTGAGTGTGTCGGTGTCCCTTCTCCTCTTTATGGCATCCCACCAATAGTCGGCCTCCCCCTCATACAGGTAGATCGCCAAACCAACTCTCAACTCCTTGGCAACTCACATACCGTCACAAATCTTCTTCACTCGACAGATCTATCTATCCGCCTCCAAAGGATTAGAGCTCCCTTGGAAATTGGGTGGTCGTTGTCTTAAGAATTCCCAAAGAGCANTTGCACCGGGGTCAAATAATATTCGGGCCCAAGAATTGTAAATAAGGACGATACCTTACACAACGGCATTGGCAATGTCCTCCTTCGGCTGAGTCAAAGCAAATACTTGTCCTTGGTTGGCACCACTGGGGGCTTGAGCTTGTATCGGTCACTGCGGTGTAGGCCTCGGTGGTGATGGTTGGGCTGCTGGTACCTGTCTGGCGGTGTGGATAGGCCCCTAAGGTGGAAAAATTAGGTAATGCATCTGAATATGTCCCACACCTCCGCATGTAAAACAGGATTGTGGGGTAATACTGGCTCTAGTCTGATTGTCTCCCTTTCCTCGGGCTGTCAAAAGTCGCTGTCCACCTGTTTGGTCTGGGCGACAATATGGTGTCGGTCTCTATGCCCCATTAGTGCTAGCACCCGTTCGGATCATACCTCCTCTCGAGAAGCCCTGTCGTCACTGGCTATCCTCTATGTCTCTCTTTACCAGTGCTGCTCTGTCCACCAAGTCCCCAAAATCACGGATCCTGAGAGCCACCAACTTCTCCCTAATGATCGGCCTCAGACCCTACTCGAAGCTCTTGGCTCTATCGGCCTCAGTAGATATAAATCCCGTAGCATAACGGGAGAGCTCGTCGAACCTCCTCTCATACTCAGCCACGGTCGTACTACCCTGTCATAGTGCAAGAAATCCGCCTTCATTCGGTCTCTGACCGATTTAGGGAAGCACTTATCTTGGAAAAGTTGATCAAACNGTCGTAGTGCAAGAAAATTCGCCTTCATTCTGTCTCTGACCGATTCAGAAAAGTACTTATCTTGGAAAAGTTGATCGAACTCTTCCCAAGTGAGTGTATCGGTGTCCCTTCTCCTCTTTATGCCATTCCACCAATAGTCGGCCTCCCCTNGTGTCGGTGTCCCTTCTCCTCTTTATGGCATCCCACCAATAGTCGGCCTCCCCCTCATACAGGTAGATCGCCAAACCAACTCTCAACTCCTTGGCAACTCACATACCGTCACAAATCTTCTTCACTCGACAGATCTATCTATCCGCCTCCAAAGGATTAGAGCTCCCTTGGAAATTGGGTGGTCGTTGTCTTAAGAATTCCCAAAGAGGAATCATCCTTCGGTCTCTGTTCCCATTGCCCGGTACTTGAGCGAGAGGATGAGCTCCACCATTGTGGTTGTTGTTACCATTTTGGTTTTGTACCAAAGTGGTGAGCTCCCTCAAGCATTGGTAAATGTCTTGCATGGCATCCGGAGGTGGTGGATTTGCTTGACCTTCACGGCCACGCCCACGTCCGCGTCCCTGTCCTTGTTCGCCGTTCATCCTGCACATCAATTCACAACTTAGTTCATGGATGTACAGAACATCCTAAATATTAGGTTAAGCTAATGCATAGAACGTGTATATAATTTCACTCAAGGATTTGATTCGCCCTAATCCTAAAGCTCTAAAGGTGATTCCATAACCTACAGCTCCCATATAAGATCTAAAGCCTAAGCTCTGATACCAACTTTGTGACACCCCAAAACACACCCTGGACAGCATTACATTCTAAAACCATTCATATCATGAGAGCACTAATATAATCCCTTAAGAAATAAGACTTCATTTGTCATCCACGAATATTTACAACATCATCCAAAAGAATAAGCCCAGGTCATGGCTATTACATCTCAAAAATTAATTAAAGAAGCACAACGAAAAAAACAAAAGAAGCTCGACTACACAATATTCCAAAAGAATGTCCTAGTCTAGTACAAAAGGAAAGGAGGTCGCTCTATGCATCCACCTCGGGATCCACACTCCTGTCTAGTGGAGTCTCCCAAGTAGCGGGCTCCTTGACCCTTACATCCTCCTTCTCAAGCGGGTAATCTGAAAAATGTTAGCTATAGGGGGTGAGCACAAAGCTCTGTAAAAAAATTCTCCCAAACCCATACAAGGTTTAGAAAAGAATTTAAAATGGTCGGACTCAATTTTAACANTTCCCTTGGAAATTGGGTGGTCGTTGTCTTAAGAATTCCCAAAGAGCTATCATCCTTCGGTCTCTATTCCCATTGCCTANCAATTCACAACTTAGTTCATGGATGTACAGAACATCCTAAATATTAGGTTAAGCTAATGCATAGAACGTGTATATAATTTCACTCAAGGATTTGATTCGCCCTAATCCTAAAGCTCTAAAGGTGATTCCATAACCTACAGCTCCCATATAAGATCTAAAGCCTAAGCTCTGATACCAACTTTGTGACACCCCAAAACACACCCTGGACAGCATTACATTCTAAAACCATTCATATCATGAGAGCACTAATATAATCCCTTAAGAAACAAGACTTCATTTGTCATCCACGAATATTTACAACATTATCCAAAAGAATAAGCCCAGGTCATGGCTATTACATCTCAAAAATTAATTAAAGAAGCACAGCGAAAAAAACAAAAGAAGCTCGACTACACAATATTCCAAAAGAATGTCCTAGTCTAGTACAAAAGGAAAGGAGGTCGCTCTATGCATCCACCTCGGGATCCACACTCCTGTCTAGTGGAGTCTCCCAAGTAGCGGGCTCCTTGACCCTTACATCCTCCTTCTCAAGCGGGTAATCTGAAAAATGTTAGCTATAGGGGGTGAGCACAAAGCTCTGTAAAAAAATTCTCCCAAACCCATACAAGGTTTAGAAAAGAATTTAAAATGGTTGGTCTCAATTTTAACATAACATAGATACATAATTTGAAATAAAGCAGTGACATTTAAAAAGGATCTCAAGTTTATTTAAAAATATTACTTAAATGAATAAACAAGCACCACATACAAATAATAACCATTAACTGTCATAACCAATTCTCAATAATTCTTTCGGTAGGTGGCATACTTTGTGGTAACCTCCACCCCCCTTTAGGTCACCTTTGATTCTCAAGCATCCTTACCAGGAACTTCTTGAGAATGGATGAGTATTCTTACATGGAACTTCTCACCAATCACTACATTGTTTCCCAAGCATCCTTACTGGGAACCTCTTGGGAAGGGGTGAGCATCCTTACAAGGAACCTCTCACTCATGTGCATCACAAACAACCCAACTAAGCATACAATTCTAACATTTATCTTAATTTACAAGCATCTATCCAAAATCTCCAAAATATATCATGTAACAAATCCACAACCAACTAAGAAATACATGAGATCACAAGAACATCATTTTTCTACCCAACACAAAGCACTAAGGTTTCGAAATCCATACTAAAGGAAGCATTTAGGAAGGAAATACATCACTCTCCAAAAATTAGGGTTTTAAAACTAGAAAGGAGATTTCATGGGCATTAAACCCTACTTTGTTCAAAACATGTAATCATTGCAAAAAGTCTAAGAGAGGATGATTTCATAGCATATATATATATACCATTGACAGACAAAACATACATATGTAAATACCCTAGCCTCAATGTAAGTGAATAAGAGAAAACCCCTACCTTGAATCCTTAGTTTGTAGGAAGAACTTGAGCTTTGATCTTGAATCTACCCTTAAATTTCTTGTTTTTCCTTTCCTTTCTTCATCTCTAATGCTCTCTAGGGTTCCAAGAGGTGTGGAGTAAGAGTGGAGTGAAAGAAATGAGGGCAAATGGGATGAAAATGGGGTTTAAAACACCTCAGCCCCAAAATTCATTGTTCACAGCCTGTATTGATTTTCTCCAAAATTACGGTTTTGCCACTAAGAATCTCCAATTTGATCCATATGACTACCCTAAGGTTTTCCAATGTTCTGGATTCATTTTCAATGTTATTTTAACCTAAAAACATTTATTTTTATGATTTATCTTAAAACCAAAGTCAACATACACCCAAAATACTAAAATATCTATTTTACCCATCCGAACCGGCTATTATTGAAATTTTGCGTTGTTTGCAAATAAATGGGGATAAAGGGTGCTTCTTAAAGCCTTTTATACTTATTTGAAGCCTAAATGTACTCAGTATTCTTATATTTTGATTTAGGATGCAAATGGAGACGTTAAATACAAAACAAAGCTAATTGGACTGTTTTGACATCGCTTCGTTATCTGGGTATACCTCTCTCATCCGAGCTCCGATTGAGATGATTCAAGATGATATGGAATGAAAAGAAAGAGCTCTAAAACTTTCATGTTTTGAGTTTTGAGAGATATGGACAGCATCAAGGTCTAAATCAGGCTTGAAGTTGCAGCCCGTGCACTGTTCAAGCTAATTGGGCTGTTTTGATATCACTTCGTTATCTGGGCATAACTCCAGCTTCATTGCATCCAAACATCAGCTTCATTCAGCACAGTAAATCAGCATATCAGACTGCTCATCATAGCAGAGCACAACTGCACAACAGTACTGCAACCTGCAACAAGACAATTACATCATAGCAGAAACTACCTGCAACAAAAAACATACTCCAATCTAGAGCTCTGATCATCTCCCAGCACAGCAGCGTATAAACACATTAGCACCATATCTCAACAACACAATGCAATATAGCAAAATGGCATAACAGGCAGTCACAGCAGTGCAGTAACAACACCATCTAAGTATACTTGCTTTATCCAATACCAGTATCTACCTTAAATTCACAGACCAACTTTCTCTTAGTACGCAACACATGGAATCCCCTACTATCATGCATCAATACCATGCTGACTACGGTAGGCAAACAACCAGGACTAGACAGATCAAGAGAACATCTTTGATTCCATATTGAAAATCACTGATGCTTGTTGAAGAACTCATTACCAGCAAAGATGCCACTAATAATTTCACAGGATACCACTGCACAAGTAAGAAAATTTTCCCTCTTATTTGATTTCTTTTCACTTAAAAACCAAAGGTTGTTGGTGATGCACTAAACAATACTTGGTTTTTGTTTGACAGTTGGGAAAGAAATTGTCGGTTTATTAGGTCATATTTGGTTCCAAATTCTTGCTAAGGTGAGATGGTTTTCCACTAACCAAGATCACTCCTCTTTTTCATCTCATATTCTAGGAAACATGCTTGCTGATTCTATTGTGTTTGTGGCACTTGCGATGAAATTTGGAACAGTGCTAAAATTATCAGTTTTAAATTCACTCTTAGTAATATTGTACTTTTCACTTATCTTATGAGAATTTGTTATTTTTAATTGGTTGACATAAGTGAATGTGAGCCCGGAAGTTTCATTTGCGTTTTGAAGAAGATGGTCATATGATGTGTAATTTAGAGGCAAATTTTTAATTGAGTTCATTGTATTTTCTTGAATTTAATTTTTATGAACATTTTTTTTTGGTTTTTGAATATGGATTTTAGTTTAATGTGAGTTTAGATTGTAGTTCCTCTAAATTGGAATTTGCATCTATATTGTTTGTTGTATAAGGTTGAAGGGATAGTAGGTTGCTTATTGTGTGGCTCATATGCTAAAGAATGAGGCATTGATAGTAGCAATCATTACAATCTTTATTAGTTAATATTATTATGTTGTTGTGGTAGTTATTAAATAATTTTGTTTAGGCAGGACTCTGGTGCGATGGTGAGTTATGTAATTGGTCTGGGTATGATTATTGTGCATATTGTTATTCTTGCTCGGTTCATCGACCTTATAGAATAGAATCATCTATTGTTAAAAATTCAATATAGAAAGGAACACATTGGGAAGCCATTCACTTACGGGTGAGTTATAGAGAAGAATAGTCATATCTTATCACTTACTCCTACATCTATTATAACCAAATAAAATGTCTGTGTAATGTTGCCTCTGATCAATGTAAAACTAACCAACTGTTTCTTTACATTTGAAATAGGTCTGTACACACAGGCTAGGGAAGCCTCATGGATGAAAAGGCATCAAGTCTTCACCATATATTCAGCACTCCACACACATTTGAAAAAGGTGGCTACCTAAGCTTAGAAAATCCAATAAAGAAGATGATGAATCTTGTAATCGAAATTTATATTTTTGCATTTTCTTCTCCATTTCTGTTGTAGTAAGCTTTAATACTATTGTAATCTTTAATCCTTGCACCTTAATGGCCTTTATTTCAAGTTCATTTCAAGTTTAGTCTTGCATTTTACATTTCACCATTGTTATGTTATGTTTTATGCATTTCTTGCTTTAAAGTGGGTATTGAATATTGTTCTTCTTAGTTTACGATTTCTTGTATTAGTTTAAGTTCTAATCTTCATTTCTCCATTATGTCTCTTTATATTATGTATTTTCTTCTTGCTTTCACGAGTAACTAGATTTTTAGTTGGCTAATTCCAGAGAGAACTTCTCTTGGGTTTTTCATTTACTCATTTTCTTTCCTCCTCTCGTTGTACGATGGTTCGGTTTGACTGGGTTGAGGGTGGATGAGGTTGTGAGTCTTTGATATTCAGTAGACCTGGTCACGGTTTATGCTTGGATCCTTACCATCTCGTCCCTAGCTTCCCACGAATCAATGGTTCATCTATGCATCATTGGAGGAAGGTTTCAAGTTGAATTGGAATTCCCATTGCAATGCCTCTTTGGATTAGCCAACACTTGTTTTCTTGCATTTTCATTAAGAGCAAAACTCACCAAAACCAACTACAAGATTTTACACTTTTCTTTTTTATAAAATCACTTTCACACACTCAAACTTTCCTTCCCTGGGGAGATGACCTTGGAATACTTTTCCAAGTAAAACGCAACACTCAAAAGGCTCCTTGCGCTTGGGGAGCACTTTTGTTCATACACATTTCATTCCAAAAATTTTGTTCATTTCATTTTTCATTATTTCGTTGCCCCATTTTCCACGTCATTCTAAGGTAGAGTGGCACTCCCTCACACACATAAGCCCTATACACATATTTGAGGGTGGTGCTAGGAGACTAGGGAAAAACAATGGAAAACACCATGCATTTTGGGATGGCATAGGTAAGGCTCGTGATTTTCATCATGGGCCAAGGTATGTCGTCTAACTTGTATATATTTTTGTTATAGTTTGTGTTTTGTATTATGTTTCCTAATTTTTATACAAATGTATCAAATACCCAAAACTTTAAAAATGTGTGTGAAATTTGTGATGAGTATGGGCACATGACTAGTGAGTGCCCAATAAATGCCCCTAATTTTGAAAATGTTTGCGAGATTTGTGGTGAGTATGGACACATCCCTAGTGAGTGCCCAATAAATGCCCCTTATTTTGAAAACGTTTGCGAGGTTTGTGGTGTGTACAGACACATGACTAGTGAGTGCCCAATTAATTATTTGGTTTATGACTTTGCATGCGAAGGTTCAAATTCAAATTTTGCCTCTGAAATTTTTTACCCCGACCACTATGTTACACCGAGTTATCCAAGTTATGGTTGGGAGAATGAACCTTATAATTTTTTATCCAATCTCACACCACCAAATGAATTTTCCCATTATCCAACATATGAGGACTCAACCGAACAAGAATTTGAAAATAAGCTTTACGAGTTTATGCAATGCCAAATGGAAGCCAATGGCCAAGTAGCCCAACGACTTTCTGAAATTAGAGATGGACTTAATACATTGAATAATGCTATAATTTATGTGCATGAAGAACAACATCTTTAGCATAGTCAATGTATTGAGGATGATTATCTCAATGAAATGCATATTGATGTTGAATCTCCCACTACTCTAGATTGTGAAAAATTTGATGAAGTTATTATCTCACATGAGGATAATGAGCCCAAGGTCATTTTAGTGGTGTTGAAATTCACATTTCTCAACTAGGGGAGGGCATTGAAATGAAGTTAAGTGTAGAAACTTTTGAAGAAAAATTGTATACTCCATTGTGGGAATTGCATAAACTTGCCTATACCTCGGTTTGGTTGAGAATTTTGAGTCAACATCCTTTCTATGTTTGGATTGATGGTTTAAGAAGGGCATTTATACAACAAAACAATTTTAAAATAAAAAAAATCAATGGGCGAAAGCTCATATCCGAATTGAAGCCAGATTGACATGTGCCATTTTTGTTTTATTTTCATGTACATAGTAGTTAGACTTATTTTATTGTTATATTTTTCTTCTCTTGATGTTGTAGTGTAGAAATTGTTTACCTCTCCCTAATTTGGACTCATTTCATTTTAAGCATCATAGTAGAAAATCTCATTCCATATCATGTGCGAGTTTAAGTTGGGGGGTGTAATCAAATGTTTTTGTTTTCCCTTTAATGTGTATGCAATAAAAAAAAGAAGGAAAGAAAAAGGGGGTATCTGATTTCTCATGTCACTTTCATTTTTCTCATTATATGATTCTTTGTGCATTGAGGACAATGCATAGTTCAAGTTGGTGGGTGAGGTGCACCATTTACATGCTCCACCACTTTTTGTATAGAATAAGTTGGAAATGTGAAAATTTTGTGCATTTGTTTTGTGAAAAATATCCAATATTGAACTGTATTCCCCTACTCTAATTGTTATGAGATTTGTGATTTCTTGATCTTCATTTTGAACTTTGAATATATGAGCACATTATAGAAGTTTATCCTATTGCCAAGAGTATCACATACGTGTTTTCTTTCAAACTCAACCCTTGTGCACCTTGAATGTTTAATTTGGACAATTTATGGATTGAGTTCACATTTGAGTGCTTGAAATGAATAGTGGAGATGAGTAAGAACCCATGTGAGCTTTAATGTCAATCATTGTTTGGAGAGAACTTACATTTACTCAAGGAACAAATTTTCAATTTCCACATTTGTTCAATAATCTAATTATGTTTGTTTTGGTTAGGTGCATTTGAGTAGTTGATTGACTTTGTCTTGAAATGCAATGTGCTCTCCCATGCTTATTTGGAAATGATCTTAGGCCATCTTTGAAATGCTTTGAGCCTTAGCTTTTTTCTTGTGAAATTATATCCCTAGTGCCATTTAGGAGCCTTATTTGAAATTCATTTCTATGCCACAAATTTGACCAAGCCAATGCAAAACGATATAAATTTACCTCACCTTGGTTGTTCATAGAGCTGAGTATGAATGATCATAAAAGAGAAGGAAGTATGACGGAAAATCAACAAAAGGGATGAATGAAGTTGAATTCAAAGAGTTGAACGAAAAAAAAAATTCAAGAAAAGGAGAAAAAGGGGTGCAAAGAAGAAAAGAGGGACAAAACAAAAAGGAAAATGTTAAGGAAAAGAGAGAAAAAAAAAAAGAGTGAAGTGATGGTGTTGAATAAAAATCCCATAGAAAGAGAGATCTTTTTGAAATAAATGTCATGCACTCAGAACAACCCTCTTTGTTATCCTATATCATTTGTTCATTTACCTAGATATCACCCCAAGGCCTCATTACAACCTATGAAAGTCCTAAATGATCTAGAGAAGCATGGGGGATGCATACCTTTAAAGAAAAAAGAGAAGTTGGTTTTTCTATCTAATGCCCTGGCATTCCTTTTCATGAGATTATGCTAAGGTTGTTTCATTTTTATGCATACTTCATTTTTGGATTATATGTGAGCATACTTCGGTTTGTGCATAATATTCTATCTCACATATACACATGGAGAGCATGCCAGGATAATCATAGTGTGATTCATTGTTGAGAGAAACCCTTGGTGAGTTTTTGCATCAAAGCTGAATTTGGATAGCTAAGTGAATGTGGATTCCGTTGAGTAAATGCTTAAATTACATATTCATTTCACACACACGTGAGTTTTGAAAGGAAATGTGTAGGTGTATACTCTAGAATAGCATTTAAAGCTATTATGTGTTTCATGTGTGATTAGTTCGGGTGTGTTAAACAAAGTTATTGTTGACATTCCAGTGCTTGTTAAGATAAGGGAATATTCTTTAAATATTGGATATTATGAAAAGAAGTTTGTAGGTACCTTCACCGGAAACCTTCACAAGACAAAACTCATCCACTAGGGATCACCTAGGGGTTTAAAGGCTTGTTGGATGTGCTAAATGCAATTGCAGAATTAATATATGTTTATTTTGTTTGCCTGGTTTTTACATTTTGTTTGCTGGGGACTAGCAAAGCTTAACTTGGGGGGTGTGATGAGCACAAAATATTGCATAGTTATTGGCCTCATTTCATGCTTTTTAACTTAAATTTTTATATTAATTATTTAGGATTAGTTAAAGTTAGGAATAATGTGAAAATTTTGATGTTGTAGGTAATTATAGCATAAATGATGGCTTTTAGAGCTTCGCAACTAAGTGTTAATGTGTGGTGAAGAGATGAACACATTGAATGAGGATAAGGAGGCTTGGTAGGTGAAGAAATCAAGAAAAATGCAATTTGGGTGAAAACCTTCCCAAAGCTTTGGCCATAAACCTTCCGGAAGGTTTAGCCCACTGGTTTCCCAAGGTCTTGACACAGTACCACTGTTTTTCCCATGTTTGACCATGATCCATTTTGAATTTGAAACAGTGCAAAACCTGAAAGTTGTAGATCTTGATGTCTGCTGTATTGTGTCAACATTTCCACTCAATCCAACGGTTGGATCAAAAGTTATGACAATTTTACTAAAAGTGGTCATGAGTTGTAACTTTCCAAAAGACCTTCCGAAATGTTTACAAAAAAACCTTCTAGAAGGTTTTGCGTAGAATGCCCAAAACCCTTGCAACTCATGCTCCACTTACTTGGGGGTCCCACCATTGATTCTTCCACTTGTCCCCAGACATCCCTTACATATTTACATGTCCCCTACACCTTAGGAGAAGACTTTGGAGGCAATGACATTGATGAGGATGGGAGAGAAGGGGGAAGCCATAATTGTTGCAGGCCAAGCACTCTCCTAGCCTACCAAGCCATTAAAATCACTTCTTACTGATGGGAGGTCTGCACACACAGGCTAGGGAAGCCTCATGGATGAAAAGGCATCAAGTCTTCACCATATATTCAGCATTCCACTCACAATTGAAATAGGTGGCTTCCTAAGCTTAGAAAATCCAATGAAGAAGATGATGAATCTTGTAATCGAAATTTATATTTTTGCATTTTCTTCTCCATTTCTGTTGTAGTAAGCTTTAATACTTTTGTAATCTTTAATCCTTGCACCTTAATGGCATTTATTTCAAGTTCATTTCAAGTTTAGTCTTGTATTTTACATTTCACTATTGTTATGTTAAGTTTTCTTCATTTCTTGTTGTAAAATGGGTATTGAATATTGTTCTTCTTTGTTTATGATTTATTGTATTAGTTTAAGTTCTAATCTTCATTTCTCCATTATCTCTCTTTACATTATGTATTTTCTTCTTGCTTTCATGAGTAGCTAGATTTTTAGTTGGCTAATTGAAGAGAGAACTTATCTTGGGTTTTTTATTTCAACTCATTTTCTTTCCTCCTCTCGGTGTACGATGGTTTGGTTTGACTAGGTTGAGGGTGGATGAGGTTGTGAGTCTTTGATATTCCGTAGGCCTGGTCACGGTTTATGCTTGGATCCTTACCATCTCGTTTGTAGCTTCCCACAAATCAATGATTCATCTATGCATGATTGGACGAAGGTTTCGAGTCGAATTGGCATTCCCATTGGAATGCCTCTTTGGATTAGTCAACACTTGTTTTCTTGAATTTTCATTAAGAACAAAACTCACCAAAACCAACTACAAGATTTTACACTTTCCTTTTTCACAAAATCACTTTCACACACTTGAACTTTCCTTCCTTGAGGAGACAACCTTGGAATACTTTTCCAAGTAAAACACGACACTCAAAAGACTCCTTGCGCTTGGGGAGCAGTTTTGTTCATACATATTTCATTCCAAACATTTTGTTCATTTCATTTTTCATTATTCCGTTGCCCCATTTCCCACATCATTCTGAGGGAAAGTGACACTACCTTACACACATAAGCCCCATACACATATTTGAGGGTGATGCTAGGAGACTAGGGAACAACAATGAAAAACACCAAGCATGAACTCAACCCGTAAATTCCTAAAATAACAAATTGAAGGTGCCAGAACAGTTGAGTTTAAAAGCAAACTCATATGTGATACTCAAGCATAGGATAGGTCTCTATAGTGGGCTCATGTATTCATAATTCAATCAAAGATTAATGCATCAATAATATACACTCTTAATAAGGGATTACAAATCAACATCCAGATATTTTCACAAAAATATTTTCAAAATTTTCACATCATTTGCACTATTGTGAATGACAATCTGTATGTATGTGAAAGGTGAATTTTCACAGCAAAAATTCATATATTATCAACAATTGTGAATGACAATCTGTATGTATGTGTATCATGTAAATGGTGCACCTCACCCCCCACTTGTTCCATGCATTGTGCTCAATGCAACAAAAAAGATATGCTATGCAATGAAAGACTGTAAAATGATGAGTAGGGTTAAAGAACACCTAACAATTGAGCTTTTGTCAAAAACACCAATACCTACAACTAAGAAAACAACAATATACATGAATTTAAAGTAAGTAAACATAAACAGCTAAAGGAAGTAAAAAGTAAATTGTATACTAAAATCATACAAAAAGTCAATCCTCCAACGAGTTCAAGTAAACTAGATCCGTCAAATCCTCCTCCACTCCTTGTCCTTCAAAACCCTCAAAAAATGGCTTAAGTCATCGGCCATTGACCTTGAATGTCTGGCCATTCTCAGGGTTTATGATTTCTACGACTCCATTGGGGTAGGCCATCTTGACAAAATAAGGGCCATCCCAATGGGATCGGAGTTTGCCCTCAAAAATTGAGAGACGAGAGTTGTATAAGAGCACTTTTTGGCCAGGCTCGAATGACTTTCGTGGAATGGAATTGTCATGAAAGATCTTAGCCTGCTCTTTTGAAATTTTGGAGCTCTCGTATATATCTCTTCGAATCTCTTCCAATTCATTCTATTCTAGCTTCCTATGTTGTCCGGCCATTCTTAAGTCGAAATTTAAAGTCTTTATGGCCCAATAAGCCTTATGTTCCATCTCAACTCACAAATGGAAAGCCTTACCATAGTCAAGCCGATAGGGAGACATGCGTAAGACAGTCTTGTAGTCATTGCGGTTAGCCCAGAACGCATCGATCAGTCTAACTGACCAATCTCTCCTATTTGGATCACTGTCTTTTCTAAAATATTTTTGATCTCCCTATTGGCCAACTCGACTTGACCACTGGTTTTTGGATGGTATGCGGTGGATGCCTTATGTGTGACACCATATTTGTGTATCAAAGATGCAATTGGACTATTACAAAAATGTGACCAACCATCACATGTCACAGCACGAGGCATCCCGAACCTCGAAAAGATATTTTCTTTCAAGAATTTGACCACGAATCGGTGGTCGTTGGTCTGATTTGGGATGGACTTCACCCATTTGGACATGTAGTCCACTGCCAGTAGATGTACAGATAGCCAAACGACATAGGAAAGAGACCCATGAAGTCGACACCCCCAACAGTCAAATATTTCTATAACAAGTACAGGGGAGAGGGGCATCATGTTCCTTTGGGTCACACTTCCCAAACGTTGACATCTATTACATTACTTGGAAAATGAAATACAATCCTTTATCAGAAAGGGCCAATAAAAGCCTAACTGTAGAATTTTGGCTGAAGTCTTTTTGCTAAGAAATGACCATCGCATGTCTGTGAATGACATAATGCAAGGACTTCCCGCTGTTCATTTTCTGGAACGCATCTCAGCATTACTTGGTCAGGGTAGTACTTGAGCAGGTATGGGTTGTTGAAGTAAAAATACTTCACATCTGCCCTAAACCTTCTTCGATCCTCTGGGCTCCAATACAGTGGTATTTATCCTGTTGCAAGATAGTTACAAATGTTAGCATACCATGAACAAATAGAATGAATTGAAAGTAAATGGTCATCAAGGAAGAAATTAGGAATAGGAATGTGCTCATTAGCCTCTTGCACCTCCAGTCGGGATAAATAATCTGCCAATATGTTCTCAACTCCTTTTTTGTCTTTAATTGTTAGATTGAACTCTTGCAGTAGAAGGATCCACCTGATAAGTCTTGGTTTGGCATCCTGCTTAGACAAGAAATACTTTAAAGCAGAATGATCAATATAGACTATAATGGGTGAACCAATGATATAGGATCGAAATTTAAATTTATCCAATGCAAATACTACCGCTAGCAGCTCCTTTTCTCTGGTAGTGTAATTCATTTGGGCTTCATTGAGCATTTTGCTAGCGTAGTATATTACATAAGGTCTATTCTCCTCCCATTGATAGAGCACTGTGTCAACTGCGTAATCACTCACATCGCACATAAGCTCAAATGTTATATCCCACTTGGGTGGTCGCATAATTGGTGTAGTAAGCATGCTTTTGAGTTTTGTAAAAGATGCCTCACAATTATCCGACCACTCGAATGCGACATTCTTAGACAATAAATTGGTTAATGGTCGGGCCAATACACTAAAACTTTTAATGAAGCAATAGTAAAAACCTGCATGGCCTAGAAATGACCTGATATCCTTGACGACCCTCGGCGTAGGGAGGTTAGAGATGGCCTCCACCTTTGATTTGTCAACTTCAATTTCCTTTGCTAAAACTATATGGCCGAGAACAATTCCTTCCGTCACCGTGAAGTGACACTTTTCCTAGTTGAGGACTAAGTTCTTTTCCTCATATCTCTCAAGGACTTTCTCTAAATTCCCCAAACATCCTTCAAATGAATCCCCGAACATTGAAATGTCATCCATAAAAACCTCTACTATCCTTTCCATCATATCATTGAAGATCCCCTTCATGCAACGTTGAAAAGTTCCCGGGGCATTACATAGCCCAAAAGGTATGCAACGGTAGGCAAAAGTACCGTAGGGATAAGTGAAGGTGGTATTCTCTTGATCTTCCAATGCAATCTCGATTTGATTGTAGCCGGAATATCCATCTAAGAAGTAATAGAATAGATGCCCCGCTACTCGTTCCAACACTTGATCTAGGAATGACAATGGAAAATGGTCTTTTCTTGTGAATGAGTTAAGCTTGCAGTAGTCAATGCACACTCTCCATCTGGTGATCACCCTTGTTGGAATAAGCCCATTATCCTCATTTGCCACTACAGTGACTCCTGACTTCTTGGGTACTACTTGCATGGGGCTAACCCACTTATTATCAGCAATAAAAAAATGATGCCCACGTCAAGTAGTTTTAGCACCTTGTCCCTCACCACATCCTTTATGATTGGGTTCAACCTTCTTTGTAGTTGTCGTGATGGTTTGGAGTCCTCTTCAAGATAAATATGATGTGTGCAAATGAGGGGGCTTATCTCCTTGATGTCGGTAATTGTCCAACCAATAGCCCCTTTATGCCCTCTCAACACTTCCAAGAGATCGTCTTCTTGCTTTGCATCTAATGTTGAGCTAATCACCACCGAAAAGGTCTTGTGTTCCTCAAGATATGCATACTTCCGATGAGATGCTAGTGGTTTCAATTCCAAATTAGGCTTTTGCTCATTTGATGGCAAATCTTCTTGTCTTGGTGTGGGAGATTCTCAAATGTAGGGATCCACTTTTCTATCCCTTTCAAACTCCCTAATTCCTCTTGTTGATCAACTTCCTCTAAATCAACATTCTCTTCTTCTTCCAACTTTAGCATGCCCAGCAACTCCCAGTGTTCCTCCACCAAGATGTCAATCCTATTGACTTTGTGCACCTCCTCATCATCCTCTGGTTCTTTGGACAAATTGAAAACATTTAGATCCATAGTCATGTTCCCAAATGCAAGCTTCATGTGACCTTTCCTATAATTAATCACAACATTAGATATGGCAAGAAAATGTCTACCACGTATTACGGGGATTTGAGAGCTAAGATTTGCAACTGGGTGAGTGTTAAGCATAACAGGAAAGAAAAATTTATCAACTTGCTCTAAAACATCCTCAACTACTCCCCTCGGTGTTCGGGCACTATGGTTTGCCAGTTGAAGCGTGATAGAGTGGGCTTCACTTCTTCGAGCCGGAGTTGTTGATACACCAAGTACAAAAGGAGTTCACACTAGCCCCCAAATCAAGATGTGCTTGCTCCACCCTGTAATTCCCAATTGTTATGGCAATGGTAGGGCAGTCGGCATCTTTAAACTTTAGAGGAGTGTTTGTCCTCATAATCGAGCTTACTTGCTAGGTGAGGAATGCTTTCTTGTGAACATTAAGCGTACTCTTCACCGTATATAGGTCTTTCAAGATCTTTGCATAAGATGGAATTTACTTTATCATGTTAAGCAGTGGGATATTTATTTTTACCTGCTTGAATATTTCAATGATATCACTCTCCTCTAATGTCAAGCCACCAAAGCCTAAATTAAAACCCCTCTCATCTGACCTAAAATGTGCATTTTTAAGGGAGGACGAGTCTTATCCGATTGGCATTTCATCCAAGCTCGCAAATTTGCAAGAGTCTAAGTTAATAGAAGCTCTTAGACGTCATAAGAGCACCATTGGGTGGACCATTGCTAATTTAAAAGGTATAAGCCCATTAATTTGTAATCATGCTATATACCTAGAGGATGATGCAAAACCTTCCTGTCAAATGCAGCGACAGTTGAATCCTCACATGAAGGAGGTTGTGCGGACAGAGGTACTCAAAGTATTGGATGTAGAAATTATCTTTCGCATCTCTGATAGTAAATGGGTTAGCCCAAACTAAGTTGTGCCCAAGAAGTCTGGCTTCACAGTGGTTAAAAATGATGTCAATGAGTTGATACCAACTCGAGTTGTCACAAGATGGTGGATGTACAGAAACTATCAGAAACTCAATTTGGTAACTAGGAGAGACCATTTTTCTCTTCCCTTTCTTGATCAAGTCTTAGAAAGAATTGCAGATCATGCATTCTACTATTACTTGGATGGGTATTTTGGGTATAATCAAATTGAGATAACACTTGATGACCAAGAGAAAACAACATTCACATGCCCCTTTGGCACCTTGACATTCCAAAAGATGTCGTTTGGACTTTGCAACGCTCCTACAACATTTCAAAGGTACATGTTGAGTTTGTTTAGTGACATAGTTGAGAGATTTTTGGAAGTATTCATGGATAATTTTTACATGTATGTATATTCATTTGAATTATGTTTAACTCATCTGGAAATTTTTTTGATAAGATGTAAGGAAACCAATCTAGTGCTTAGTTGGGAGAAATTTCATTTCATGGTAACACAAGGCATTGTTTTGGGTCACATTGTGTAGTCTGAAGGCATAAAAGTTGACAAAGCAAAGATAGATCTGATTGGCAATTTGCCTGCACCCAAAACTGTTAATGATGTCTGATCATTTCTAGTACATGCATGGTTCTATAGGAGATTAATCAAAGACTTCAGTACCATATCAAAACTCATATGTCATCTCCTAAGTCAAAAGGTAACTTTTGTATGGAATGGAGCATGCCAACAAGCTTTTGATAAGCTTAAGGGTATGTTGATTTCTGCCCCAA
Source organism: Ilex paraguariensis (assembly GCA_963454935.2). Classification (NCBI taxonomy): domain Eukaryota; kingdom Viridiplantae; phylum Streptophyta; class Magnoliopsida; order Aquifoliales; family Aquifoliaceae; genus Ilex; species Ilex paraguariensis. The sequence goes on along the minus strand of CAUOFW020001058.1, from coordinate 963,032 downwards.
TAATGCAACCTCCTAACTGAACTCTACCATTTGAATTGATGTGTGAAGCAAGTGACTATGCTGTGGGAGTAGTATTGGGTCAAATAAAGGAGAAAAAACCTTATGTGATTTACTATGCATGCAAAACTTTAAATGATGCTCAAATGAATTATTGTGCAATTGAAAAAGAATTGTTTTCTATGGTTTTTGCTCTAGAGAAATTTCATTCTTAGCTTGTTGGGTCATCTGTCATTGTGTTTATTAATCATGCAACATTAAAGTTCTCGCTCACAAAGAAAGATGCCAAGCCACGACTCTTGAGATGGATACTCTTATTACAAGAGTTTGACCTGATTATTAAGGACAAGAAAGGCGTTGAGAATGCAGTGGCAGGTCATCTATCTAGGCTGACATATGAATTTCATGAGGATGTGCTGCTAATCAATGAAAATTTCCCTAATGAAAAATTGTTCACAATTGTAGAAACACCATGGTATGCTGATATTGCTAATTTCCTTGCCACTGGTATGTTTCGTCCGTCCTATACTAGGATGGATAAAAATAAATTTTTGAGGGAGTTTAGTAATTTTTTTGGGAGGATCCATACGTATTTAAGTATTGTAAGGATCAAATCATAAGGCGTTACATCCCCAATCAAGAGATCAAGCAGGTAATATATTTTTGTCATTCTAAAGCATGTGGTGGCCATTTTTCATCTAAAAAAATTGCTGTTAAAATCTTGCAGTGTGGATTTAATTAGCCCACACTTTTTTAAGATGTTCATGGCTTTTGTCTAACATGTGATAAATGCCAAAGGTTGCGAAGTATTTCTAAACGAAATATGATGCCCTTGAAACCCATTCTGGCAATTGAAATATTTGATTGTTGAGACATCGATTTCGTGCTACAATTTCCCCCTTCCTTAGGCTATCTATATATTTGTCTTGTTAATTATGTGTCCAAATGGGTTGAATCAATTCCATGCCTAAATAATGATCACCAAACAGTGATCAAATTTTTAAAAGAAAACATTTTGTGCAAGTTTGGAATTCCTAAATCCATTATGAGTGATGGGGGTGCTCATTTTTGCAATAGTCCTTTTTGGAATTTGATGAAAAATACTTAATTTCTCATAAAATTGCAACCCCTTGTAATCGACAGACTAGTGGACAGACTGAATTAGCTAATCAAGAGATGAAACTAATTTTAGAAGAAATGGTAAACTTGGACAACAAAGATTGATCGTTCAGACTATTGATGTACTCTGGGCATATCGCCCTACATTTAAAACAATCTTGGGCATGTCTCCTTCTTGATTAGTTTATGTCAAGCCTTGTCACCTACCTTTGAAATTGGAACATAGAGCATACTGGGCCATTAAAATCATGAACTTTGATCTAGACAAAGCTAGAATTTCAATGAAACTTCAGATCAACGGGTTGGAAGAATTGAGGAATGAGGCCTATGACAATGCTAAAATTGCAAAGAAAGAATGAAAGTTTTTCATGACAAAAATATAGTGCAAAAATTTTTTTCTCCTTCCCAGAAAGTCATTTTATTCAATTCAAGGCTCTGTCTATTTCTTGGTAAGTTGAGATCAAAATGGACAGGGCCTTACAATGTAAGGTGAGTGTTTGGACATGGAGTAATGGAGGTGGAGAAATGGTAATAATTTTACTATTAATGGACAATGTTTAAAACCATTTTATGAAGTATGTTAAAGATGTGGAATCCATTTTTCTAATAGATCCCGAATATTCGAAAAAGATTCACAGCTGCCGACATGAAAAAGGATAGGGTCAGGAAAAATTGAACCCGAACCGACTTGACTCAAATGGACGCCTTTATAAGGCCTCCAAATCCTAATCCTTTTCCCACTCTACCGCTCATCTTATTCTTTGTACCTTTTCTCTTCAAACGATTCGCTCTCTGCAAATGCCATGGCCACACACTCCACAGATACCATCCTTTGTTTCATGTTTAGTATTTTGATGTTGTATTTGCTCATGGGTTTCCTTCTTCTATTTGCACTTACACAAAAGGGTTTCCATGTTAATCAAACCAAGATTTTTTGTACAAAATGATTAAATATGTATTTTGTTTGTAGGGCTTCGATAGATGAACAAAACTCTCTCTCAACCCATAAACCACATTGCATACACTAGTAAATTCAAAGCATTGGGGACAATGTTTAGTTTAGGTTCAGGTGAGAAATACAATTCGTATTGACATAGATATGTGATTTTAAAATTTCGTCTCGATCGTATTTACACAGTATTCTGGCGCATATTTCATATTTAAATAGTCTTTATAGTATATTAAAAAAATATTTGGTGATCATGTCTTTAAAGGTAGCTTCAGCCGTCTTTGTGACTGGCAGAAGTTAAAGAACCAGATAGGGTGTCTTAAGATTTGCAAAAATGGATAATATGATCTTTTGGTTCAGTTTAGGCATTTTATGCACATTTTCATCTATGTAAACCCCCACACGCTGTTATTAATATAATGATAAAAGTGTTTAGTAATTTTAATATATGTAATGGCGTAGGAATGGACCATATAGGTTATAATCATAGAAATGCTAATATGGTGAAAATCTGGGTACATAAATGAAATCATTCTAATAGAACTTGTACTAACTATGTTTGATGTACAAAAGTATGTTGTATAAGTTTGGGTTGGAATTGGAAGGATTTGGAATGGATTAGAAGGGAAAAATAGAGGAAACAGGCAGATTCAGCAAAAGCGTACCGGTACGCCGAACTCCAGTAGCTTATGCGTACCGGTACCCTTTGTAAATTTTGGAAAATTTTAAGTTGCAAATAGTCGGCCCTCCTTCCACTATAACCCTAGGAAACCTAAGGACGTCCCATTTAGCCCCATTTCAACACTTCCAACCCTAGGAAACCTTAGAAAAGAAGAAAGAGAGGGAAAAATACAAGATCAAATGAGATTTGCACATTGGATTGGATCTAAGCCCTAATTTTTCAAGAACACCAGGGTAGAGGTTTCTTCCTATTCTCTTACATTGAGGTTAGGTCTTATACATATGCATGTTTTGACTATAAATCCTATTTATTTGTTAGTAAATCATTGATTCTTGATATTCCTGCAAACACTATCATGTTTTAAACAAAGTCATGGTTGGGTTGCCATGAAATTTCTTATTCTTGACTCAAAACACTAGTTTTCAAGAGAAATTGATTTTTCTCTTGATTTTTCCTTTGTTATTGATTTCAAAAGTTTAGTACTTTATATTGAACAACAATATGGTATTTGTGATGATCTCTTGTATTTTTCTTCAATTGTTCTATTGAGATACTGTTTGTGAAATTTGGGGATTTTGGATTTTACTTGGAAATTTGAGAAATTGGTTGGATATTGTATCTCTTGCGGATGTTTTGATGACCATGGGTGGTCGTTAACTGGGTATCGTAAAGTGGGTAGATGCATTTCTTACTCGGTGCAGGTTTTAATTTTTCCTATCACTCATAGTGGGGTTGGTGCCTTGCGATGACCAAACCACTATTCACTCACGGGTACTGAGACTGAGGGTTAGTATACTATTTTTGGGTTGGATTCATCATTACCATTGTGTTGGTATATGCCCTTCCTAAGGGTTGGATATCCTTGCGAGGATTTGGGTGTGGGTGTGGGTGTGTGGGCCATGATATTCTCGATGTGTTTATTCATGCGATGTCTTACACCAGACTTGAGATACAGTTACATTGTGGTTGATTATATATGGTGGGTTGTGTCGGTTTACAAATGTTAGAAATGGTTTATTGTTAGGAAATTTATTTTACTGTTCATTTAATTATTGTTATTCGGTAAACTTGAGATCTATTGAAATGTCCGTGTTTTATTTCAAAATTGATATATGATTTTGCGAAATGAGACGAACTTGCTTTATATGTTTCTAAACCTTGTTCGAGTTTGGGAGGAATGTTGCTATAGAGCTTAGTGCTCACCCCCTACAAACAATATAATTTTCAGGTGCATTAGGAAACTCCACTAGATGGGCACGTGGATCCCGAGGTGGATGCTTAGGACTATACTCTCTTATGTGCTAGACTAAAAAATTCCTTTTGAGACTCGGTGGAGTCTAATATTTTTGTTATTTCGCTGTAAAATAAATTTGATTCTTTTGGATATAATTGCCATGGTTAGGCATATTCTTTTGAGATGATGTTGTAGATATTAGATATGATGAATGAATTTTTATTTATTGATGGATTTTATTAGTTGATCTAATGATGTGAAGGGTTTGAAATTCTAATGTCGTCTAAGGTGGTTTTTAGAGCGTTACAAAGTTTGGTATCATAACTTAGAAATTTGGTCTTACATGGGAGCTGTAGGTAAGAGATTACCACTAGAGAGGTAGGATTATGTCAAATGAATTGTTTACTTAAAGCTTATACAAGCTTTATGCTTTAGATTAAAGTAATAATTAGGATGCATTGTACATCGAGGAAACTAAATTGTGAATTGATGTGCAGGATGGACGGTGAACGTGGACGTGGGCGTGGAAGTCAAGCAAACCCACCACCACCTCCCAACACTATGAACGACATTTATCAATGCCTAAGGGAGCTAACCACTCTAGTACAACACCAGAATGGAAACAGCAACCACAATGGTGGGGTCCATCCACTAGCTCAAGTACTGGGTAATGGGAACAAAAATCGAAGGATAGTAGTTCTTCGAGAGTTTTTACGGCAACACCCACCTATTTTTCAAGGAAGCTCTAACCCCTTGGAGGCAGATAGATGGGTCCGCGGGATAAAGAAAATGTGTGATGGCATGGGAGTAGCCAAGGACTTATGGGTTGGCTTGGCTACATACTTGTAAGAGGGGGAGGCCGACCATTGGGGGATTCAGTGAAGAGAGCAAGGAATAAGGATGCTCTAACTTGGGAGGAGTTTGATTAGATCTTCCGAGATAAGTATTTTCCTAAATCAGTCAGGGATAAGATGAGTGCAAATTTTCTTGCTCTACGACAGGGTAGCATGACAGTGACGGATTATGAGAGGAATTTTGATGAGCTATCTCGGTATGCTACAAAGTTCATATCTATCGAGACCAGGAGGGCCAAATGCTTTGAGCAGGGCTTGAGGCTTGCCATTAGGGGAAAAGCTTGTGGCTCTCAAGATCAGAGACTATGGAGATCCAGTTGACAGACCTGCACTGGTGGAGAGAGGCGCGGAGGACAGTCAGCGGCGACATAACTTTGTGAGAGGAGGTCCGATCCGGACGGGTGGTAGCAACAATGGAGAGTAGAGAGTGTCACCTTACCGTTGCCCAGGCCAAGTAGTTGGATAGAGACTTCAGATAACCCCAGGTGCTTGAGGCGCACTTGAGAGAGTAGGCACTGACCCACATCAATGCTTTGCACGTGGAGGTTTTGGGCACTTTAAAAATAACTGCCCATTGTTTTCACCAAAGACCAATCAAGCAACAGCACTAATAAATGCCAACCAGGCACCACTACAGAAGCCACTACAGCAGAGATCATTAGGAGTTCTAGCCCCTGGCGGTGCCAATCAAGGGAGAGTGTTTGCCATGACTCAGCTAGAGGAAGATGCTTCCAATGCCATTATGGAAGGTATTGTTCTTCTCTACAATTCTTGGGCCCAAATTTTATTTCATCCCGGTGCTACTCATTCATTCATACGCACTACATATGCTCTTAATTTGTGATTGGACTTTGGGAAGCTAGAATATGCCTTGAGTATTGACATGCCTATGGGAAAATGGTTGGATACTAGAAAGGTGTATAGAGGTTGTCTGCTTCGAATTAGGGAGCAAGAATTAATCGTAGATTTGGTTGTGCTGAATATGAAGGGGTATGACATAATATTTGGAATGAACTTGTTGTCTACCTTCCCTGTGGTAATGGATTGTTTTCATAAACGAATTTCATTTCAATTGCCGGGAGGGGTAATTTTTAGCTTCATTAATGATCAAAATTCTTCCCATCCATTTCCCACTATGTGAAATAGATTCTTGACAGCTAAGGCAGGGAGCAATTTCAGTTTCTTGACCAACTTAATAGGAGATGATGGGGATAAATCACATGCGGATGTGTTGTTGATAGTATCGAATTTTACGGATGTCTTCCCACATGAATTACCCGGGTTACCCCCACATAGAGAGATTAAGTTTAAGATTGATCTCTATTCGAGAACCGAACCCATATCCATTGCTCCCTATTGGATCACACCTTTGGAGTTAAAGTAGCTAAGAAAACAGTTGGACCATCTCTTGCCCATTGTATTTATCCATTTGAGCACTTCACCTTGGGGAGGCCTGGTCCTTTTTGTGAAGAAGAATGATGAAACACTTCGGTTATGCACGGACTACCAATGGTTGAATCGGGTGACAGTGAAGAATAAATACCCATAGCCATGAATTGATGATTTATTCGATCAACTGAGGGGTTCTAAGTATTACTCCAAGATCGATCTTCACACAGGGTACCATCAACTGCGAATTAGGGAGGAGGATATTCCTAAGACAGCATTTTGTACTCGGTATGGTCATTTTGAATATACGATAATGCCATTCGGATTGATTAATGCTCCAGAAACCTTCATGGATTTGATGCACAGGGTATTTCATCCGTATCTAAATCAGTTTGACATTGTGTTTATTGATAACATATTAATCTACTCACGGACACAAGGGGAACATGAAAGCCATATCTTGACTGTGCTTCAGACCTTGAGAGTGCATAAGTTATATGCTAAGATGAGTAAATGCGAATTTTGGATGAAGGAAGTGAAATTCCATGGTCATGTGGTGTCCGAACAGGGTGTAGTTGTTGACCCCGCAAAGATTGAAGCAGTAATGTGATGGAAACCACCGAGGAATGTGACCGAAGTACGTAGTTTCTTGGAATTAGCAAGCTACTACTAGAGGTTTGTGGAAGGATTTTTCAAGCTGGCAATGCCGATGACTCGCCTTACGAAGAAGGGAGAAACATTCTTGTGGACTAAAGAGTGTGAACTAGCCTTTTGCACCTTGAAGGAAAGGTTGTCAATAGCTCCTATCCTCATTATTCCGAGTAGTGGGGAAGGCTATGATGTTTACATTGATACTTCATTATGAGGCTTGAGATGTGTGCTCATGCAAGGAAGTAAGGTAGTTGCTTATGGCTCAAGGTAATTCAAGATTCATGAGTAGAACAGTCCCACTCATGACTTAGAGCTTGCCACTGTGGATTTTGCGCTTAAGTTGTGGAGGTGTTACTTGTATTGAGAAAATTTTCAAGTGTTTTCTAATCACAAGTGCCTCAAGTATATATTTACCTAGAAAGACTTGAATCTTCGGCAAAGAAGGTGGATTGAGTATCTAGAAGAGTACGATTTCGCACTCAACTACCACCCAGGGAAGGCTAATGTAGTAGCATATGCACTTAGCAGAAAGTCTCAGGGAAAACTAAATTTTCTTGCGATTCACAAGTGGAAGATGATGGATGTTTTAGAGAAGTTTGATTTATGGGTGGATAAACAGGAGGATCGATCATGCTTATTTAATCTTGTAGCCCAACCAATCCTCCGACAAAGGATCGTGGAGTTGCAACGATTAGATATCGAGTTGGAAGCTATCTGGGATAGATTGGAGAGGAATGAGATTGTTGAGAATTGGTCGACACAGGGTGATGAATTATAGTTTCGTGGAAGACTATGTGTACCAAATAATGACCAAGTAGGGGAAGAAGTGTTGGGTAAGTGTCATCGTTCAAAATTCTCCATACATCCGGTAGTACCAAGATGTATAGGGACATGAAGCATCAATATTGGTGGAAAGGGATGAAACAAGACGTGGCTAAGTACGTTTCAAAGTGCGTAGTGTGTCAGTAGGTGAAGATTGAACGTAAAAAATCCAGAGGATTACTACAGTCCTTGCCTATCCCAAAGTGGAAATGGGATCACATTACCATGGATTTTGTGTCTGGTTTACCACAAATGTCACGAGGGCATAATGATGTATGGGTCATTGTAGATAGACTTACCAAGTCAGCTCATTTCTTGAGTATGAAGACCACAGACTCCTTAGAAAGCTTGAGCAAGCTTTATATTCATGAGATCGTTAGATTACAAGGAGTTCCACTCTCTATCGTGTCAAATCGTGATTCTCGTTTTGTGGCACAATTTTGGAAAAGTTTACAACGAGCTATGGGGACGGAGTTACACTTTAGCACCGTCTTTTATCCCCAAACAGATGGCGAATCCAAGAGGGTAATACAAATTTTGGAAGATATGTTACGAGCTTGCGTGTTGAACTTCAAGGGAAGTTGGAGTGATCATTTCCCATTAGTGGAATTTGCATATAACAACAGTTATCAGGCATGTATTGGAATAGCACCGTATGAGGCATTGTATGGAAGACCATGTAGCTCCTTGACTTGTTGGTTGGAAGCTGGAGAGAGTAGCTTGTTTGGACTAGAAATTGTTCGGGAGACTACGGAAAAAATTTAACTCATCCGGGAGAGACTACGCATGGCACAAAGTAGACAGAAAAGCTATGTGGATAGAAGATGAAGACCATAGGAGTTCCAAGAAGGGGACTATGTGTTCCTCAAGTTGTCACCCAAAAAGGGAGTGTTCAGATTTGGCAAGAAGGTAAAGTAAGCTCCAAGGTACATCGGATCGTTTGAAGTGATCAAAGCGGTGGACAAAGTGGCGTATCAACTCCGGTTACCAGCTTAGTTGTCAGGGGTACATAACATGTTCCATGTGTCAATGTTGAAAAAATGTCAATCGGATACAACACAAGTCGTGGATTTGGAAGATATTGAAGTTCAAGATGGAGCAACATATGAAGAACAACCGGTGAAGATTCTCGACACCAAGGAGAAGGTGCTTTGCAACAAAGTCATCCAACTGGTGAAAGTCTTGTGGCAACATCACGGAATGGAGGAAGCTACTTGGGAATCGGAGCTAGAAATGCGAGAGAAGTACCCTCATTTGTTCTCTATTTAAGGTAAGTTTCGACGACAAAGCATTCTTTAAGGTAGGTGGATTGTAAACCTCCACACGCTGATATTAATATAATGATAAAAGTGTTTAGTAATTTTAATACATGTAATGACGTAGGAATGGACCATATAGGTTATAATTGTAGAAATGCTAATATGGTAAAAACCCGGGTACATAAATAAAATCATTACAATAGAATTTGTAGGTTTGATGTACAAAAGTATGTTGTATAAGTTTGGGTTGGAGTTGGAAGGGTTTGGAATGGATTAGGAATGAAAAATAGAGGAAACAGGCAGATTCAGCAAAAGCATACCGGTACGCCGAACTCCAGTAGCTTATGCATACTGATACGCGTACCGGTACCCTTTATAAATTCCAAAAAATTTTCAGTCGCGAACAGCCGGCCCTCCTTCCACTATAAATACCGAAGTACATCCTATTTAGTCCCACTTTGGATCAAAGCCCTAATTTATCAAGACCAACAAGGCAGGGGTTTCTTCCTATTCTCTTACATTGAGGTTAGGGCTTATATATATGTATGTTTTGACTATAAATCCTATTTATTTGTTAGTAAATCATTGATTCTTGATATTCCTGCAAACACTATCATGTTTTAAACAAAGTTATGGTTGTGTAGCCATGAAATTTCTTCTTCTTGACTCAAAACACTGGTTTTCAAGAGAAATTGATTTTTCTCTTGATTTTTCCTTTGTTCTTGATTTCTAAAATTTAGTACTTTGTATTGAACAACAAAATGGTATTTATGATGATCTCTTGCATTTTTCTTCAATTTTTATATTGAGATACTATATGTGAAATTTGAGGATTTTGGATTTTACTTGGAAATTTGAGAAATTGGTTGGATATTGTATCTCTTGGGGATATTTAGATGACCATGGGTGGCTATTGACTGGATATCATAGAGTGGGTAGATGCGTTTCTTACTCCATGCGGGTTTGAATTTTTTCTACCACTCGTAGTGGGGTTGGTGCCTTGTGAGGACTAAACTACTATTCGCTCACGGGTACCGAAGCTAAGGGTTAGTATACTATTCCTGGGTTGGATTCGTCACTGCCATTGTGTTGGTATACGCCCTTCCTAAAGGTTGGATATCCTTGCGAGGATTTGGGTGTGTGTGTGGGCTAGGATATTCTTGATGTGTTTATTCATGCGATGTCTTACACCAGACTTGAGATACAGATACATTGTGGTTGATTATATATGGTAGGCTGTGTCCTTGAACAAAAGTTAGAAATGGTTTATTGTTAGGAAATTTATTTTACTGTTCATTTAATTATTGTTATTTGGTAAACTTGAGATCTATTGAAATGTCCATATATTTCAAAATTGATACATGATATTTGCGAAATGAGACAGACTTGCTTTATATGTTTCTAAACCTTGTTCGAGTTTGGGAGGAATGTTGCTACAGAGCTTAGTGCTCACCCCCTACAACAATATAATTTTCAAATTATGTGTTAGATGAGGAGCTCGGAGTCGATGAGTAGGTGCATTGGGAAGTTCCGCTAGACAGGCACGTGGATCCCGAGGTGGATGCTTAGGGATATACTCTCATATGTGCTAGACTAGAAAATTCTTTTTGAGACTCGGTGGAGTCTAATATTTTTGTTATTCCGCTGCAAGTTAAATTTGATTCTTTTGGATGTAATTGTCATGGTTGGGCATATTATTTTGGGATGATGTTGTAGATATTAGATATGATGAATGAGTTTTTATTTATTGATGGATTTTATTAGTTGCTCTCATGATGTGAAGGGTTTTAAATTGTAATACCCTCCAAAGTTGTTTTTGGGGGGTTACATGGTGAGAAAAAGTGAAATCCGAGAAGAGCAAATGAAACCACTATGTGGAAGAAGCACTTTTGCTAAACATCATCATGCCAAATGACTTGGTGCGTGTAAACAATGTGACTGGATCTTTCACACGAATGAATAAAATTAGTTATCTGAACCAATTTTCAATTGCGCACTCGATCAATTAGATTGGATAGTGTATGGGTAGAGTAAGGATTATCCTGAGACGTCATACTTTACTAGTACTGTACTTACACATTATGTGCGACAAGAAGTTGAAAGAGTCACTGATTGTTCGAATGACATGGAGACATGGGAAGACTCAAATTAGAATGCTTCTTAACAAAGTTGTGGAAAACCATGTCTTTGGGATTAAGGTTAATGGTCCAAAGTTTTTTGTAAAAAGTGTAAAAATCTTTTTGTTAAATGTACAAAGTCTTTTTGTTGAAAAAAAAAACATGTAGACCGAGAAAGGAATGTCCTAAAATACCAACGAAACTGTAGTGTGGGTGGAGACTTATCCTGAGATGCCATAGTTTTCCAAGTTCAATTTGTGTATGTAGTCTTCTTTTAATTGTTGTGTATATAAATATGTATAAATTTTTATTTTTATTTGGCGTTCAAGCACCATTTTCGCATTCGAATGATAGAAGCTCACAGTACTGCTTTATCTCTACAAAAACACAAAAGTACTGAGATCACCCCAGGTTCAAACACCTAGTGAATGTTTGAACTTGCAATCCACGTTCGACCTAGAGGAGCTTACAATACTTTGTTCTCTACAGAACATCAAAAGTACTGGGGGCAACTTTCATTCAAACGACAGTTTCGCATTCAAACTATCTTTCAAAATTTATTCTATTCTCGTTTGAATTCCAATCACGTTCGATCGACTGTTGTTTGGATATAAATACCTGGTTCATCTGTCCATTTCAAAAATGCCCAAGTCCCTTCAAAACCCCAAACCCTAGCTTCACCCTTGCATTACCCAAGCCTCCAAACCTCATTCCCTCTCATTTTCTTCCAAAAATCCACCATCCAAACCCCTTTTCCATCTCATTTCTCACATTCTAGCTAAGAAATCCAAAGTTTTTTTTGCTCTAAAGCCCCAAAATTCGAAAATGCCCGCTAGGCGAAAGGCGGCCAACCAAGAACCCAACTTTGTAGAGGAGGTGATTCAGTAAAGCGAGGGAAGGCCACCATTGGTCTGAAGATATGATCACACACACTTCCCCAATGCTCTCAAGGATGATAAGTATGAAAACTTCTTCCAAAGCCAAACTTCTTCCAAAGCCAACCAAGAAATAAAAGTAAGAGAACAGAATGAAAACTTTGGTGCAATTTTCAATCCTTCTCTAGCCTTCAAGACCAATCTTCTTCATGTCGATTCCTTTGATTCTTGTCTTCAATTTTCTTCCAATTCCTTGGTTTTTTTAGATGTTTTCAGCCCCCAAAAGTCAGAATATATCTTCCCAACTCAAACCCTAGATTATATGCCTCATTAGGGTTCAATTTCGGGTTAAAAGCAAATCAAAATTCGTGTCACGGACCAACACAAGCGCAACTGTGCCAGAAATCAGTGCAGGGGCGCCATTTGGATAGTAGGTTGGCGCAGGGGTGCGCCCCCCTTTTCAGGCCTAAAATGCCTTTTAGCTTCCTGTTCCAAAAATCCACCCTTTTGGTTCCAAATTGACCTTGTTTATTCCCAATTGATCATGATTCCTTCCAAATGATCATCCATACATAATAACATCAAAGCACACGAAACAAATAAAAATGAATATAAAATAATTGAAAACTTACAATTTCATTAAGCCGAAAGTACTCAATTCGTAGGTATAAAATCCACTCATCAAATACTCCCAAACTTAAATCCTTGCTTGCCCTCAAGCAAAATACTAAGAACAAAAACTATAAAAAATAATCCTAACAACCAACTACTCAAACAATGGATCAATAAAAATATGAATAATGGCCCAAAAAAGTTACTACAAATAACAATTCACGAGAAACTTCAAAATAGTGCAAAGTCTATCAATTTAACATACTCCTTAATTTTACCTCCGCTCACGACCCTTAAAATAGATGGACATATTCGGACAATCAAGCTAGTCATCACCCAAATACATTTACGTAATCAAATGCTTCATAGGAGATACTCAATATCAACTTTATAAACTTGCGTTTCACATCAACCTCTACTTATTAAGGCAAACATATAAATAGAAGGACCAAAGATTTTCTTTTCTTATCTCTCACTCTCTTTTTTCTTTTCGTTTGGTGAGTGCATTTTATTCTCCATCTCACTTCCTATTGAGCGAGTGCGTTTTACGCTCCATCTCGTTCTCAACATGTGTTTATGAGTGAGTGCGTTTTACGCTCCATCTCTACTCCCCACATGCCCTTTTCTTGTTTTTTTTTAATCTAACTCATGAAGGATCAAATCAAAATAATTTTCAAAAACTCACTTTTTTTTTTGTTACTAACCCATCATAACCAATATTTTTCCCAAACTTATATGAATACCTCCATTTGCTTTAAATGATACTTAAATAAGTTTTCTAAAGTTTCAATGATATCTCCCACAAGCATTTAACCAAATAAATTCTCTAAATAATAACTAACCAAACAGATGGATATGTGCTCATGAATGAAAGGATCACAAATAGTGTAAAACCAACTAGTATGTCAAACTATAGACTCATAATGTTCATCAATTTTCCTTAAATTGACAATTAATTCCATTCATCATTGGTCATGATCAAATTCAATCAACCCATTGCTCAAGTCATACTAAAACATGTAATCTACATGCAAACATGTTATCTAAATGCATACCTACTAATGCAAATGCAAACTAGAAAACCCCCCCTCCCAAACTTAAACTAAACATTGTCCTCAATGTATTAAGTAGAAAAAATTAAGACAGAGGACTTTCCTGAAACTTCGCTAGTTGGCATCATCATTAGCGTCCTCGTCGTCCGCTGAGCCGGGAGTTTATTCGGGAAACATAGGTGGACTAGGAAACTGTACTGGAGATGTGCTCGAGTAGAATCCATAATTGTTAAACATTTGGACTAGTGTGGAATTGAATTCCATTGAGTACTCCATGAATAAGTCCATTCGATGTGCAGGTCGATCATTGCATCTAGATTCACATCAAGATTCCCTACGTAGCTCTTGTGTCTCTCTGCATAACTCTTGTGTGTCTCGACTCAATCCGTGCATCTCAACAACTAGATTCTCCATAGGTGATTGAGATGCGGCAATAGTAGGCTGAGGAGGCTCTAATGGCTATCCTGAATTTTGAGGCATGTCCACCATAACAAACCCGGGACCCCTATGATCAGAAAAACCTCCCTTCCATACTTTAAAATGGCTAATTATTTGATGATCAATTGGCATTTGCAGTTGTTGAACTAATTCATCACCCTTCCATGTGACTTTTGCCTTCTTGCATAATCCGCAAATCAATGATGGGTGAGGCAATCCGGTATTTCAACTGCTCTTAATAGCCTTTGAGATTGAATCTTCAATAACTTGCCCCACATTAATGGTGTGTGGTAGGCATCAGCTTAGCACAAAGAAAGTAGGTGCATGCCTTCCCATACCAGCTCAGATTATTGTGTGAAAAGTGAACCTTCTCTATCCCCTTTACTGTCCACTTAGCACCCGACTTACATAGACATTTGATCACCTCATCCAAGTCAAATTATTCAGTTCCATATTGCATGTACTCATCATCATCATCTCATCTGGGTGAAGACCGCATTCAGGAATCAATACCTTTTTCACCAACCATGTATGAAATCGCTCCGATGCTTCTTCGCTAACAAATCTCTTATTGTCATATGTCTTGGAAGATTTAGAGGTTTCCCCTCATTGGCGTTTTGAAGACATGTTAAATATGCAATGATAAACCCTCACAACAACTTAAATTAGATCACAAAGTAGCTAACTAATCGTTATTTCCTCTTGGGTAATTAAACAAACACCTTGTGTGCAATAGTCAATTATTCATTATAAGCCATCCCAAGTCTTATGAGCACCACCAAAAAAGACACCCAACAATCTCTCACAATCATTTAAATACACTGAAACATTACCCATTGAGAATAAACGAGAATGGTACCTTAAATTGCAAAGTTTGGTCTTTACCCATGGTGAATGGAACAACTCTTGTTGCTAGTTGATGCTTATTGATGCCACTTGAGAGGTAAAGATGTTGTGGTGAGGAGATTGTGATATTCAGGATAAGGGAGTGAATTTTTTTATGAATAAGAGTTGGTGCGTATGTATTTTAGAGGTTTGAAATTTTGTGGTAGTGGTGGGAGTGGATTTCGGTTCATGTATGTAAAGCTGATGGGTATTTCATATTGCTGAAAATCTGGGTTTGGGAGCTGTTTGTGATGTTTAGAATGCTGAAAATCTGGTTTTGGGGGATGCTTTTGATGTGGAGAGTGCTGAAATTCTAAGCTGGGAGCTGATTTTGAGCAGCAGGAAGTTGTCTGGGTGTGTTAGGGTGCTGGTTGGGCGCGCAGGGGTATCAGAAATGGCGCCTAGGCGCTGGTTTATTGCCTTTGGACATTAGCCAGGCGCACAAGGGCGCCCACTGTGGCGCCTAGGCACTGGGTTGCTGCTTTGGGTGCTAGCTGGGAGCGCTGGGGCACTACCTCGGGCGCCTAGGCACTACCTTAGGTCCTCCTTTTTCTTGTTCAAACTCCGTTTTTCTTTGATATTTCTTTTCGATCAATGATACCAACAAACAATTATCCCACAATTAAAAATGTACTAATAATCTAATAACTAAATTGAAAAAAACAAAGAATTAAAAAAATTAAAAGCTAAACTCTGGGTTGCCTCCCAAATAGTGCTTGGTTTAAAGTCATCAGCCTGACTACTCCCTGGTATCATTCCGGATCGGTGAGAGTTATTGAGGTCTTTTGACGATCCACGTTGCCACCCCAATAGTGCTTCAATCTTTGCCCATTCACCTTAAACATTTTGTTCGAGTTAGGTTCTTCGACTTCAACTGCTCCATGCGGGAATACTTTAGTAACCAGAAATGGCCCCGACCACCTTGATTTGAGTTTACCCGGGAAGAGTTTTAACCTCGAATTGAACAAGAGTACCGCTTCTCTCGGTTGAAACTTTCGCTCAATGATCTTCTTATCATGCCACCTTTTTACCTTCTCTTTATAAAGCTTTGTGTTCTCGTATGCTTGAAGACGGAACTCATCCATCTCATCCAGCAACAAGAGACGCTTCTCACCCACTGCATGCAAGTCNGATCTTCTTATCATGCCACCTTTTTACCTTCTCTTTATAAAGCTTTGTGTTCTCGTATGCTTGAAGACGGAACTCATCCATCTCATCCAGCAACAAGAGACGCTTCTCACCCGCTGCATGCAAGTANATGCCACCTTTTTACCTTCTCTTTATAAAGCTTTGTGTTCTCGTATGCTTGAAGACGGAACTCATCCATCTCATCCAGCAACAAGAGACGCTTCTCACCCACTGCATGCAAGTCAAAATTAAGTTTTTGAATAGCCCAATATGCACTATGCTCTAATTCTACCAATAGATGACAAGCTTTGCCATACACCAGCTTATATGGAGACAACCCAGTTGGTATTTTATACGTTGTTCGATAGGCCCACAGGGAATCATCTAGTTTCTTCGACCAATCTTTTCAGTTGGGATTAACAATTTTCTCCAGAATCCACTTCATTTCTCTATTCAATACTTCGGCTTGGCCACTAGTCTGGGGGTGATAAGTTATGGCAATCATATGGGTGACCCTATATTTAGCAAGAAGAGCTGCAAAATATTTATTACAAAAATGCGTACCTTCGTCGCTAATGATCGTTCTCGGCATACCAAACCTCCTGAAGATATTTTTCCGGAGGAAATTTAACACCACCTTTACATCATTGGTAGGCAAAACAGCTGCCTCAACCCACTTAGAGACATAATCCACCGCAAATAATATGTAAAGGTTGTTGTACGATGATGGAAATGGGCCTATGAAGTCTTTACCCCAGACGTCAAAGATCTCAACATCTAAAACATTGTTTAAGGGCATCCCATGTTGCTTGGAAATATTTCCAAAACATTGTTTAAGGGCACTTTAATGTGAAAAAATGGGCATCCTTTGAAGAGAGTTAGCCAATAGAAACTTGATTAAAGGACTTTTGCTGCTATTCTTTCTCCCCCATAATGTCCTTCATAGCATGATGAGTGACAATGCAGTAAGATTCCTTCGATTTCTTCCCTTGGCACACATCTTCTTAACATCAGATCTACACATTGTTTAAATAGGAACGGTTCATCCCAGATGTAATGCTTCACCTCGTGCAAGAACTTCTTCCCTTGCTGGTTGCTCATTTCAAGAGGAAGCACATGACTCACTATATAGTTCACATAATCTGCATACCATGGTGCTCCTTCTGCAACATAAAATAGTTGCTCATCTGGGAAGGATTCATTGATCATTACACCATCACCCTTTTGTTGTACGGCTTTCTCAAGTCTGGAGAGATGATCTGCCACTTGGTTTTCTGTCCCCTTTCTGTTCCAAATCTCTAAATCAAACTCTTGAAGCAAAAGGACCCAACGAATCAAGCGTGGCTTGGCGTCCTTTTTCGTGATTAGATACTTAATGGTAGAATGATCTGTGAACACTATCACCTTTGTACCAATGTGATAAGATCGGAATTTGTCCAAAGCAAAGACAACTACTAATAATTCTTTCTCAGTGGTTGTGTAGTTGAGTTGTGCATCTGATAACATCTTACTAGCATAATGGATAGCATGAAACATTTTTTCTTTCCATTGACCTAAAACTGCTCTAGCTGCAAAGTCGCTAGCATCACACATTAGCTCAAACGGCAAATCCCAATTTGGTGCAACTATCACGGGAGCAATGATGAGCTTCTTTTTTAACACCTCAAAGGCCTCTATGCAAGCTATGTCAAAATTAAAGGGTATGTCTTTCTCTAACAGGTTGCACAAAGGCTTCGTGATCTTGGAAAAGTCCTTTATAAGTCGTTTATAAAATCCTGCATGTCCCAAAAAACTCCGAATTCCTTTTACCGATGTTAGTGGTGGTAGATTTTCAATACTCTCTATTTTTGCCCTGTCCACTTCTATCCTAATAGTAGAGACTTTGTGTCCCATAATAATGCCTTCTTTAACCATGAAGTGGCATTTTTCCCAATTCAATACCAAGTTTGTTTCCACACATCTTTTTAGCACAAGAATTAGGTTCTCTAAACATAGGTGAAAGCTATCTCCAAATACCAAAAAATCATCCATAAATACCTCAAGATTTTGCTCGACCATGTCGGAGAATATTGCCATCATGCATCGTTTAAACGTTACAGGTGCATTGCATAGTCCAAAAGGCATCCATCAGAATGCAAAGGTTCCATAAGGGTAGCTAAACGTAGTCTTCTCTTGATCCTCGGGTGCTATGGCTATTTGATTATAGTCAGAATAACCATCCAAGAGGCAGTAGAATGCATGCTCAGCCAATCTGTCAAGCATCTGATCAATGAACGGTAGAGGGAAGTGATCTTTTCGAGTTGCCTTATTGAGTTTGTGATAATCCATACATACACGCCACCCAGTCACTGTCTGTGTTGGAATTAATTTGTTGTTCTCATTGAACACTACCGTCATGCCTTATTTCTTAGGAACCCATTGAAATGGACCAATCCATGAACTGTCTAAGATCGGGTATACAATTCCAACATCCAACCACTTGATGATTTCTTTCTTAACCACCTCCTTCATGATAGGATTTAATCAGTGTTGTTGCATATTCACAGGCTTAGCATCATCTTCAAGCAAAATTTTGTCCATACATATTGAGGGACTAATACCCCTAATATCTGTGATAGACCATCCTAAAGCCGTTTTGTACTCACGACAAACTCACAGTAACTTACTTTCCTGAAATTCATCAAGTGAAGCAGAAATAATAACAGGTAAAGTACAAGAATCACCCAAATACACATACCGCAAATGATTTGGAAGAGATTTAAGCTCCAATACAGGTGGTTCTTCCAAAGATGACTTTACACGAGTAGAGCTTCCCGAATGATCCAAAGTCTCAAATTGTCTTAAATGTTGTAAACAACCACATCTTACACAACCACTATGACGATTTGCTCATCGGTTTTTTTGCAAATGTGTTTTTTCCGCATAGGGGTCTTGATTGACTTTCAAAAATTTCTAAATTTCTAAATTTCTAATTCTTCTAGCTTTTTGCATGATGAATGCATGGAAATCTTTTGGAAGATGACACATTATTAGCTTGACTTTGTGGCGATTTTGGTTGAGATGGAAATTTTCCCTTTTCTAGCATGCTAAGAGACTGAGTAAACTTAGCTAGATGACTCTTAATATCTTCAATACTCTGAGAAGTTTGAGCTTGAAAGTCATTCAAAGCTGGAGTTGTTTGAGGGCTAAAATTTATTTGACTTTGAATAAATTGATTCATAGTATCTTCCAGAGTTCTTCTTTGTGAGGGTTGATATGGTTGATAGTTTTGTTGATTTTGTGGTTATGGTGCACCTTGTGTTTGATTTGTAAGTTGTGTATTTCTTCAACTAAAATTTGGATGATTTCTCCATCCTGGGTTGTATGTTTCAGAATATGGATTTAGATAAGGCTTATTATTATAAGTTGGAATAACATTAGATTATTCAATTAACACTTCTCTAAATGCAGGTATAGTTGGACACTTTGCTGCAGGATGTCCTGACAATGCACAAATTTCACATATTTGATCAATAGTAGAAATAACAAATACTTATTTTATTTTTTTTTCATCTCTAAAACTTCTAGTTTTCAAGATAAACTTGTTATTTTAACTCTTAAATCATCATCTTCTTTTAACACATATTTTTCCCTTTCGGATGTAGATGACTTTGTTTCCACTATTTTAAGAAGTTGAGTCCCATATTTGGGAACTTTGAAAAATAGTATCAAAAAATTGAAATGCTTCTTCAGGATTTTTACTCATGAATTCCCCCTGCGCCATCATTTCAACAAATTGTCTCATTGCAGGAGGAAGAGCATCATAGAAAAAATGAACTAAAGTCCAATTTTAAAATGCATGATGTGAACAAGCTTGGAGAAGATCTTTTAATCTTTCCCAACATTGATAAAAAGTTTCACCTTCTTTTACATAAAAATTCATTATTTGACATCTAAATGTATTTGTACGATGTATAGGAAAAAACTTTTTAAATAACTCAGCTTGTAAAGTTTGCCAGTTTGTGATTGAATTAGCTCTTAAAGAACTAAGCCACTGTTTTGTTTTATCTTTTAAAGAAAAAGGAAATAGTTTTAGTCTAACCATTTCAGAATTATCTTGCAAAGTTCTACAGACTTCTTCAAATTCTTTCATATGAACATAAGGGTTTTTAGTTTCCAAACCATGAAATTCGGGTAATAATTGTATTGTTTTTGGGTTAATATTAAGATTTGGAGCATCTATTGGAAAAGCAAAACATGACGGCATATTAGTTCGTGTAGGGTGTAGATGTTCTCTTAATGGTCGAATATTTTGAACTACTTCTTGTTCTCTAGGTTGTTCTTCCCTAGGTACGTTTCTAGTCATACTTAATTAAAATAATTCGTGTGTAGATGAAGAAGACGAAGACGAAGGAGATGACTGATTTACAGATCCTACGAATGAATGAATAGATATAAACTATTTAAAAAAAAACACACTTTATATACATATAATACAACTAAACAACTTTTGTATCTTATTTAATTTCAAATTACCATAACTCCCCGGCAACGGCACTAAAAACTTGATTCGCACTTTTTCGCGATCGGATTAATATTATACACCCAAGTATAAGTGGCCAAATTGTAGTTTTCTTAGTTTTAAGTCCAAGTACCGATCCCACGAAGAGTGTGTAATTAGGAAATAAAACAAAAAAATTAAAGTTGTTTATCATAGATAGGACAACATGCAATAGCTTGTGATGTGAGTTTAGATTGATAACTAGTTTAATTAAAAGGTTATGTTGCAGATAGATTTAGACAATAATAAAAATTATCATTCAGTTCAAGGATCCCATATACATTTTATTAGTTAAATATTGGAAATGCTACCTTACAGCAATCAACTTTCATGTTACTGGCTAGTCAACTAGTAGGTCTGATGTATCTAAACCATCACATAGCAACTTCTTAGGTTACCTGGTGGTATCTGATTAGATGTAGCAAATTATTATGCCTTTTTATGACTAATTATACTATGATGGAGTTTAAATGATGACATTTCAGGTTCTAAAGTGAAAAAAGGGTTCAAGGGCAACAAAAATCACACTTGAATGTAATACCAGCACATTAGGGAAAAAAATTTGAGAATCTTANGAGTTTAAATGATGACATTTCAGGTTCTAAAGTGAAAAAAGGGTTCAAGGGCAACAAAAATCACACTTGAATGTAATACCAGCACATTAGGGAAAAAAATTTGAGAAGCTTAGAACAAAGTCAGAACGTTCGAATGCCAACTCACGTTCGAACGTTCATTTGAACTATGACAAAACCATTCTGCTGAGACACAGTGTGTTGCAGTCAAGCAGCAGGACCTGAGGTACTTGAGTACCACGTTTGAATGCCAAATAACGTTCAAGTGTACACTCGAGTTGATTGAAGGCCAAACTGATGGAACATGGTGTGTTATAGCAAACAAGGAAGAAAGTGCACTTGAGTAGCACGTTCGAACGCCATTCAACGTTCGAACGCCATTCAACGTTCGAACGTCATTCAACGTTCGAACGTCCTTTGGAATCATTTGAAGTACAAACTTCTGCATAGAGTGCGAAAATGAACTTCATAGAAGACCACTTCAGTGGAAAAGGTCAAACCCCATCTGGCATTCCAACGTTTGTAAAGCAAGACCAGAAGACACGTTCAAACGCTCCAAAAGCAAAATAGAAGACAACGTTCAAACGTCAATTCACGTTTGAACGTCCTCCACAGACTGCCCATAGAGTAGTTGGTTCCCATGGGCGGCAAATACTATTCACTCATCCTCTCTTATCTCCTACCTCCCTCCCCTTCATCGCTTATAAATACTCCCATGTTGGAAGCTTGAGAGAGGCATTCTTCCTCTTGTAGAGTAAAGGGGGAGCAATATTTTTTTTGTAAAGTAAGAGAGCGTTTAGTAATCTAGTGCTTGAACATTTCTTGTTTATGTTTTCATTTTGCATTTGTATCAACCATGACGGATGCTTAGACTCCCTTTGTAGTTGAAATCTTTTATTTACTTATGCTAAGTCTTTACATTGATGTTGTGACAACCATGATGGAGACTTAGACTCCCCTTGTAGTTGTACTTGCTTTTATTTACAAGTATCAAGAGAGATAGCTCATCTTTTGGTTGTGGCGGAAACCCTCCAAAAGTAACTAGCTTTCTTCTACTTTTATTGTTCATGTATTTTACTTTCATTGCTTGAGCGTCCTTCTTTCTTAGAAGAGTGAAATTCTTCCACTTTTCTAGAGCTTTACCAAAGCCATGAACGGTGGAAAGTGATTCACTTATTCTTCATTGAAGATAAGCTCTTTGTATAGTTTGCTTCACTTAGTAGCTCCTCGACTTGGAGGGATGACTATCACCCACTTTTTTAGCTTTTGCCAAGGCCATGAAGAGTGAGTAGTTCCTCATTCACTCTTTAGTAAGAGGTGATGAATATGTAAAGATTATCTGGAAGTTATGTTTGTGCAACTCCTTTATGCTTTAATATTTTATATTCTACTTGCATATTGAATGATTGAATGCATCTAGCAAAGTTGAGGTACTTTGTATAACCAAGGGCTCCTTCTATGATACGGAAGACTCCTGCACATAAAGACCTGTTGGTTCAAGGCAAGCACCCCGGCTAGCTCTTCATGACAACCTTTTAATCTCCACTATTATTGTGCTTTATTCAAAGGATGGATAATTAATGCTCTAATCGGATGCCTTGTAGAAACACTTGCTTGTTTGTAGATGGGTTAAGTCTCGGCACATACAATTATTGTAAACTTCTAGAAAGGCATCGGAATCATATGCTTAATTTTCATAGTTCATCTATATCTTCTAATTAACTTGTTGTTGACACGAGAGTTAATTGAGTTATAAAGCACAAACATAATAAACCAGATAGTCAATTACATGTCTAGATCCTCGAACTAAAGGGTGGCTATAACATTTTGAGAATCTTATATTTTGTCTAGAAAACTCTTGAAAAGAATCTACTATTCTATTCAAGAAACCCCATCATTTCAAAGTCTCGAAATTTCCAAGTTAGTTGGAAACTATTATTGCTTACTTCAAAACACCAATCATAGTTCCATGTGGATTCGATTCCAGACTTAACCGGATTATTACTACAACTTCACCGCCTGCACTTGGATGTACACATTTTGGATCAAGTCAAGTTTTTGGCACCTTTGCCGGGGAACCATAAAAGGTGTTTTACAGTAAAAGGTAAAACGACCTCATTTTTTTGTGTATAAATTTGCTTTACAGTATATAAAGTTGTTTTAATTACTTTTTTGTCTGAAAACGCTCCTCACTATCAAAATTTGCCAGTTGAATCTTCTAGGTCTGTGAATCAATCTGAACCATTTTCACCTAGATCAGTAGCAGATGGTGAGAGACGAGAAGAAATTCTAATAAGAGAGGGGGAAGTACCTAACATTCGAACTCTGAGGGATTACTTAAATCCCACAAGGAATAGTGTCCCCTCTTGTTTTATCTTTCCTGAATATGCACCCCTCTTTACTATAAAGACAGGGATAATTCAACTATTCCCTTAACTTCATCGACTCAAAACAGAAAACCCATATATGCATATAAAAAATTTTGAGGAAGTATGTGGAACTTTTCAAGACAATTTTGAACTGGCCAAAATCAAAATTTTCCCTTTTTCCTTAAGGGACAAAGCTAAACAATGGCTAAATTCTTTAAAAGCTCTTTCAATACCTGACTGGCGGGCACTACGAAATGAATTTTTTAGAAATTTTTTTCCTCTACACCGCACTAATGCATTGAAAAGGCAAATCATGAATTTTTCGGTCAAAGAAGGAGAAACATTTTACCAAGTTGGGAGAGATTCAAGGATCTACACATGTCCTGCCCACACCATGCTTTTGAGAATTGGACTTTGGTATAATTTTTCTATGACTCTTTGACCACTTGACTACGTCAGTTTGCTGAAATGATGGCTCAAGGAGAGTTTATGAGCAAGAGTTTGAAGGAGGTATTCAATTCTTTTGATACCATATCTGACAGTTCTCAAATGTGGGACTTAGCCTCCCCTACCATCGTTGAAACCAAACCATCTACTTCCCAAGGGGGTAAGTATGTCTTGAAAGATGATGATGACCTAAGAGCAAAAATGTCCACCCTGTCTCAAAAGCTTGAAACTTTAGAGATGAAAAAGATTCATTAAGTTGATGTTAGCTCTTCCACAAAACAAGTGTGTGGGATTTGTGCTCTGAAAGAACACCCTACTGAGGAGTGCCCTACAATTGTTGTCTCTAATTTCAACAAGCCTTACTCTAACTCATACTCTGAAACATACAATCTAGGGTGACGGAACCACCCAAACTTCAGTTGGAGAAACACACAACCAACTCCCATGAACCATCAACAAGGTTCACATCCACCCCCTCAAGGACCTCCCACATTCCAACCACCACAAAAGAGGAGTCTAGAGGACACACTGAATCAGTTCATGCAAAGCCAAATGAACTATAACCATAGTTCCACTTAGGCTTTCACTGATTTCAAAACTCAAACCACTCAATCTTTCGCGGATCTTAAAAGCCACATCCAAAAGCTGACCCAATCCATGACCACACATGAGAAGGGCAAGTTTCCTGCCCAATCGAAACCACCACAAGGCCAATTTCAGGTGGGAAATCCTTCAACCATGGAAAATTCACAAGGTCAAGCCCAAGTTGTCACTACACTAAGAAGTGGCAAGGTGATTGACAAGACCATCAGAGACATGCTAATTCCAAAGCCAAAATCCATCCCACGCAAGTCACCAATCGAGCCCATAATTGAATAAGAACCAGAGCCATCAAAGGAATAGGAACCCTCGTGTTCTATTTGACTTGATCCAAAATGTGTACACCCAAGTGCATGTGGTCAAGTTGTAGTAATAATTCGGTGAAGTCCGGAGTCGAATCCACAGGGGACTATAATTGATGTTTCGAAGTAAGCAATAATAGAGACCAAGTAACTTGGAAATTTTGAGTGTTTGGAGTGGTGGGGTTTTCTTGAATAGAATAGTAGATTCTTTTCAAGAGTTTTCTAGACAAAATATAAGGTTCTCAAAATGTAACAGCCACCCATTAGCTCGAGGATCAAGACATGTAATAGAATATCCATTTTATTATGTTTGTGCTTTATAACTCAATTAACTCACGTGTCAACAACAAGTTAATCGAAAGATAAAGATGGATTGTGAGAATTAAGCACATAATTTCGATGTCTTCCTAGAAGTTTACAAAAATTATCTGTGTCGAGACTTAACTCGTCTACAAACAAGCAAGTGTTTGTACAAGGCATCCAACCATGAAATTAATGATCCATTCTTTGAATAAAGCATAATAATGCTGGGGATTGAAAGGTTGTCATGAAGAGCTAGCCGAGGGGTACTTGCATTGAACCAACGGGTCTTTCTATGCAGGAGTCATCCGTATCATAGATGAAGCCCTTGGTTATACAAAGTACCTCAACTTTACTAGGTATATTCAATCGTCCAACGAACAGGTGGAGTATAAAGCATTAAAGCATGAAGAAGTTACACAAACATAACTTTCGGATAATCTTTACATACTCATCCCCTCATACTAAAGAGTGAATGAGGAACTACTCACTTTTCATGGCCTTGGCAAAGCTAGAAAAGTGACTGCTACTCATCCCTCTAAATAGAGAAGCTACTAAGTAAAGCAAACTAAACAAAGAGCTTTTCTTCAATGAAGAATATGTGAATCACTTTCCACCCTTCACAGCTTTGGTAAAGCTAGAAAAGTGGTAGAGTTTCACTCTTCTAAGAAAGAAGGATGCTCAAGCAATGGAAGTAAAATACATGAACGATAAAAGTAGAAGAAAGCTAGTTGCTTTTGGAGGGTTTCCACCTCAACCAAAAGGTGAACTACCTCTCTTGATACGTTGTAAATAAAAGCAAGTACAACTATAAGGGGAGTCTAAGCCTCCATCTTGGTTGTCACAACATGAATGTAAAGACTTGGCATTAGTAAATGAAAGACTTCAACTACAAGGGGAGTCTAAACCTCCATCATAGTTGATATAAATGGAAAATGAAAGCATAAACATGAAATGTTCAAGAACTAGCTTACTAAAATACTCTTACTTTACAAGAACAAAGATTGCTCCCCCCTTTTCTCTACAAGAGGTAGAATGTCTTTTAAGCTCCTAAAAAGGGAGTATTTATAGGCAAGGAAGGGGTGGGGGGTGGTAGGAGATAAGTGAGGATGAGTGAATAGTGTTTGCCACCCATAGGAATCAACTACTCTGCAGGCAGTCTGCAAGGGGGACGTTCGAACGTGATATGGCGTTCAAACGTTAAGTCTATCTTTTCTTCAAGGACGTTCGAACGTGAGGTGACATTCGAACGTTGCCTATATCTTTGCTTTGAGGGCATTTGAACATGAGATGACGTTTGATTTCTTCCACTCAGGTGGCCTGTGGTCACTAACTTGGTCACTTCCATACGTCTCGAACAACCATGACTGTACACTCAGCAACTTGGTCCTCAGTCACTCAATACAACGTTCGAATGTTGTACTCAAGTACTTCTGGTTCTTCTTTTTGTTGACTGCAACATGCCATGTCTCAGCAGCTGGTCTTGGCAGGGTTTTAGAGGACGTTCGAACGTGGGTTGACGTTCGAACATTATTGTTTTGTTCCAACCTTCTGCAATTTTGTTCCCTTTTGTGTTGGTGCTACATTCAAGTGAGATTTTTGTTGTTCTTTAGCCTTTGTTCACTTTAGGACCTGAAAAGTCATTACCTAAACTCCATCAAAGCAAAATTAGTCCAAAAAGGCATTGATAAAAATTGTTAACTTTACGCACGAATCACACCCCCTAACCTAAATATTACTAGTCTCTAGTAATACAATGACAATGAAAGGTAAATCTATTCCTAGTGCCTTTTTCGTGGTTCATTTGGTTGCATTTATCTTATGCAACAAGCCGTTGAACCACTAGGTTTACCCTAGTGGACAAGTGTTGTCTTGTAAGGGTTTTCAGTGAAGCTACCCACAAACTTCTGTCGAACAAATGTGTGTGTAAGATTACTGACTAAAAAAAATGAATTAGCATCATGGTCGTTGGGACACTCAACCCTCAATTGTGACTTATCACCTACATTTCTCTTCCATTGGTACTCACTATATGCAAAAATTAGCACCTGTCGCATTAGCATTTGAGATTCTCTGAGTAGTAACATGGTCATACTGGAAACAAGAATTGATATATAACAATCATTCCCTTTTTCCACCTTCCATGGATAGCTTTGATTACACAAGTCTCTCTAGGAATTCTCTCAGCAAAACAAATCGTTCCGATTATAGTGACATATCTCTCAAAGGTGGCATGTGATCAGAAGATGGCCAGTCAAAAAATTTCATGCATCATTAGTATAAGAGTGAAGTTCTGAGCAAAACAGTTTTAACCTTGGCATAATCTCATGGAAGAATATTTATATAAATAAAGAAATTCTAGTTAACACACCCCACTTGTAGTAGACAATACACATATGCATTATACTTGAGATCACCTAGGGTTTTTTGTAGGTTGTAATATGCCAGAGGTCAGTGGCTAATGAAATAATGTCAATAGTGATCAAAGGCTATCTTACGCAATATTGCACACCTCCTTTTAGTTTCTTGACATTTTGCTTGGAAAAGGGATTTCTTTTATTTTTCCCATTTTTCACTTTCTTGGCAATTCCCTATCTCATAATATTTCTCTCTCTTTTTTTTTAAACATGAAATGATTCCACCAACTTTTATCGAACAGTAATCACCTTTTTCTTCTCTATTTTTCTTGCCTTTCTGTATCATATTGATATGCAAGAGGGTGCAATACATTAGATAGAAAGGTATGAAGAATATATGCTTTTGTGGCTTTGGTTATTACACGGGTGAAAAAGAATTCATTCATTTTAAGGCTCAAGCATGGCTGACTAGGGATGCACTTTTGTAAAAGAATTAGCTAAGGCTCAAAGTCGATCCAAAGATGGCCTAAGATCCTTTCCCAAGTATGTGCATATGTATGTATGCAAAAGTTCCCCGTGGGTTATGAAAATAGGTCGCTTTAGTTGCATCAATCAAAGCAAGTTTAATGAGATTATTGAAAGAGATTAGAAGTGAAAGAGTTTACCTTGAGTAATTGTTGATATCCTCTCAAAAAGCACCATAAAGCTCAAGACTTACCATGGTTTTCTTTGTCATCTCCACTGATTATGTCAGGTGTTTCAAGTAATGTTAGTTATATAACGATTCCATTTTCTAGTCTGATCACCTTGTACTTCAAGAATAACAAATACTTATGTACATTTGACAATTTAAGCATAGAGATAGCATTGATGTTCCAAAAACATTGAGGTTTTATGTCATGGTTGTTAAGTTGAGGTGTCAAACCGATCATGTGCTTAGTCATTTTCGCAAGCAATCTTAACATCCACATATTTTCATTATTAACAAGAATTAGAGTGCTAATCCTATACATGCATTTTAAACAAATAAAAGTGATAAACTGAATCATTCATTGCATAAAGGATACTTGTTTTACAATAATATCAATGATGTAGTTCATCCATTCGAAACATAACTTCAATTATCCACAATCAACTCTACAAAGCCATATACAAGTATCCACAATAATCACAAAACAACCACAAGAATTATCAAAAGGAACTCCTTCACAATAGTACAAAAACCTATTCAAAGAAGAATCAACAAACAACAACCAATCAAGAACATAAATCAACTATCCCCACTCAAGAACAGTAATACTCAATCCTCTCCTTTATCTCTATCAGCACCACTAGCTCCATTAGCACCACCAGCACCACTTGCACCACCTCTCAAAAGCCTCAGGATCTCATCTTGCTTGGCTTCAATGCAAAGCATGATGTTCCCTAGAGATCGTCGGGTGGTCATGCCAGGGCCTGCTTGATCTGGCTACTCTCTCTCTGTCTTCATCTCTCTTTCTTCTTCGACATCCAACTCCTCCTACACCTCATCTATTCCTTGAGGAGGGTGCACCTCTTGCCTAGCCACCGGGGCTCCACTATGCCCTAGGCTTCTTTTGAATGACCCTTTGCTCAGTGGCCCCATTAGCTTTTGGATGTCCATTTTTGGCCTCACCCTCACCCCATTGTTGGTGCATATTTCGATCACAAGTGTGCCAAATGGGAGTGCACTCCTCTTTGCGTCGCACCCCTTCTTCATCTCATTCAAAATCAACGAGGGGAGATCGATGATATGCCCTCGCTCTAGTGCATAGAGCAATTGTGCCATCTCGAGCAAAATCTAATTTTTTCTTCCTATTGGTGCTAGGTTCGCCACTGCAATTAAATTAAGCATATTGTACTTGTTAGTAAGCTCTCCTTGTTTCAAAAATTTTCTCCCTCCCCATGAAAAATCAATCTGCCCTATCAACTCTCTTCCAACCACATTCAACGCCACATTTTTTTTGGGTGGGAACGTTAGGTTTTGTACCCGAGGCATCTCTCTTCTTACCTCCAAATGACATACCTCATCCACATCGATGTGGGGTGCCTTGAACATATGTTCGGATTGCGCTGTTGATGATCTCGACATTAGAGTAGAACTCCCTCACCAAGTCAACAACAGCATCTCTGCCATTTCTCAAATGTCACACCCATTCCCTCTTCTCCATTTTTTCCAACAAACCCAACTCAGCAAAATCAGTGATTATAATATCTCGTTCACAGACCACAGCGTGATTTTGAAAGAAGTTTTCATACCTCTCAGCTTTGAGGGCATTGGGAAATCTGGTGCGATCGTATCTCTTCCTTCTTTGCTTCCCTTCTCCTTCTTGAATGACTTCTTCTACGAAGTTGGGTTCTTGGTTTACTGGTGGAGTACGCCTGCCAGGGTGCTTAACCCTAGGCATTGTGTTGTTCAGAATGACAAAATGCTATTACCTGTTTGCTCTCTTAAGCAGGGATGCAACATCTTATGATTTGATCCTTACAGTACTTAAATACGTACGGATCTTCCCAAAAAAAATTGCGAACCTCTCTCAAATATTTATTTTTGTCTATGGGGGAAAAGGATGGATGGAGTGTTCCAGTAGCAAGAAAATTAGCAATATCAGCGTACCATGGAGTCTCATCAATTATGAACAGTTGTTCATCAGGGAATTTTTCATTGATTGACATTCCATCCTCATGAAATTCGTAAGTTAACCTGGAAAGATGGTCTGCCACCACATTCTCAATACCCTTTTTGTCCTTAATAACCAAGTCAAGCTCTTGCAGTAAGAGTAACCATCGCAACAGCCTTGGTTTAGCATCCTTTTTTGTAAGCAGAAATTTCAGTGTTGCATGGTCAGTGAATACAGTGACAGAAGAACCAACACGACAAGAACAAAATTTTTCCAAAGCAAAGACTGCGGCAAGTAATTCCTTTTCAGTTGTCGAATAATTCATTTGAGCATCATTCAAAGTTTTACTTGCATAGTAAATCACATGTGGTTTCTTATATTTTCGTTGACCCAACACAGCACCTACAACATAGTCACTTGCTTCACACATTAGTCCAAAGGGTAAAGTCCAATCAGGGGGTTGTATTATTGGGGCAGAAATTAACATGCATTTAAGCTTGTCAAAAGCTTTTTGGCACGTTTCACTCCAATCAAAGATTACATCCTGACTTAAGAGATGACACATGGGTTTAGCTATGGTACTAAAATCTTTTATGAATCTTTTGTAAAACCCTGCATGTCCCATAAATGATCGGACATCTTTTACAGTCTTGGGAGCAGGCAAATTCCCAATCCGATCTATTTTGGACTTGTCAACTTTCATGCCCTCAGACGACACAATGTGACCTAAGACAATGCCTTGTGTTACCATGAAATGACATTTCTCCCAATTGAGCCCCAGTTTTACTTCTTGACATCTTATCAATACTTTTCCTAAGTTGGCCAGACACAAATCAAATGAGTCACCATGCATAGAGAAGTCATCCATGAACACTTTCAAAAATTTCTCGACCATATCACTAAATGGACCCAACATGCATCTTTCGAATGTTGCAGGAGCGTTACAAAGCCCAAATGGCATTCTTTTGAATGCAAACGTTCCAAAGGGGCATGTAAATGTGATTTTCTCCTAATCATTGAGTGCTATCTCAATTTGATTGTACCCAAAATAGCCATTCAGGAAATAGTAAAATTCATGCCCTGCGATTCTCTCTAGAACCTGGTCAAGAAAGGGAAGAGGGAAGTGATCTTTTCTAGTCACCAAATTGAGTTTTTGGTAATCAATACACATCCACCATCCTATGATGACTCTAGTTGGTACCAGTTCATTTGCATCATTTTTAACCACTATGACTCTAGACTTTTTAGGGCCAACTTGGGTTGGACTAACCCATTTGCTATCGGAGATGGGGAAGATTATCCCGGCATCTAAGAGCTTTAACACCTCTGCCTTTATGACTTCCTTCATGTGAGGGTTCAGTCGTCACTGCATTTGACGAGATGGTTTTGAGTCCTCTTCAAGGTATATGACATGATTGCAGATTAACGAACTTATACCTTTCAAGTCAGTGATGGTCCACCCAATGGTGCTTTTGTGGCTTTTAAGCACTTCAATCAGTTTAGACTCTTGCAAGTATGTGGGCTTAGATGAAATTACCAATGGGAATGACTTGTCCTTTCCAAGGAATGCATATTTGAGGTCAGATGGGAGAGGTTTCAATTCAGGCTTTGGTGACTTGTCACTTGATGAGAGTGACTCTGTTCCACTTGGTGAAAGTTCCTCGAATTTAGGGGCCCATGTTTTAACAGCATGAGTTGGGGCAATTCTTTGGATCATCATCTAATGTTTCAGATGTGATGGATTCTGACAAAGAAAATGAATTTTCACAGAATGTGGTGTTGAGATGGTCTTGGACCAAAGA
Source organism: Ilex paraguariensis (assembly GCA_963454935.2). Classification (NCBI taxonomy): domain Eukaryota; kingdom Viridiplantae; phylum Streptophyta; class Magnoliopsida; order Aquifoliales; family Aquifoliaceae; genus Ilex; species Ilex paraguariensis. Next base: position 931,041 of record CAUOFW020001058.1, on the reverse strand, counting down.
CTCAATGGAATTTATTTCACTTTCTTCACTGTCCTCTTCTGGGTGTTTGGCAACATTGAAAATATTCAACTCAAGTGTCATATTCCCAAAGGTTAATTTCATAACCCCATTCTTGCAATTGATTACTGTATTTGAAGTTGCTAGGAAGGGTCGACCAAGAATAATAGGAATTGGATTCTCTAAATATTGTGATGGCTGAGTATCTAAGACAATGAAGTCAATAGGGAATACAAAGTTGTCCACTTGGACAAGTACATCTTCAACAAAACCCCTAGGAATTTTGACAGAATTGTTTGCCAACTGAAGTGTGACACTTTTGGGTTTGAGTTCCCCCAGACCCAACTATTGGTAAACAGAGAATGGGAGCAAAATGACACTTGCTCCATGGCCTAACAGTGCTTGTTCGATTCTGAAATTTCCAATGACACATGAAACAGTTGGACACCTTAGATCTTTGTATTTTAGAGGGATTTTGTGTTGAAGCAAAGCACTGGCATGTTCAATCATGAAGGCTATTTTTTGAACATTTTGGCTTCTTTTGACTGTGCACAAGTCTTTCAGAAACTTGGCATAAGATGAAACTTATTTGACTACATCCAGAAAGTGGGATGTTGATTTTTATTTGCTCGAAGAGCTCATAAATTTTTGGCTAATTATTCTACTTCTGTGCAGTTTTGAGTCTATGAGGAAAAGGAACAGGAATAGAACACGAGGGTTCTTCTTCTTGTGATGGTTTTGGTTCTTGTTCAACCATGGGCTCAGGTTCCTCTTGTCTCATATGTTCAGGCTCGATTGGTGAGTTAACTGGGATGGATTTTGGCTTTGGAATTAGCTTGTCTCGGATGGTCATGTCAATCACCTTGCCACTTCTTAGTGTAGTGACAACTTGGGCTTGACCTTGTGGATTTTCCATGGTTGAAAGATTTCGCACTTGAAATTGGCCTTGTGGTGGTTTTGGTTGGGCAGTAAACTTGACCTTCTCATGTGTGGTAATGGATTGGGTCAACTTTTGGAAGTGACTTTTAAGATCTTCAAAAATTGAGTGGTATGTGTTTCGAAATCAGTGAAAGCCTGAGTGGAACTATGGTTGTAGTTCATTTGGCTTTGCATGAACTGGTTCAGTGTGTCCTCAAGGTTCCTCTTTTGTGGTGGTTGGTATAGTTGGTATGCGGGGAGGTCCTTGAGGTAGTGGGTGTGAAACTTGTTGTTGATTCATGGGTGTTGGCTGTGTGTTCCTCCAACTGAAGTTTGGGTGGTTCTGCCACCCTGGATTGTATGTTTCAAAGTGTGGGTTGGAGTAAGGCTTGTTGAAATTGGAGACAACATTTGCTTGTTCCAACAGAACCTCTTTGAATGCTAGAGTTGTAGGACACTCCCCAGTAGGGTGTCCTGTTAGTGCACAGACCCCTACACACTTGTTCTGCGGGAGAGCTAACATCAATTTGATGAACCTTGTTCATCTCTAAAGCTTCAAGCTTTTGAGATAGGGTGGACATTTTTGTTCTAAGGTCATCATCATCTTTCAAGACATACTTACCCCATTGGGAAGTAGATGGTTTGGCTTCAATATTTGTGGGAGAGGTGGAGTCCCACATCTGAGAATAGTCAGATATGGTATCAAAGAAATCGAATGCCTCCTCTGGACTTTTTCCCATAAACTCTCTTTGAGCCATCATTTCGACAAACTGGCATAGTCTACTGGGCAGGGAGTCATAGAAAAATCCTACCAAAGTCCAATTCTCAAAAGCATGGTGTGGGCAAGATTGGAGAAGATCTTTGAATCTTTCCCAACTTTGGTAAAAAGTTTCCCCTTCTTTAACCGAAAAGTTCATGATTTGTCTTTTAAGTGCATTAGTGCGGTGTAGAGGAAAAAACTTTCTAAAAAATTCATTTTGTAGTGCCTGCTAATTGGGTATTGAAAGAGCTTTTAAAGAATTTAGTCATTGTTTGGCTTTATCACTTAAGAAAAAAGGAAAAAGTTTCATCTTGGCCTGTTCGAAATTGTCTTGAAAGGTTCCACATACTTCCTCAAAATCTTTTNCGATCTATTTTGGACTTGTCAACTTTCATGCCCTCAGACGACACAATGTGACCTAAGACAATGCCTTGTGTTACCATGAAATGACATTTCTCCCAATTGAGCCCCAGTTTTACTTCTTGACATCTTATCAATACTTTTCCTAAGTTGGCCAGACACAAATCAAATGAGTCACCATGCATAGAGAAGTCATCCATGAACACTTTCAAAAATTTCTCGACCATATCACTAAATGGACCCAACATGCATCTTTCGAATGTTGCAAGAGCGTTACAAAGCCCAAATGGCATTCTTTTGAATGCAAACGTTCCAAAGGGGCATGTAAATGTGATTTTCTCCTAATCATTGAGTGCTATCTCAATTTGATTGTACCCAAAATAGCCATTCAGGAAATAGTAAAATTCATGCCCTGCGATTCTCTCTAGAACCTGGTCAAGAAAGGGAAGAGGGAAGTGATCTTTTCTAGTCACCAAATTGAGTTTTTGGTAATCAATACACATCCACCATCCTATGATGACTCTAGTTGGTACCAGTTCATTTGCATCATTTTTAACCACTATGACTCTAGACTTTTTAGGGCCAACTTGGGTTGGACTAACCCATTTGCTATCGGAGATGGGGAAGATTATCCCGGCATCTAAGAGCTTTAACACCTCTGCCTTTATGACTTCCTTCATGTGAGGGTTCAGTCGTCACTGCATTTGACGAGATGGTTTTGAGTCCTCTTCAAGGTATATGACATGATTGCAGATTAACGAACTTATACCTTTCAAGTCAATGATGGTCCACCCAATGGTGCTTTTGTGGCTTTTAAGCACTTCAATCAGTTTAGACTCTTGCAAGTATGTGGGCTTAGATGAAATTACCAATGGGAATGACTTGTCCTTTCCAAGGAATGCATATTTGAGGTCAGATGGGAGAGGTTTCAATTCAGGCTTTGGTGACTTGTCACTTGATGAGAGTGACTCTGTTCCACTTGGTGAAAGTTCCTCGAATTTAGGGGCCCATGTTTTAACAGCATGAGTTGGGGCAATTCTTTGGATCATCATCTAATGTTTCAGATGTGATGGATTCTGACAAAGAAAATGAATTTTCACAGAATGTGGTGTTGAGATGGTCTTGGACCAAAGACTCAATGGAATTTATTTCACTTTCTTCACTGTCCTCTTCTGGGTGTTTGGCAACATTGAAAATATTCAACTCAAGTGTCATATTCCCAAAGGTTAATTTCATAACCCCATTCTTGCAATTGATTACTGTATTTGAAGTTGCTAGGAAGGGTCGACCAAGAATAATAGGAATTGGATTCTCTAAATATTGTGATGGCTGAGTATCTAAGACAATGAAGTCAATAGGGAATACAAAGTTGTCCACTTGGACAAGTACATCTTCAACAAAACCCCTAGGAATTTTGACAGAACTGTTTGCCAACTGAAGTGTGACACTTTTGGGTTTGAGTTCCCCCAGACCCAACTATTGGTAAACAGAGAATGGGAGCAAAATGACACTTGCTCCATGGCCTAACAGTGCTTGTTCGATTCTGAAATTTCCAATGACACATGAAACAGTTGGACACCTTAGATCTTTGTATTTTAGAGGGATTTTGTGTTGAAGCAAAGCACTGGCATNTTGGACTTGTCAACTTTCATGCCCTCAGACGACACAATGTGACCTAAGACAATGCCTTGTGTTACCATGAAATGACATTTCTCCCAATTGAGCCCCAGTTTTACTTCTTGACATCTTATCAATACTTTTCCTAAGTTGGCCAGACACAAATCAAATGAGTCACCATGCATAGAGAAGTCATCCATGAACACTTTCAAAAATTTCTCGACCATATCACTAAATGGACCCAACATGCATCTTTCGAATGTTGCAGGAGCGTTACAAAGCCCAAATGGCATTCTTTTGAATGCAAACGTTCCAAAGGGGCATGTAAATGTGATTTTCTCCTAATCATTGAGTGCTATCTCAATTTGATTGTACCCAAAATAGCCATTCAGGAAATAGTAAAATTCATGCCCTGCGATTCTCTCTAGAACCTGGTCAAGAAAGGGAAGAGGGAAGTGATCTTTTCTAGTCACCAAATTGAGTTTTTGGTAATCAATACACATCCACCATCCTATGATGACTCTAGTTGGTACCAGTTCATTTGCATCATTTTTAACCACTATGACTCTAGACTTTTTAGGGCCAACTTGGGTTGGACTAACCCATTTGCTATCGGAGATGGGGAAGATTATCCCGGCATCTAAGAGCTTTAACACCTCTGCCTTTATGACTTCCTTCATGTGAGGGTTCAGTCGTCACTGCATTTGACGAGATGGTTTTGAGTCCTCTTCAAGGTATATGACATGATTGCAGATTAACGAACTTATACCTTTCAAGTCAGTGATGGTCCACCCAATGGTGCTTTTGTGGCTTTTAAGCACTTCAATCAGTTTAGACTCTTGCAAGTATGTGGGCTTAGATGAAATTACCAATGGGAATGACTTGTCCTTTCCAAGGAATGCATATTTGAGGTCAGATGGGAGAGGTTTCAATTCAGGCTTTGGTGACTTGTCACTTGATGAGAGTGACTCTGTTCCACTTGGTGAAAGTTCCTCGAATTTAGGGGCCCATGTTTTAACAGCATGAGTTGGGGCAATTCTTTGGATCATCATCTAATGTTTCAGATGTGATGGATTCTGACAAAGAAAATGAATTTTCACAGAATGTGGTGTTGAGATGGTCTTGGACCAAAGACTCAATGGAATTTATTTCACTTTCTTCACTGTCCTCTTCTGGGTGTTTGGCAACATTGAAAATATTCAACTCAAGTGTCATATTCCCAAAGGTTAATTTCATAACCCCATTCTTGCAATTGATTACTGTATTTGAAGTTGCTAGGAAGGGTCGACCAAGAATAATAGGAATTGGATTCTCTAAATATTGTGATGGCTGAGTATCTAAGACAATGAAGTCAATAGGGAATACAAAGTTGTCCACTTGGACAAGTACATCTTCAACAAAACCCCTAGGAATTTTGACAGAATTGTTTGCCAACTGAAGTGTGACACTTTTGGGTTTGAGTTCCCCCAGACCCAACTATTGGTAAACAGAGAATGGGAGCAAAATGACACTTGCTCCATGGCCTAACAGTGCTTGTTCGATTCTGAAATTTCCAATGACACATGAAACAGTTGGACACCTTAGATCTTTGTATTTTAGAGGGATTTTGTGTTGAAGCAAAGCACTGGCATGTTCAATCATGAAGGCTATTTTTTGAACATTTTGGCTTCTTTTGACTGTGCACAATTCTTTCAGAAACTTGGCATAAGATGAAACTTATTTGACTANTTTGAACATTTTGGCTTCTTTTGACTGTGCACAAGTCTTTCAGAAACTTGGCATAAGATGAAACTTATTTGACTACATCCAGAAAGTGGGATGTTGATTTTTATTTGCTCGAAGAGCTCATAAATTTTTGGCTAATTATTCTNAGCCATTCAGGAAATAGTAAAATTCATGCCCTGCGATTCTCTCTAGAACCTGGTCAAGAAAGGGAAGAGGGAAGTGATCTTTTCTAGTCACCAAATTGAGTTTTTGGTAATCAATACACATCCACCATCCTATGATGACTCTAGTTGGTACCAGTTCATTTGCATCATTTTTAACCACTATGACTCTAGACTTTTTAGGGCNGCAGTTTTGAGTCTATGAGGAAAAGGAACAGGAATAGAACACGAGGGTTCTTCTTCTTGTGATGGTTTTGGTTCTTGTTCAACCATGGGCTCAGGTTCCTCTTGTCTCATATGTTCAGGCTCGATTGGTGAGTTAACTGGGATGGATTTTGGCTTTGGAATTAGCTTGTCTCGGATGGTCATGTCAATCACCTTGCCACTTNGAGATGGGGAAGATTATCCCGGCATCTAAGAGCTTTAACACCTCTGCCTTTATGACTTCCTTCATGTGAGGGTTCAGTCGTCACTGCATTTGACGAGATGGTTTTGAGTCNGATGGATGGAGTGTTCCAGTAGCAAGAAAATTAGCAATATCAGCGTACCATGGAGTCTCATCAATTATGAACAGTTGTTCATCAGGGAATTTTTCATTGATTGACATTCCATCCTCATGAAATTCGTAAGTTAACCTGGAAAGATGGTCTGCCACCACATTCTCAATACCCTTTTTGTCCTTAATAACCAAGTCAAGCTCTTGCAGTAAGAGTAACCATCGCAACAGCCTTGGTTTAGCATCCTTTTTTGTAAGCAGAAATTTCAGTGTTGCATGGTCAGTGAATACAGTGACAGAAGAACCAACACGACAAGAACAAAATTTTTCCAAAGCAAAGACTGCGGCAAGTAATTCCTTTTCAGTTGTCGAATAATTCATTTGAGCATCATTCAAAGTTTTACTTGCATAGTAAATCACATGTGGTTTCTTATATTTTCGTTGACCCAACACAGCACCTACAACATAGTCACTTGCTTCACACATTAGTCCAAAGGGTAAAGTCCAATCAGGGGGTTGTATTATTGGGGCAGAAATTAACATGCATTTAAGCTTGTCAAAAGCTTTTTGGCACGTTTCACTCCAATCAAAGATTACATCCTGACTTAAGAGATGACACATGGGTTTAGCTATGGTACTAAAATCTTTTATGAATCTTTTGTAAAACCCTGCATGTCCCATAAATGATCGGACATCTTTTACAGTCTTGGGAGCAGGCAAATTCCCAATCCGATCTATTTTGGACTTGTCAACTTTCATGCCCTCAGACGACACAATGTGACCTAAGACAATGCCTTGTGTTACCATGAAATGACATTTCTCCCAATTGAGCCCCAGTTTTACTTCTTGACATCTTATCAATACTTTTCCTAAGTTGGCCAGACACAAATCAAATGAGTCACCATGCATAGAGAAGTCATCCATGAACACTTTCAAAAATTTCTCGACCATATCACTAAATGGACCCAACATGCATCTTTCGAATGTTGCAAGAGCGTTACAAAGCCCAAATGGCATTCTTTTGAATGCAAACGTTCCAAAGGGGCATGTAAATGTGATTTTCTCCTAATCATTGAGTGCTATCTCAATTTGATTGTACCCAAAATAGCCATTCAGGAAATAGTAAAATTCATGCCCTGCGATTCTCTCTAGAACCTGGTCAAGAAAGGGAAGAGGGAAGTGATCTTTTCTAGTCACCAAATTGAGTTTTTGGTAATCAATACACATCCACCATCCTATGATGACTCTAGTTGGTACCAGTTCATTTGCATCATTTTTAACCACTATGACTCTAGACTTTTTAGGGCCAACTTGGGTTGGACTAACCCATTTGCTATCGGAGATGGGGAAGATTATCCCGGCATCTAAGAGCTTTAACACCTCTGCCTTTATGACTTCCTTCATGTGAGGGTTCAGTCGTCACTGCATTTGACGAGATGGTTTTGAGTCCTCTTCAAGGTATATGACATGATTGCAGATTAACGAACTTATACCTTTCAAGTCAGTGATGGTCCACCCAATGGTGCTTTTGTGGCTTTTAAGCACTTCAATCAGTTTAGACTCTTGCAAGTATGTGGGCTTAGATGAAATTACCAATGGGAATGACTTGTCCTTTCCAAGGAATGCATATTTGAGGTCAGATGGGAGAGGTTTCAATTCAGGCTTTGGTGACTTGTCACTTGATGAGAGTGACTCTGTTCCACTTGGTGAAAGTTCCTCGAATTTAGGGGCCCATGTTTTAACAGCATGAGTTGGGGCAATTCTTTGGATCATCATCTAATGTTTCAGATGTGATGGATTCTGACAAAGAAAATGAATTTTCACAGAATGTGGTGTTGAGATGGTCTTGGACCAAAGACTCAATGGAATTTATTTCACTTTCTTCACTGTCCTCTTCTGGGTGTTTGGCAACATTGAAAATATTCAACTCAAGTGTCATATTCCCAAAGGTTAATTTCATAACCCCATTCTTGCAATTGATTACTGTATTTGAAGTTGCTAGGAAGGGTCGACCAAGAATAATAGGAATTGGATTCTCTAAATATTGTGATGGCTGAGTATCTAAGACAATGAAGTCAATAGGGAATACAAAGTTGTCCACTTGGACAAGTACATCTTCAACAAAACCCCTAGGAATTTTGACAGAATTGTTTGCCAACTGAAGTGTGACACTTTTGGGTTTGAGTTCCCCCAGACCCAACTATTGGTAAACAGAGAATGGGAGCAAAATGACACTTGCTCCATGGCCTAACAGTGCTTGTTCGATTCTGAAATTTCCAATGACACATGAAACAGTTGGACACCTTAGATCTTTGTATTTTAGAGGGATTTTGTGTTGAAGCAAAGCACTGGCATGTTCAATCATGAAGGCTATTTTTTGAACATTTTGGCTTCTTTTGACTGTGCACAATTCTTTCAGAAACTTGGCATAAGATGAAACTTATTTGACTACATCCAGAAAGTGGGATGTTGATTTTTATTTGCTCGAAGAGCTCATAAATTTTTGGCTAATTATTCTACTTCTGTGCAGTTTTGAGTCTATGAGGAAAAGGAACAGGAATAGAACACGAGGGTTCTTCTTCTTGTGATGGTTTTGGTTCTTGTTCAACCATGGGCTCAGGTTCCTCTTGTCTCATATGTTCAGGCTCGATTGGTGAGTTAACTGGGATGGATTTTGGCTTTGGAATTAGCTTGTCTCGGATGGTCATGTCAATCACCTTGCCACTTCTTAGTGTAGTGACAACTTGGGCTTGACCTTGTGGATTTTCCATGGTTGAAAGATTTCGCACTTGAAATTGGCCTTGTGGTGGTTTTGGTTGGGCAGTAAACTTGACCTTCTCATGTGTGGTAATGGATTGGGTCAACTTTTGGAAGTGACTTTTAAGATCTTCAAAAATTGAGTGGTATGTGTTTCNAATGATGGTCCACCCAATGGTGCTTTTGTGGCTTTTAAGCACTTCAATCAGTTTAGACTCTTGCAAGTATGTGGGCTTAGATGAAATTACCAATGGGAATGACTTGTCCTTTCCAAGGAATGCATATTTGAGGTCANGAACTATGGTTGTAGTTCATTTGGCTTTGCATGAACTGGTTCAGTGTGTCCTCAAGGTTCCTCTTTTGTGGTGGTTGGTATAGTTGGTATGCGGGGAGGTCCTTGAGGTAGTGGGTGTGAAACTTGTTGTTGATTCATGGGTNCAGATGGGAGAGGTTTCAATTCAGGCTTTGGTGACTTGTCACTTGATGAGAGTGACTCTGTTCCACTTGGTGAAAGTTCCTCGAATTTAGGGGCCCATGTTTTAACAGCATGAGTTGGGGCAATTCTTTGGATCATCATCTAATGTTTCAGATGTGATGGATTCTGACAAAGAAAATGAATTTTCACAGAATGTGGTGTTGAGATGGTCTTGGACCAAAGACTCAATGGAATTTATTTCACTTTCTTCACTGTCCTCTTCTGNAGAGTGTGGGTTGGAGTAAGGCTTGTTGAAATTGGAGACAACATTTGCTTGTTCCAACAGAACCTCTTTGAATGCTAGAGTTGTAGGACACTCCCCAGTAGGGTGTCCTGTTAGTGCACAGACCCCTACACACTTGTTCTGCGGGAGAGCTAACATCAATTTGATGAACCTTGTTCATCTCTAAAGCTTCAAGCTTTTNTTTCTTCACTGTCCTCTTCTGGGTGTTTGGCAACATTGAAAATATTCAACTCAAGTGTCATATTCCCAAAGGTTAATTTCATAACCCCATTCTTGCAATTGATTACTGTATTTGAAGTTGCTAGGAAGGGTCGACCAAGAATAATAGGAATTGGATTCTCTAAATATTGTGANTCATCATCTTTCAAGACATACTTACCCCATTGGGAAGTAGATGGTTTGGCTTCAATATTTGTGGGAGAGGTGGAGTCCCACATCTGAGAATAGTCAGATATGGTATCAAAGAAATCGAATGCCTCCTCTGGACTTTTTCCCATAAACTCTCTTTGAGCCATCATTTCGACAAACTGGCATAGTCTACTGGGCAGGGAGTCATAGAAAAATCCTACCAAAGTCCAATTCTCAAAAGCATGGTGTGGGCAAGATTGGAGAAGATCTTTGAATCTTTCCCAACTTTGGTAAAAAGTTTCCCCTTCTTTAACCGAAAAGTTCATGATTTGTCTTTTAAGTGCATTAGTGCGGTGTAGAGGAAAAAACTTTCTAAAAAATTCATTTTGTAGTGCCTGCTAATTGGGTATTGAAAGAGCTTTTAAAGAATTTAGTCATTGTTTGGCTTTATCACTTAAGAAAAAAGGAAAAAGTTTCATCTTGGCCTGTTCGAAATTGTCTTGAAAGGTTCCACATACTTCCTCAAAATCTTTTATGTGCAAATATGGGTTCACTATTTTGAGTCCACAGAATTGAGGGAGTAGTTGAACTGTCCCCGTCTTTACAGTAAAGTGGGGTGCATCTTCAAGAAAGATAAAACAAGAGGGAACACTATTTCTTGTGGGATTTAAGTAATCCCTTAGAGTTCAAATGTTAGGTACTTCCCCTTCTCTTACAGGAATTTCTTCTCGTCTCTCACCGTTCACCATTTTACTTTCACAAGAGTCTGCTACTGATCTAGGTGAAAGTGATTCAGATTGATTCACAGACCTAGATGATTCAACAGGCAAATTTTGATAGTGAGGGGCGTTTTCAGACATAAACGTAATTAAAACAACTTTATGTACAGTACGGAAAATTTATACACAAAAATGAGGTCTTTTTACCTTCTACCTTAAAACATCTTTTATGGCTCCCCGGCAATGACACCAAAAACTTGACTTGATCCGAAATGTGTACACCCAAGTGCATGCAGTCAAGTTGTAGTAATAATCCGGTGAAGTCCGAAGTCGAATCCACAGGGAACTATGATTGGTGTTTTGAAGTAAGCAATAATAGAGACCAAGTAACTTGGAAATTTTGAGTGTTTAGAATGGTGGGGTTTTCTTGAATAGAATAGAAGATTCTTTTCAAGAGTTTTCTAGACAAAATATAAGGTTTCCAAAATGTAACAGCCACCCTTTAGCTCGAGGATCAGGACATGTAATAGAGTATCCATTTTATTAAGTTTGCGCTTTATAACTCAATTAACTCCCGTGTCAACAATAAGTTAATCGGAAGATAAAGATGGACTATGAGAATTAAGCACATAATTTCGATGCCTTCCTAGAAGTTTACAAGAATTGTCTATGCCAAGACTTAACCCATCTACAAACAAGCAAGTGTTTCTACAAGGCATCCAACCATGGCATTAATGATTCATTCTCTGACTAAAGCGTAATAATGGTGGGGACTGAAAGGTTGTCATGAAAAGCTAGTCGGGGTACTTGCATTGAACCAAAGAGTCTTTCTATGCAGGAATCATTCGTATCATAGATGAAGCCCTTGGTTATACAAAGTACCTCAACTTTACTAGGTACATTCAATCGTCCAATGAACAGGTGGAGTATAAACCATTAAAGCATGAAGAAGTTGCACAAACTTAACTTTCGGATAATCTTTACATACTCATCCCCTCTTACTAAATAGTGAATGAGGAACTACTCACTTTTCATGGCCTTGGCAAAGCTAGAAAAGTGACTGCTACTCATCCCTCTAAATAGAGAAGCTACTAAGTAAAGCAAACTAAACAAAGAGCTTTTCTTCAATGAAGAATAAGTGAATCATTTTCCACCCTTCACGACTTTGGTAAAGCTAAAACAGTGGAAAAGTTTCACTCTTCTAAGAAAGAAAGATGCTCAAGCAATGGAAGTGAAATACATGAATGATAAAAGTAGAAGAAAGCGAGTTGCTTTTGGAGGATTTCCACCACAACCTAAAGGTGAACTACCTCTCTTGATATNGAAGTGAAATACATGAAAAATAAAAGTAGAAGAAAGCCAGTTGCTTTTAGAGGGTTTCCACCACAACCAAAAGATGAACTACCTCTCTTGATACTTTATAAATAAAAGCATGTGCAAGTACAACTACAAAAGGAGTCTAANTCTAAGCCTCCATCATAGTTGTCACAACATGAATGTAAAGACTTAGCATAAGTAAATCAAATACTCCAACTACAAGGGGAGTCTAAGCCTCCATACTGGTTGATATAAATGGAAAATGAAAGCATAAACATGAAATGTTCATGAACTAGATTTCTAAAACACTCTTACTTTACAAGAACAAAGATTGATCCCCCCGTTTCTCTACAAGAGGAAGAATGCCTTTTAAGCTCCCAACAAGGGAGTATTTATAGGCAGGGAAGGGGAGGGGGGAGGTAGGAGATAAGTAAGGATGAGTGAATAGTGTTTACCGCCCATGGGAATCAACTCTTCTGCAACCAGTCTACAGTGGGACGTTTGAATGTGATCTGGCGTTCAAACGTTAAGTCTGTCTTTTCTTCAAGGACGTTCGATCGTGAGCTGACGTTTGAACGTTGTCTGTGTCTTTCCTTTGAGGGCGTTTGAACATGAGATGACGTTTGATTTCTTCCACTCAAGTGGCCTGTGGTCACTTACTTGGTCACTTCCATACGTCTTGAACAACCTTGACTATACACTCAACAACTTGGTCCTCAGTCACTCAAGACAATGTTCGAACGTGGAGTGACGTTTGAACGCTGTACTCAAGTACTTTTGGTTCTTCTTTTTGTTGACTGCAACATGCCATGTCTCAGCAGCTGGTCTTGGTAGGGTTTCAGAGGACGTTTGAATGTTATTTCTTTGTTCCAACCTTCTGCAATTTTGTTCCCTTTTGTGTTGGTGTTACATTCAAGTGAGATTTTTGTTGTTCTTGTGCCTTTGTTCACTTTAAGACCTGAAATGTCATTACTTAAACTCCATCAAAGCACAATTAGTCTAAAAATGCATAGTAAAAATTGTTAACTTTACGCACGAATCACTATTCCCACTCCTTTTCCTGATAGACTCAAAACTGCACAGTAGTTGAATAATCAGCCAAAAATTTACGAGCTCTTCAAGCAAGTAAAAGTCAACATCCCACTTCTTAATGCAATCAAATAGGTTCCATCTTTTGCCAAGTTTCTGAAAGACTTGGGCATAGTCAAGAGAAGCCAGAATGTTCAAAAAAGAGTCTTCCTGACAGAACATGCCAGTGCCTTGCTTCAACACCAAACCCCTCCAAAATACAAAGATCCAGGGTTTCTGACTGTGTTGTGTGTCATTGGAAATTTCACAATCGAACAAGCACTGCTAGACCATGGAACAAGTGTCAATTTGCTCCCATTCTCTGTTTACCAGCAATTGGGTATAGGAGAACTCAAACCCACAATGTCACACTTTAGTTGGCAGACAGACTTGTCAAAATTTCCTAGGGGTATTATTGAAGATGTACTTGTCCAAGTGGACAACTTTGTATTCCCTGTTGACTTCATCGTCCTACATACTTAGCCAGCAAAGCATTCAGAGAATCTAATTCCCATTATTCTTGGTCAACCCTTCCTAACTACTTCAAATGCATTAATCAATTACAGGAATGTGGTCATGAAATTAACCTTTGGGAATATGACACTTGAGCTGAATATTTTCAATGTTGTCAAACACCCATGAGAGGATAAAGAAGAAAGAGAAATAAATTCCATTGAGTCTTTGGTCTAGGACCATCTGAATAAAACATTATGTGAAAATTCCACTAAACTTTCTTTGTCAGAGTCCATCACATCTGAAACAATAGATGATGATTCAAAGAATTGCCCAACTCATGTTATTAATACATGGGCCCCCAAATTCGAGGAACTTTCACCAAGTGGCGCAAAACCACTCTCATCAAGTGACAGGCAACCAAAGCCTGAATTGAAACCTCTTCCATCTGACCTCAACTATGCATTCCTAGGAGAGGATGAGTCATACCCAGTGGTAATATCATCTAAGCTTTTAGGCTCGCAAGAGTCTAAGATAATTGAAGCTCTTAAAAGCCACAAAAGCACCAGTGGGTGGACCATCACTGACTGGAAAGGTATAAGTCCGTTAATCTGCAATCATGCCATATACCTTGAAGAGGACTCAACACCCTCGCATCAAATGCAGTGACGACTGAACCCTCACATGAAGGAAGTCATTGATTCGTGCATAAAGTTAACAATTTTTACTATGTCTTTTTGGCCTAATTGTACTTTGATGGAGTTTACGTAATGACATTTCAGGTTCTACAAAGAACAAAGGCTCAAGAACAACAAAAATCACACTTGAATGTAACACCAGCACAATAGGGAACAAAATTGTAGAAGGTTGGAACAAAGCAAGAACGTTAGAACGCCAACCCACATTCGAACGTCCTCTGAAAACTAGCCAAGACCAGCTGTTGAGACATGGCGTGTTGCACTCAACAAAGGGAAAATGCTGAGGTACTTGAGTACCACGTTCGAATGCTAACTCACGTTCAAATGTCCTCTAGAATCCTGAGAAGACTACACCACTAGAACCTAGCATGTTGCAGTAAAGAAAGAAGAACCAGAAGTACTTGAGTATAACGTTCGAAAGCCACTCCACGTTCAAATGTTGTCTTGAGTGACTGAGGACCAAGTTGCTAAGTGTAAAGTCAAAGTTGTTCAAGACGTATGGAAGTGACCATCACAGAAACCACATACCACTTGAGTGGAAGGAATCAGACCCCATCTGGCATTCAAACGCCCTCAAAGCAAAGACACAGACAATGTTCAAACGGCATCTCATGTTCGAACGTCCTCAAAGAAAAGACAGACTTAACGTTCGAACGCCAGATCACGTTCGAACGTCCTCTGCAGACTGCCTGGAGAGTATTTGGTTCCCATGGGCGGCAAATACTATTCGCTCATCCTCTCTTATCTCCTACCATCCCCCTACCCTTCCTTGCCTATAAATACTCCCATGTTGGGAGCGTAAAGGGCATTCTACCTCTTGTAGATAAAAGGGGGAGCAATCCTTGTTATTGTAAAGTAAGAGTGTTTTAGTAATCTAGTTCTCGAACATTTCATGTTCATGTTTTCATTTTGCATTTATATCAACCATGATGGAGGCTTAGACTCCTCCTGTAGTTGAAGTCTTTTATTTACTTATGCTAAGTCTTTACATTCATGTTGTGGCAACCATAATGGAGGCTTAGACTCCCCTTGTAGTTGTACTTGCTTTTATTTACAAAGTATCAAGAGAGATAGTTTATCTTTTGGTTGTGGAGGAAACCCTCCAAAAGTAACTAACTTTCTTTTACTTTTATTGTTTATGTATTTCACTTCCATTGCTTGAGCACCCTTCTTTCTTAGAAGAGTGAAAACTCTTCCACTTTTCCAAAGCTTTACCAAAGCCGTGAAGGGTAAAAAGTGATTCACTTATTCTTCATTGAAGATAAGCTCTTGTTTAGTTTGCTTCATTTAGTAGCTCTTCTACTTAGAGGGATGAGCAGCACTCACTTTTCTGGCTTTGCCAAGGCCATGAAAAGTGAGTAGTTCCTCATTCACTCTTTAGTAAGAGGTGATGAATATGTAAAGATTATTCGGAAGTTATGTTTGTTCAACTTCTTCATGCTTTATACTCCACTTGTTAATTGGATGATTGAATGTATCTAGCGAAGTTGAGGTACTTTGTATAACCAAGGGCTCCCTCTATGATACGAATGACTCCTGCATAGAAAGACCTGTTGGTTCAAGGCAAGTACCCTGGCTAGCTCTTCATGAAAACCTTTCAATCCCCACCATTATTGCGCTTTAGTCAAAGAATGGTTCATTAATGCCATGGTTGGATGCCTTGTAGAAACACTTGCTTGTTTGTAGACGGGTTAAGTCTCGGCACAGGCAATTCTTCTAAACTTCTATAAAGACATCAGAATCATATGTTTAATTCTCACAGTCCATCGTTATCTTCCGATTAACTTGCTGTTGAAATGGGAGTTAATTGAGTTATAAAACACAAACATAACAAAACAGATACTCTATTACATGTCCTAATCCTTGAGCTAAAGGGTGGCTATTACATTTTGAGAGTCTTATAATTTATCTAGAAAACTCTTGAAAGAATCTTCTATTCTATTCAAGAAAACCCCACCACTCCAAACTCTCAAAATTTCTAGTTATTTGGTCTCTATTATTGCTTACTTCAAAACACCAATCATAGTTTCCAGTGGATTCGATTCTGAACTTAATCGGATTATTACTACAAATTGACCGCCTGTACTTGGGTGTACACATTTTGGAACAAGTCAAATTTTTGGCTTCGTTGCCGGGGAACCATAAAAGGTGTTTTACGACAAAAGGTAAAAAGACCTCACTTTTTGTATAAATTTATTTTATTGTAGATAAAGTTGTTTTAATTATTTTTATGTCAGAAAACGCTCCTCACTATAAAAATTTGTCAGCTGAATCTTCTGCGTCTATAAATCAATCTGAACCACTTTCACCTAGATCAGCAGTAGACTCTTGTGAAAGTAAAATGGAAAATGGTGAGAGATAAAGAGAAAATTCCTATAAGAGAGGGGGAAGTACCTAACATTCGAACTCTGAGGGATTACTTAAATCCCACAAGGAATAGTGTCCTCACTCATTTTATCTTTTCTGAAGATGCACCCCTCTTTACTGTAAAGACGAGGATAGTTCAACTACTCCCTCAATTTGATGGACTCAAAACAGAAAACCCATATATGCATATAAAAGATTTTAAGGAAGTATGTGGAACTTTTCAAGACAATTCTGAACTGGCCAAGATGAAACTTTTCCCTTTTTCCTTAAGGGACAAAACTAAACAATGGCTAAATTCTTTAAAAGCTCTTTCAATACCTGACTGGCGGGCATTACAAAATGAATTTTTCAGAAAGTTTTTTCCTCTACACCACACTAATGCATTGAAAAGGCAAATCATGGATTTTTCGGTCAAAGAAGGAGAAACCTTATACCAAAGTTGGGAGAGATTCAAGGATCTACTCCTGTCCTGCCCATGCCATTCTTTTGAGAATTGGACTTTGGTAGGATTTTTCTATGACTCCTTGCCAACTAAACTACGTCAGTTTCTTGAAATGATGGCTCAAGGAGATTTTATGAGCAAGAGTCTGAAGGAGGTATTCAATTTTTTCAATACCTTATCTGACAGTTCTTAGATGTGGGACTCAGCCTCCCCTACCATTTTTGAAACCAAACCATCTACTTCCCAATGGGGTAAGTATGTCTTGAAAGAGGATGATGACCTAAGAGCAAAAATGTTCACCTGGTCTCGAAAGATTGAAGTTGTAGAGATGAAAAGTGTTCATCAAGTTGATGTCAGCTCTTCCACAAAACAAGTGTGTGGGATTTGNTTACCCTGTCTCGAAAGATTGAAGTTGTAGAGATGAAAAGTGTTCATCAAGTTGATGTCAGCTCTTCCACAAAACAAGTGTGTGGGATTTGCGCACTAATAGGACACCCTACTAGAGAGTGTCCTACAATTTCAGCGTTCAAAGAGGTTTTGTTGGAGCAAACAAATGTGGTCTCTAATTTCAACAAGCCTTACTCCAACCCATACTCTGAAACATACAATCTAGGGTGGCGAAACCAACCAAAGTTCAGTTGGAGAAACATACAACCAACTCCCATGAACCAACAACAATGTTCACACCCACCACCTCAAGGACCTCCCACATACCAACCATACCAACCACCACAAAAGAGGAGCTTAGAGGACACACTGAATAAGTTCATGCAAAGCCAAATGAACTACAACCATAGTTCCACTTAGCCTTTCACTGGTTTCAAAACCCAGACCACTCAATCTTTCGAGAATCTTAAAAGCCACATTCAAAAGCTCACCCAGTCCAAGACCATACATGAAAAGGGCAAGTTTCCTGCCCAACCAAAACCACCACAGGGCCAATTTCAGGTGGGAAAACCTTCAACCATGGAAAACGCACAAGGTCAAGCCCAAGTTGTCACTACACTAAGAAGTGGCAAGGTGATTGACAAGACCATCAAAGACATTCAAATTCCAAAGCCAAAATCCATCCCAATCAACTCAACAATCGAACTTGAACTTGTGAGAAAAGAGGAACCCGAGCCCATGATTGAACAAGAACCAGAGCCATCCAAGGAAGAAGAACCAGCGTGTTCTATTCTTGCTCCTTTTCCTCATAGACACAAAATTGCACAGAAGTTAAATAATTAACTAGAAATTTATAAGCTCTTCAAGCAAGTAAAAATCAACATCTCACTTCTGGATGCAATCAAACAGGTTCCATCTTATGCTAAGTTTCTAAAAGACTTGTGTACAATCAAGAGAAGCCAAAATGTTCAAAAAAGAGCCTTCTTGACAAAACATGCCAGTGCCTTGCTTCAACACAAAATCCCTCCAAAATACAAAGATCTAGGGTGTCCAATTATGTCGTGTGTCATTGGAAATTTTAGAATCGCACAAGCACTGCTAAACCTTGGAACAAGTGTCAATTTGCTCCCATTCTCTGTTTACCAGCAATTGGGACTAGGAGAACTCAAACCCACAAGTGTCACACTTTAGTTGGCAGACAGATCTATCAAAATTCCTAGGGGTATTGTTGAAGATGTTCTTGTCCAAGTGGACAACTTTGTATTCCCTGTTGACTTCATCATCCTAGTTACTCAACCAGCAAAACATTTAGAGAATCCAATTCCCCTCATTCTTGGTCAACCATTCCTAGCATCTTCAAATGCACTAATCAATTGCAAGAATGGGGTCATGAAATTAACCTTTGTAAATATGACGATTGAGCTGAATATTTTCAATGTTGCCAAACACCTGGGAGAGGACAGAGAAGAAAGAGAAATAAATTTCATTGAGTCTTTGGTCCAGGACCATCTGAATAAAACGTTATGTGAAAATTCCACTGAACTTTCTTTGTTAGAGTCCATCACATCTAAAACAATAGATGATGATCCAAAGAATTGCCCAACTAATGTTGTTAATACATGGGCCCCTAAATTTGAGGAACTTTCACCAAGTGGCACAAAGCCACTCTCATCAAGTGAGAAGCCACCAAAGCCTAAATTGAAACATCTTCCATCTGACCTCAAATATGCATTCCTAGGAGAGTACGAGTCATTCCCAATGATAATTTCATCTAAGCTCACAAACTTGCAAGAGTCTAAACTGATTGAAGGTCTTAAAAGCCACAAAAGCACCATTGGATGGACCATCGCTGACTTAAAAGGTATAAGCCCGTTAATCTGCACTCATGACATATACTTTGAAGAGGACTCAAAACCCTCTAGTTAAATGCAACGATGACTGAACCCTCATATAAAGGAAGTCGTAAAGGCAGAGGTGTTAAAGCTCTAAAATGCTGGGATAATCTTTCCAATCTTCGATAACAAATGGTTTAGTCCAACCCAAGTTGTGCCTAAAAAGTCTGGAGTCACAGTGGTTAAAAACTATGCAAATAAACTGGTACCAACTAGAGTCGTCACAGGATGGCGGATGTGTATTGACTACCGAAAACTCAATTTGGTGACTAGTAAAGACCACTTTCCTCTTCCCTTTCTTGACAAGGTTCTAGAGAGAATTGCAGGCCATGAATTTTACTGTTTCCTAGATGGCTATTCTGGGTACAATCAAACTGAGATAGCACTCAATGATCAAGAGAAAACCACATTCACATGCCCCTTTGGAACCTCTGCATTAAAAAGGATCCCTTGCGGGCTTTGTAACGCTTCTGCAACATTTCAAAGATGCATGTTGAGTCTATTCAGTGAGATGATTGAGAAATTTTTGGAAGTGTTCATGGATGACTTCTCTGTGTATTGTGACTCATTTGATTTGTGTCTAGCCAACCTAGAAAAAGTGTTGATAAGATGTCAAGAAGTCAATCTGGTACTTAATTGGAAAAAATATTATTTTATGGTAACACAAGGCATTGCCTTAGGTCACATTGTGTCGTCTGAGGGCGTGAAAGTTGACAAGCCAAAAATAGATTTGATTGGAAATTTGTCTGCTCCTAAGACTGTAAAAGATGTCCGATCATTTTTGGGACATGCAAGGTTTTACAAGAGATTCATAAAAGATTTCAGCACCATAGCTAAACCTAAGTGGCATCTCCTAAGTCAGGACATAATCTTTGACTGGAATGAAACATGCCAAAAAACTTTTGATCAGCTTAAAGGCATGCTAATTTTTGTCCCAATAATGCAACCCCCTAACTGGACTTTACCCTTTGAGGTAATGTGTGATGCAAGTGACTATGTTGTAGGTGCTGTGTTGGGTCAACGAAAAGATAAGAAACCATGTGTGATTTACTATGCAAGTAAAACTTTGAATGATGCTCAAATGAACTATTCGACAACTGAAAAAGAATTACTTTCCATAGTCTTTGCTTTGGAAAACTTTCACTCTTATCTTGTTGATTCTTCTGTTACTATATTCACTAGCCATGCAACACTGAAATTTCTACTCAGAAAAAAAGATGCTAAACCAAGGCTCTTACGATGGGCACTCTTACTTCAAGAGTTTGACTTGGTCATTAAGGACAAAAAGGGTGTTGAGAATGTGGTGGCAGATCATCTGTCTAGGTTAACTTACGAGTTTCACAAGGACGGAATGCCAATCAATGAAAAATTCCCCGATGAACAACTGTTCATAATTGATGAGACCCCATGGTACGCTGATATTGCTAATTTTCTTGGTACTGGAACACTCCATCCATCCTTTTTTTCCACGAACAACAAGAAATTTTTGAGAGAGGTTCGCAATTTCTTTTGGGAAGATCCATATGTATTTAAGTACTGTAAGGATCAAATCATAAGATGTTGCATCCCCGCTCAGGAAAGCAAACAGGTAATAGCGTTTTGTCATTACGAAGCATGTGGTGACCATTTTTCATCCAGAAAAACCACTGCAAAAACCCTGTAGTGCAGATTTTACTGGCCTACACTTTTCAAAGATGTCCATGCTTTTTGTTTAACTTGTGATACATGTCAAAGGTTGGAAAATATTTCAAGAAGAAACATGATGCCTCTAAACCCTATTATGATAATTGAAATTTTTGACTATTGGGGCATCGAGTTTATGGGACCATTTCCCCCTCCTTTGGCTATCTATATATTTTGGTAGCCGTAGACTATGTATCCAAATTGGTTGAAGCAATTACATGTCAAAATAATGATCACCAAATGATGATCAAGTTTTTAAAAGAAAATATTTTATCCCGATTTAGAATCCCAAAATTCATCATAAGTGATGAGGTGCTCATTTTTGTAATCAACCTTTCTGAATCTGATGAAAAAACACTTGATTTTTCACAAAATTGCAACTCCATACCACCCATAAAACAAGTGGATAAGTTGAATTGGCTAATCGTGAGATCAAATTAATTTTAGAAAAAACAGTAAATCCAGACCGCAAAGATTGGTCGTCAAGACTAACTGATGCACTTTGGACATATCGTACTGCTTTTAAAATAATTTTGGTCATGTCTCTTTACTGATTAGTCTATGGAAAACCTTGTCACCTACCTATGGAATTGGAACATAGAGCGTACTGGGCTATTAAGGCAATGAACTTTGACATGGACAAAGCCAGACTAGCAAGAAAACTTCAAATTAATGAATTGGAAGAACTGAGAAATGAAGCATATGAAAATGCTAAGATTGCAAAATCCAGAATAAAAATTTTTCATGACAAGAACATAGTAAAAAAGTCTTTTGAAATTAATCAAAAAGTTCTACTTTTCAATACTAGACTCCGCCTTTTTCTGGTAAGTTGAAATCAAGATGGACTAGATCATACATTGTCAGACAAGTGTTTGAACATGGGGCAGTGGAAGTAGAGAACCCATCGAACAGTAATATCTTTACCGTCAATGGTCAGCGATTGAAGCCCTTTGTGGAGGACTTTGTCAAAAATGTGGAGACCATTCTTTTAATGGATCCAGAACATTGTTTCAAGAAAAGCACTTGCCGACACAAAAAAGGGTCAGGTCAGGGAGAACCCGGTCCAACCCGAACCACACCACTGCCTTTATAAGACCCCTACCCCCTTTTCCTCTCTTTCTACGCACTTCTGTCCCTTTCCCCTTTCTTTTCTTTCTTCTTCTTCTTCTACTTTTCTTCTTCTTCTCTGCTGTTATGATCCTCTGGAATCACGACCCATTTCCCAACAACACCATGACCATACGACCTGAAGACCCTATCCTTTGTCTCATGATCTGCGTGTTTTTACTCTATTTGTACATGACTATGCTTCTTCTGTCTGCACCCATAATCAAGGGTTATCATCCTAACCCAGATCTACAATGAGATGTTTGATTTCTGTATTTTGCTTGTAGGTTTCTTCTAATGAACAAGATCTCTACCGTTCAACCACATCTCCTAAGCTCACCAGATCGATAAATTCGAATTATTGGGGACAATGTTAAGTTTAGGTTGGGGGAGAGAACTACAATTCATATGTGCCCATAGAAAATTTTTAAATTTGTGTTGTTGTTGTTACTGTTCTTGATCAGATTGTGTACCGTATTTTGACTACCATGTTTTTCATTTTGATGGTTATGTTTATGGGTCATCTCTGATCATCTTTGTGACTGGCAGACGTTAAAGAACCAGATACTGAGTGTTAATAGTATAAAAAGCATGGGTGTTAAACTTTGTTGGTTTAGTTTAGGAATTCTACGCACATTTCCTTCTGATATTCACACTAGGATCATAATAAAAACAAGATTGGTAAGAAAGAATGAGATTCGAGAACAATAAGCGAAACCTCTGTGTGGTCGAAACACCTATGCTAAATGTCGTCGTGCCAAAAGACTTGGTGCCTATGAATAGTGTGGTAGATGCTTTCATGAGAAGAGATATAATCAGTGTTCTAAACTAATTCCTGGTCGCGCAGTCGATCGATTAGACTGAATAGTGAATGGGCAGAGTAAGGATTATCTTGACACGCCATTCTATTCCGCTGCATTGCTTAACTGGTTTGTGAGACAGGAAATTGGGAGAGTCACTGGTTATTCAAATGGCACAGAGACAGATGAAGACTCGGATCACAATAGTTGGGATGAAAGCCAAGGGTCCAAATTTTTGTAAAAAAGTGAAATAATTCTTTGTGTTTTGTACAAACTCTTTTGACTAAAATGAAAACATAGGCCGAGTAAGAAATGTCCCAAAATACCAACCTTTAGTGTGGGTAGGGATTTGTTATGAGACGCTATGAATTTTTTGTTCAAACTTGAATGTTTTGCCCTCTTTTATTATGCATAATGTAGTGCAAAAAAATTTGGAAAAGTTTTGAGTTTTGATTCCACAATCGAATGCCAAGTGATGCATACAGTACTCAGCCTCTGATGAAGTCTCTGATGGAAACAAAAAGTACTGGGAGATTAGTTTGTTCGGAAGCCAATAGCACATTCGAATGATATTAATGTTCAAATGCCAATAGCACGTTGGAACGATGCTAGCTTACAATACTTTAGTCTTTGACATAACTCAAAAGTACTGGGAGCTCACCACGTTCAAATGTCATTCATGTTCGAACGATATTTTAAAATCCTTCATACTACGTTCAAACTTCAACCATGTTTGAATGTTCCTCCTCAGACTATAAATACCTGGATCGTCTTCCTCAGTTCAAAATTCCCAAAGAACTCCAAAATCATCTAAACCCTAGGGCCCCTTTTCACTCCCCAGCCCTCAATACTCCACTCATTCCTCATTTCCACCACAAATCAACCACCCACAAGCTTTCCCACATCAAAAATTTGCAATTTTCACCAAATAACCAAGACTTTTCACACCCTCTCAAGCTCAAAATTGAGAACAACACAATGCCTAGGGTTAAGCTTCCTGCCAGACGCACTCCACCATTAAACCAAGAACCCAACTTCGTAGAAGAGGTCATTGAAGAAAGAGAAGGGAAGCAAAGAAAGAAGAGGTATGATCGAACCAGATTTTCCAGTGCTCTTAAAGGTGAGAGGTATAAAAATTTCTTTCAAAACCACGCTATGGTTTGTGAATGAGATGTTGTAATCACTGATTTTGCTGAGTTGGGTTTGTTGGACAAAATGGGGAAGAGGGAGTGTGGCACTTGAGGAATGGCGGAGACGTCGTTGTTGACCTGGTGAGGGAGTTCTACTCCAATGCCAAGGTCATCAACGGTGCAATCCGAACATATATACGAGGCACCCACATAGATATAGATGAGGCATGTATATTGGAGGTAAGGAGAGAGATGCCTCGGGTACAAAACCCAACGTACCGGCCAAAGAAAAATGTGGCGTTGAATGTGGTTGGAAAGGAGTTGACGGGGCTGATTGATTTTTCATGGAGAGGGAGGAAATTTTAAAACAAGGAGAGCTCACCAACAAGTACAAAATGGTTAATTTGATTGCGGAGGTGAACCTAGCCCCCATAGGAAGAAAAAATGGCATATTGCCTGAGATGACACGCTTGCTCTATGCACTAGGGTGAGGGCATAGCATCGACCTCCCCTCATTGATTTTGAATGAAATAACGAAGGGGTGTGACGCAAAGAGGAGTGCACTCCCAATTGGCACACTTGTGATTGAGATATGCACCGACAATGGGGTGAGGGTGAGGCCAAAAATGGAAATCCAAAAGCCAATGGGGCCTCTACGGGACATCATGCTTTGCATTGAAGCTAAACAGGGTGAGATACTAAGGCTTTTAAGGGGTGGAACTAGTGGTACTAGTGGAGCTTGTGGTGCTAATGGAGATGGAGGAGAGGATTGACTATTTCTGTTCTTGAGGGGGAGTAGTTGATTTCTGTTCTTGATTGTTGGTTGTTTGTTGTTTCTTCTATGAATAATTCTGAGAAATATTTGTACTATTGTGGAGGAGTGTCTTTTGATAATTCTTGTGGATGTTTATCTCATTTATGATTATTGTGGATACTTGTACTTATGGGGATGTATATTTCTTTTTAGAGTTGATTGTGGATAGTTGAAATTATGTTTTGAATGTATGAATTACATCATTGACATTATTGTAGACACATTATCCTTTATGGAATGTATGATTCGGTTTATCATTTTTATTTTTTTAAAATGCATGTATAAGATTAGCACTATAATTCTTGCTAAAGACGAAACAAATGTGGATGTTAAGATTGCTTATGAAAAATGACTAAGCACATGATCGGTTTGACACGTCAACTTAACAACCAAGACGTAAAACCTCATTTTTTGGAACCTCGATACTATCTCTATGATTTAATTGTCAAATGTACATCAGTATGAGCTATTCTTGAGGTATACAATGAACAGACTCAAATGGAATCGCTATATAACTAACATTCCTTAGAACACTAGACATAATCAGTGGAGATGACAAAGAAAACCATGGTATGTCTTGAGCTTTATGGTGCTTTTTGAGAGGATATCAACAATTACTCAAGGTAAACTCTTTCACTTCTAATCTCATTAAACTTGCTTTGATTGAGGTAACTAAAGCGATCTATTTTCATAACCCACGGGGCACTTTTGCATGCATATATACATATGCACATACTTGAGAAGGGATTTTAGGCCATCTTTGGATCGACTTTGAGCCTTAGCTAATTCTTTTACAAAAGTATATCCTTAGTCAGCCATGCTTGAGCCTTAAATGAATGAATTCCTTTTTTTCACCCGTGTAATGACCAAAGCCACAAAAGCATACATTTACCATACCTTGTTATCTAATTTCTTGCACCCTCTTGCAAATCAATATGATAACAGAAAGGCAAGAAAAATAGAAAAAAAAAAGGTGGCTACTGTTCAATAAAAGGAAAATCGGTGGAGCCAACCGAAAGAAAAAAAAAAGATACTGTGAGACAGGGAATTGCCATGAAAGTGAAAAATGGGAAAAATAAAAGAAAAAAATCCCATTCCCAGGCAAAATTTCGAGAAACTAGAAGGAGGTGTGTAACACTGCATAAAAAGATAGCCTTTGATCAATCATTGACGTTCTTTGATTAGCCACTAACCTCTGGCCCCATTAAAACCTACAAGAAGTCCTAGGTGATCTCAAGTGTGATGCATATGTGTATTATCTACTACAAGTGGGGTTTGTTAACTAGAATTTCTCTATTTGCATCAATATTCTTAAATGAGATTATGCCAAGGTTAGGTCTGTTTTCCCCAAAACTTCACTCTTATACTAATGATGCATGAGATATTTAGACTGGCCATCTTCTGATCACATGCCACCTTTGAGAGATATGTCACTATAAACGGCACACCATTTTCTTCGGTTCACACTCACTTTTTTATTATGTTCACAGTTCACTTTTTTTTTATGTTCACCCTTTGTTTTACTTTTCATTTGTTAAATGCTCTTATTTAACCTGGGCTTTTTTTATGTTCACCCTTTGTTTTTCTTTTCATTTCATTTGGGTTTTATGACATAGTAGACATATGGGTTTTATGACCAAAACCTTTGAGGTTTTTGAGAATTTAAAAATAGCAATTACACGTCATTCTAATTGTCACTTCTGTAGACCAATTCAGATTTAAGGTTTTTGAGAATTTAAAAACCTGAGTTCACTGTGAACATTAAGAATTCTGATTCCTTTTTCGGACTGAATTTTTTAGATTTCGAACTGAATTTTTTCTCTTTTTATTTCACGCACTGAATTTATTTCACTTTCAGTCAATTTTCAACGACTTCCTCCAGTCGCTATTCCGGCTTATCTCCATCGACACTTTTCTCTTCTCTTCTCGGTCCTCGGTGCACGGTATGTTTTTTTCTAATGTGGCTGCTTCCACTGTTCTTTTGCTTTCAATTATATTTCTTTTCCATTTTGCATTTTCAAGTATATCTCTTTTACATTTTTGCTGTTTATCTTTGGTGAAAGCCTCAATCTTTTGCATTGGACAGTCCTGAATCTTTTGCTTGAATCTGTCAAAGGCACCCTCTGAATCATTCTCTGTTTTTCAGGTAGTGTTCCGTATCTATTTATTTGCTTGATTTGTCATTGATTATTTAGTTTTGTTTGCTACTTAAGTTGACATTGATGGATCATGTGTGAGACTTTTGGGTTTTACAAATCATCACCCTTGGTCATGGTCTCCTCCTTCCACAGTTCCATTCTAATTTGCATGTTCAGCATTGTTAAATTTGCATGTTAAATTGTAGAATTTTCATGTTAAATTTGCTTATGATGCCTACATGTTGGTATTTTTGAGTTTCCTTTCTATTTTGTTGTTAAAGAATACAGCTTTGCATTTTTCTTCATTTGTTTTTCATGTGTACGAATTTTTTGATCTGCTGCTCAAAAATTCGGTGAGCCTCTATTTTTCTTGGTCCTCTATTTTGTATTGTTCTCCATTTTTTTAAAGGGAAGCTTAACTTAAAGAAGTTAGTAAAAGAGTTGGTTCGATTTGTGAAGCTTTTGTATTTTTTATTCTGAATGTGTGAAAAAAGTAGGATACCATGAATATGTTGAATATGCAAATTAATCTATGTGCTATATATGGTTGGTTTTACTCGGACTTTACTCTTCATTTAAAGAAAGAAAGTTCCTTTGCAATTATCCAAATTGGAGAATCAATGATTCTGTGAAAACCATATTTTTTTCCTTTGAGATCTAAAGTATTGGTTTTTGTTATTATTTATGGTACATTTATTTCAGATTCTTGACTTTGCAAAATGACTATGAGTTCCAAGTATGTGAAGCACTTTCAAGGAAACTTAGTTTTAGTTATCTTTGCAAGTGTTCTGACTTAGTTGTGTTGTATAGAATGGAATCGAGGTCAGTAAATAATAACTTTGCACATTCCCTAATTGTTGTTGTCCCTTTTTTATTTTTGGTTTTCTTTAGTTGCATAGGTTTTATGAGATATTTTTATTTTGAGTTTGTTGTACATATGATTAGTTTTTTTGTGGTTGTCGTATATGTTTAATAATTTTTTTCTTGTTTAATTGCTATATTTGTTGTGTGTTTTTTTTTTATAAGTATAGGAGATTGGTTTATAAGTATTTTGTCATTTGTTATGTCGTGCCTTGGGGAAAAATTGTATTTTTTTAGTGGGTTTGATAGAAAAAAAGGCATTCATTACTTATGATTTTAGCTTTGTAATGTAGTGTTTTGGCCGAAATCGGATTTGACTTATTTTTGATAAAGGTTAAGAGAGTTTAGTTGTTAACCAGAAGATTAGGTATAGTCATGTGGATAGACTATATAAGTTACTGTGTTTTTCACCATTGATGCTACCTTCTTGAATTAACTTGGAAAAATTTTCTAAGTTTTAATTTTCTATGGTTGGTTATATTGTCTCCATTTGTACCTTCTTTTTCAAGAGCATGTAGTATATGTTCATTGAAATTTATCTTTACTTTGTTAATCATCTAATATAAAACACGGGTGTATTAAATGATGCATTTGTAGGCTTTAAACTTAGTGTCCATCCAAGTTCAATACTTGATTATTTCCTATTCATGATCAATATTTGATTTTTTTTTAATTGTACAGTGCTTTCAAGCACGGGTTATCGCTACCAATAAAATGCAAGTTCTGTACTTGTTTATCACCACAAACCACCACGGTGGTATACTCTAGTATTTTCTTGATTTGTGGCAAATTGGCAATAGTCTCATTCACCATTTTACCTTATATTTTAAACCATGAGCTTGGTTTGCTATTTTAAACCATGCACCCACGCCAAGTACACAAAGTCGCTTTTGCTTGGACATAAATGGTTAGAGTACTAATTTGGGTTTAGTTAACTTTCATTGCTATTGTTTGATCATATTGGTCTAAATTTTGTATGATATGATTGTTCGGAGAAGAGTACAACTTATGTTGGACCTACGCTTATTGTTCAATTAGCTTTCATTGTTGGTTTGAGCTTTAATTAGTTTAAATTATTATGCGGTACCTAGGCTTTAATTATTGTCCAATTTATGTATTTTTTCAGTGAACTTCACAACGGAAAGCGACCATCGGTAGTGCAGCTTCAGCAACGACACAACTCAAGTGACGACGGCGACCTTCTACGNGAAAAAAAAAGGTGGCTACTGTTCAATAAAAGGAAAATCGGTGGAGCCAACCGAAAGAAAAAAAAAAGATACTGTGAGACAGGGAATTGCCATGAAAGTGAAAAATGGGAAAAATAAAAGAAAAAAATCCCATTCCCAGGCAAAATTTCGAGAAACTAGAAGGAGGTGTGTAACACTGCATAAAAAGATAGCCTTTGATCAATCATTGACGTTCTTTGATTAGCCACTAACCTCTGGCCCCATTAAAACCTACAAGAAGTCCTAGGTGATCTCAAGTGTGATGCATATGTGTATTATCTACTACAAGTGGGGTTTGTTAACTAGAATTTCTCTATTTGCATCAATATTCTTAAATGAGATTATGCCAAGGTTAGGTCTGTTTTCCCCAAAACTTCACTCTTATACTAATGATGCATGAGATATTTAGACTGGCCATCTTCTGATCACATGCCACCTTTGAGAGATATGTCACTATAAACGGCACACCATTTTCTTCGGTTCACACTCACTTTTTTATTATGTTCACAGTTCACTTTTTTTTTATGTTCACCCTTTGTTTTACTTTTCATTTGTTAAATGCTCTTATTTAACCTGGGCTTTTTTTATGTTCACCCTTTGTTTTTCTTTTCATTTCATTTGGGTTTTATGACATAGTAGACATATGGGTTTTATGACCAAAACCTTTGAGGTTTTTGAGAATTTAAAAATAGCAATTACACGTCATTCTAATTGTCACTTCTGTAGACCAATTCAGATTTAAGGTTTTTGAGAATTTAAAAACCTGAGTTCACTGTGAACATTAAGAATTCTGATTCCTTTTTCGGACTGAATTTTTTAGATTTCGAACTGAATTTTTTCTCTTTTTATTTCACGCACTGAATTTATTTCACTTTCAGTCAATTTTCAACGACTTCCTCCAGTCGCTATTCCGGCTTATCTCCATCGACACTTTTCTCTTCTCTTCTCGGTCCTCGGTGCACGGTATGTTTTTTTCTAATGTGGCTGCTTCCACTGTTCTTTTGCTTTCAATTATATTTCTTTTCCATTTTGCATTTTCAAGTATATCTCTTTTACATTTTTGCTGTTTATCTTTGGTGAAAGCCTCAATCTTTTGCATTGGACAGTCCTGAATCTTTTGCTTGAATCTGTCAAAGGCACCCTC
The DNA here is from genome assembly GCA_963454935.2 of Ilex paraguariensis. Taxonomy (NCBI): domain Eukaryota; kingdom Viridiplantae; phylum Streptophyta; class Magnoliopsida; order Aquifoliales; family Aquifoliaceae; genus Ilex; species Ilex paraguariensis. The sequence continues at coordinate 900,937 of CAUOFW020001058.1, read as the reverse complement.
TGAATCATTCTCTGTTTTTCAGGTAGTGTTCCGTATCTATTTATTTGCTTGATTTGTCATTGATTATTTAGTTTTGTTTGCTACTTAAGTTGACATTGATGGATCATGTGTGAGACTTTTGGGTTTTACAAATCATCACCCTTGGTCATGGTCTCCTCCTTCCACAGTTCCATTCTAATTTGCATGTTCAGCATTGTTAAATTTGCATGTTAAATTGTAGAATTTTCATGTTAAATTTGCTTATGATGCCTACATGTTGGTATTTTTGAGTTTCCTTTCTATTTTGTTGTTAAAGAATACAGCTTTGCATTTTTCTTCATTTGTTTTTCATGTGTACGAATTTTTTGATCTGCTGCTCAAAAATTCGGTGAGCCTCTATTTTTCTTGGTCCTCTATTTTGTATTGTTCTCCATTTTTTTAAAGGGAAGCTTAACTTAAAGAAGTTAGTAAAAGAGTTGGTTCGATTTGTGAAGCTTTTGTATTTTTTATTCTGAATGTGTGAAAAAAGTAGGATACCATGAATATGTTGAATATGCAAATTAATCTATGTGCTATATATGGTTGGTTTTACTCGGACTTTACTCTTCATTTAAAGAAAGAAAGTTCCTTTGCAATTATCCAAATTGGAGAATCAATGATTCTGTGAAAACCATATTTTTTTCCTTTGAGATCTAAAGTATTGGTTTTTGTTATTATTTATGGTACATTTATTTCAGATTCTTGACTTTGCAAAATGACTATGAGTTCCAAGTATGTGAAGCACTTTCAAGGAAACTTAGTTTTAGTTATCTTTGCAAGTGTTCTGACTTAGTTGTGTTGTATAGAATGGAATCGAGGTCAGTAAATAATAACTTTGCACATTCCCTAATTGTTGTTGTCCCTTTTTTATTTTTGGTTTTCTTTAGTTGCATAGGTTTTATGAGATATTTTTATTTTGAGTTTGTTGTACATATGATTAGTTTTTTTGTGGTTGTCGTATATGTTTAATAATTTTTTTCTTGTTTAATTGCTATATTTGTTGTGTGTTTTTTTTTTATAAGTATAGGAGATTGGTTTATAAGTATTTTGTCATTTGTTATGTCGTGCCTTGGGGAAAAATTGTATTTTTTTAGTGGGTTTGATAGAAAAAAAGGCATTCATTACTTATGATTTTAGCTTTGTAATGTAGTGTTTTGGCCGAAATCGGATTTGACTTATTTTTGATAAAGGTTAAGAGAGTTTAGTTGTTAACCAGAAGATTAGGTATAGTCATGTGGATAGACTATATAAGTTACTGTGTTTTTCACCATTGATGCTACCTTCTTGAATTAACTTGGAAAAATTTTCTAAGTTTTAATTTTCTATGGTTGGTTATATTGTCTCCATTTGTACCTTCTTTTTCAAGAGCATGTAGTATATGTTCATTGAAATTTATCTTTACTTTGTTAATCATCTAATATAAAACACGGGTGTATTAAATGATGCATTTGTAGGCTTTAAACTTAGTGTCCATCCAAGTTCAATACTTGATTATTTCCTATTCATGATCAATATTTGATTTTTTTTTAATTGTACAGTGCTTTCAAGCACGGGTTATCGCTACCAATAAAATGCAAGTTCTGTACTTGTTTATCACCACAAACCACCACGGTGGTATACTCTAGTATTTTCTTGATTTGTGGCAAATTGGCAATAGTCTCATTCACCATTTTACCTTATATTTTAAACCATGAGCTTGGTTTGCTATTTTAAACCATGCACCCACGCCAAGTACACAAAGTCGCTTTTGCTTGGACATAAATGGTTAGAGTACTAATTTGGGTTTAGTTAACTTTCATTGCTATTGTTTGATCATATTGGTCTAAATTTTGTATGATATGATTGTTCGGAGAAGAGTACAACTTATGTTGGACCTACGCTTATTGTTCAATTAGCTTTCATTGTTGGTTTGAGCTTTAATTAGTTTAAATTATTATGCGGTACCTAGGCTTTAATTATTGTCCAATTTATGTATTTTTTCAGTGAACTTCACAACGGAAAGCGACCATCGGTAGTGCAGCTTCAGCAACGACACAACTCAAGTGACGACGGCGACCTTCTACGTATTTTGTCCAAACTTTGATATGTTGCTGTTATTTTAATCCACACTTCTATCTAAATATCTTTTTCTGTATTTGAAAATATTGGTAAATAATTATGCTAAGACAATATTGTATATTTTCAATTGCATGTTTAATTATTTCTCTCTGTTTCTTATATTTTTAGCCACCATAGTGTACTAACCACCATTACAAACTCACAAGATTGAAAAATGAAAGATCTCACCATTTTTTGTCGTGTAAGCTTAAACCTACTCTATAGCATACATCATTTTAATTACAGAGCATGCAACATTGTAAGTTTTTTTTTTCCCACCGTAAAATATTGACATATTTATTTCACTTTATTTTCATGCATCTTTTTACAGATTGATGACGACTTATAACAAACTGTAAGATGATCATCATTTCACTAAAATTCTTAATTAAAATTTCTCATAAAGTTTTTGTTCATTTACCTGTTAATTGCATCTTCATGTATAGGTTCAGTTGCTTAAGAAAAATAATGTTGGCGTTGTAATTCGCGATGAGCGCGAACTCAATAGCATCCTAATTCAAGAGGTAATGTCATGACACGTTAGTTTGTTTATATATTAGACTTTTTGTTTTCTATATAATGATTTTACTTATCTATGTTTACTATCTAAAAGGCAAAAGAAAGATCAGTCGTAACTGCAAATGCAAAGTCTAAAGGAAAAGGAATAGCAACCTCTTCTAACAAGGGAACTATAAGTACTTCATGTCAAATAGTATTCCATTGAAGTTAATTTTTTAAACTTCATTACTTTCCCCGGTTCCTAAATATTACATTGAATTTATAAAGCAATATTTTTAATTCACATTTTACGCATGCAATGATAATGTTATATCAAAAGCTACCTTAGCTCAACGCGCAAGGCGCAAACGAGAAAGACGTGATGGTGAAAAACAAAAGAAACTGAGTGCTCTAAACGTCAATTAGCACAACATGCACATTGCGAACGGGAAAGAGTAGGATTAAGTACATCCATTCAATCTAGATTAACACCGAGTCGTCGCCCATGTGCATTCTTAGAGGGGGAAATAAGTAAAAGACCTCACATTCACCCACTGACGTCTATTTCCTCAAATATTCCTCAATTTCAAGCCAAATAGACAATAACACGTAATATTTCACGTTCGTCGTCTATGATCATCAACCTTCAAGGCATACCCAATTTTGACGAAGTCACCGCGGCTCTAGCCATTATTCTCTAAGAGAATCCTACTCTAAATGAAGGCACCATGATGCAACCAAAATTGCCCTCCAGGTGTTTGTTATAAGTTTGATTTTTTTTTCTCTTATTATTATGTAAGTTTTGTGGGCGTTATTGCTTGCACCATGTTGCAAGCAAATTTTGTATGTGTACGTAAACTTCTAAAAACCAAATTTGACTAGCAAATTTGATATGTGTAGTGTTGATGCACCAGAAGAAGGTGTATGTAGGAGTACAGAAGTTAATCCTCGAGCACATAGATTAGAAGTTCGTCATTTCCTTGGGAGCATGAAAGTACCATGTCATTTTTGTTCAGCCATGCATTGGCTCGATGAAGATTAAAATCATCTGTATCAAATTCTCCTTTTGGAACATATTGTCTACAAGGAAAGATTTGGCTACCTCCACTTCTTGCATCCCCTCCATCAATTCAAGTATTGTATGATAACAATGATGATCAATCAAAATCATTTTGACAACATATACGAGAGTATAATGCAGCTAATGATTTTACAAGTCTTGGTCCTACACTAAACTCGAGATTAACAACTGGAAGGGGCCCTAACATCATTTACCATTCAAGGTGAATTACGCCATCTAGCAAGATCAATTATACCACAACCTAGACATGAAGCAACGTACTATCAACTGTATATATATGACTCTAACTCAACTTTAAATGCTCGCTGTCATAGAAATCCTCATTTGAGAAGGGATGTATTCATAACAATTCAAGACTGTTTGTTGCACACTAATCCATTTCCAGCTAAATTCCAGCAAGCTTATGCCATATTAAATCAGGCAGAATTGGTTGGCCAAGATTTACCTGCTCATGTTCATTACAGCACACAAACATATTGATGACGATATAAATCTCCTAGTAGCAGATGAGATTGCTGTAATTTTACCGGGCGATGGAACCGAGTCAAGTGGAATGAGAGACATTATTGTGCATATGAGAGGGAATAATGGGTTGATGCAAATTAATGAATGTCACCCAACATACTTACCATTGCATTATGTTTTATTATTCCCTCATGGTGAGCTTGGATGGGAACTTGAGTTTAGGCAATGGGACATCTTACGTGGTCTGCCTTCAACTACAAGACTCACTCAGCTGCAATTTTATAGCTATTGTTTATTTGAACGCCCTACTGAGTATTCAACAATTTTGAGAGGAGGCAAGCTATTCCAAGAGTTTGTAGTAGATGCTTGGGCTCAACTGAACAAAACCAATTGATATACTACAAGCTTAACCAAGGAAAACTTCGTGCTGAACTTTACCAAGGTCTGACATATGTTAATGCTGATGAGTTGGGACCTGAACAAATTGGTGAACGCATGATTTTGCCATCTTTATTTACTAGTAGTGCAAGACATATGTTTGAGATCTTTCAATATTCAATGGCTATCACGCGATATAACCAACACCCAGATATTTTCCTCACCATGATTGTAAATCCCAATTGGCCTGAAATTACTTCAGCTTTGTTGCCATATCAAAACTCTCTTGATCGTCCTAATTTGGTTGCACGTATTTTTTAGTTAAAGAGACGTGCTTCGATGAAGAAGATAGAAACACAACAAGTATTTGGGAAAATAATAGCACATGTATTCACAATTGAATTTGAAAAATGGGGATACTGCATATGCATGTTCTTTTGTTTCTTCTTGGTGCAGACAAAATTTAGACATGTGCCCAGGTTGACAAAGCGATTTGTGCTGAATTTCCAAGTTATGACAGTGATCCATCCCATTTGGAACGATTAAGAGTTGTATGGTACATGGACCATGTGGTGATCAAAATCTGCAAGCTTCATGTATGGAAAATGGTATATGCACGAAGAGATATCCTCGAGCCTTTGTGGATTCAACAAGTATGGACGAAGATGGATATCTTATCTATCGTCGTCACAATAACAACCAAATATATATTGTGAGGGGACAAGAGGTTGATAATAGGGATGTTGTACCATACAATCCCTATCTATCAAGAATGTTCAATTGTCACATTAATGTAGAAGTGTGTGTAGGTATGAGATGCGTGAAATATATTCATAAGTATATCTATAAAGGTCATGATCGCACAACCATGGTGTTGGGAGAAATAAATAAAATTCAACAATATCTTGACGCAAGGTATATTGGCCCACTAGAAGCTACTTGACGATTATTTGGTAATCCGATGCATGAAGAGATTCCAATAGTTTTACGATTGGCACTCCATTTGCCTGGTATGCATCGTGTTGTCTTTAATCTTGTACAACCATTTGATACAATCCTTTCTAAAATAGGACAAGAAAATACAACTCTGACTGGTTTTTTTAAGTGTTGTGGTTCCAATGAATCTGCACACGCATTAACCTATCAAGAAATTTGTTTGGAATAAGGCAATGAAGATGTGGACTCCAAGACAAAGGGGATATGCAATTGGTAGAATGTACCTTGCTAGCCCTAATTCAGGTGAACGATTTTATCTGTCTTTTACTCACTTTTGTTAAAGGACCAATATCATTTGATTCCTTACGCACAATCAACAATATTGATTATGAGATGTTCCAATTAGCATGTATTACAAGAGGACTTTTAGAAAATGATGAAGAATAGATACAATGCCTTCAAGAGGCTTCAATTATGAATATGGGGTATCAATTGAGGAGATTGTATAGTATAATTCTTACAGAATGCTCTCCACTTCATCCACTTGCATTATGGAATCAATTTTCAAAACAGATATGTGATGACCTTGCACACAAGATTCGTATGATCTTTGGCATTGTGAGTCCAACACAAGATCAGATAGAAGATTATGGGTTATATCTAATGAATCAACTTCTCTATGAGTCAGGCAAGGGTTTAATTGATTTTTCACCTATGCCGCAACCAATTGGGAACTGGAATGTAGTTGTTGGTAATAGATTGTTATTTGAACATCAAAAACTCCAGAATGAAGTGCAATAAACAATTTCAGAAATTGATATTGACTGCCTTAATGATGCACAACACAATGCTTATGCTGCAATCACTTCATCCGTATTTGACAATAAGGGAAGTACATTTTCTTGAATAGGGGTGCCGAAACAGAAAAGACATTTCTATACAATACAATTGCTACTAAATTGCGTAGTCTTGGACATGTTGTTGTTGTCGTGGCTTCTTCCGGAATTGCATCATTATTATTAGTTGGAGGCCGCACCGCACATTTACCTTTTTGCATTCCTTTGGAAGTGCTTGAGAATTCGGTTTGTGGATTTACCAAGCAATCTATGCACGCAGAGTTATTCAGAAAAACAAAACTCATAATATGGGATGAAGTTCCTATGCAGAATAGATTTTTGTGTTGAGGTAGTAGATCGTACACTCCAGGATATTTGTGATAGCAAAAAGTCATTTTAGGGTATCACATTCGTTCTTGGTGGATATTTTTGATAAATCTTGCCAGTTATACTAAGGGGAGTTCGTGAGCAATTTGTGGGTGCTTCATTGAGGCAGTCTATGTTATGGAGGGATATACATGTTTTGACCTTGGATCTAAACATGCGTTTGAATAGAACAAATGTTGGAAACACAAATTTTGCAAATTTCTTAATGGAGGTAACATTTCATTGATATCCAAATTTGTGAATATATATTGAATATATTGATTTTGATTATTCACTAATTGTGTGCTTTTATTTTTAGATTGGCACTAACCTACGAGAAATTGTAGACCTTCCATCAACAATACACAAATGTAACAATCTCCACGAATTGATTTACAGTGTTTTTCCATGATTAGAAGTGGTTGGTACAATGACCCCATAATTTCTAACTGAACGTGTCATACTTTCTGCCTGCAATGACGATGTCAGTGCTATAAATGCCGCAGCATTGCAAATTTGCCCCAGGGAGACAGTTACATATTTAGCTGCAGACAAAATGTCAGATGCTGATGAAATTGATCGAACCATCACAAATCGATTTCCTAATGAGTATTTGAACTCTTTGAATCCTTCAGGTTTTCCACCTTTCCTGTTAGAGCTGAAAGTGGGTTGTCCAATAATGTTGTTGAGGAACATTGGACCGAAAGATGGTCTTTCTAATAGGACACGATTGATGGTTATCAGATGTGGTATGCGTGTAATTGAAGCTAGAATATTAAATGGAGATAAATCTAGTAACTTGGTCTTCATTCCAAGAATATCTTTGGCACCGACAACTTCTGAATTGTCCTTTCAAATGACTAGATGTCAATTTCCTATCCGATTAACATATGCTATGACAATTAATAAGTCTCAAGGACAATCTATGAAATTTGTTGGAGTTGATTTGCAAACACCAGTCTTTAGTCATGGACATCTATCTGTCGCACTATTTAGATGCACATCTTCTGATCGTTTACATGTCCTTCTCCTTGAAGATAGGTTGGACTGCATGACAAATATTGTGTACCCTGAGGTTTTGTTATAATGGTCTGTATTCTACAAGGACGAAATGGTATAAATTACTTGCAAGTTTATTTTTGTTGATTGCAAACATTTTAAAATGTTATTTTATTGATTAAACATTTTATTTCATCCATAGAATTGGGATGAAGAAGTGCAGGAGTTAAAAAGAATAAATGCAACCCATCTTTTTTGATGGGGATGTTTGAATAAGGTAATGAAATTTATTTGTTATAGTTTATTTTTTATTTTCAAATTTATAATTTTAAAATCCCTGTCGTGTACTAAATTTAACTGGTTTTGTAAATGCTAGATTGTTGTACATTCCCCCGTTGGAAGATACAGATTTGGATTGATACAATTACATTCAAGGCTGTGATGGAGAGAGAGTACTTACAATGATGTGCAGATAATCCGCATTTTGATGAATTAGATTCAAGAATGACCCATTTTGTAAATGTACTATATATAATTACATTTTGTGATCCGTATTTCACTAAAATCATGACACATGATATATGGCAAGTTAGGTTGTGTCCAAGAATAATGCTTGGTTATTTCGCGTTCAAATTCAATGTTCGATTTTTTTTAGTTGTACCGTGCCTTCAGGCACTGGTTATCCCTATGTTTCGGGTTTACAATTGTTTTATTTTTCTTGACAAATTTTGATAATTGATTATATTTCAAATATTTTTAGGTATACAAGGAAGGATATGAAGATGAAGTTGAAGGTGTTTTTCTATTTGTGCATGTGTGTATTTTTTCTGTTATGTTTTTTGTGCAATTAAGTAATTATACATGGTTATGATTGTGGTGATATGTATAATTATAAGTTTTATAGATAGGTTTAGATTTTTGTGGGCTTCTATTTTTAGATGAAACTCTGTCCAAATTTCTTGAAATTAGTAGGGATTACTTTGATGTTTTGGTGGTTGAATATGTGTTGATGATTGGGTATGTATTGATTATTGTGGTGGTATGGTGAATAATTGTAAGTTTTATAGACAGGTTTAGATTTTTTTGGACTTCTATTTTTAGAGGAAACTTTGCCCAAATTTCTTGAAATTAGTTGGGATTAGCATGGTATTTTGGTGGTTGGATATATGTTGATGATTGGACATATATTGATTATTGTGGTGGTATGGTGAATTATTGTAAGTCTTATAGACAGGTTTAGATTTTTTTGGATTTCTATTTTTAGAGGAAACTCTACCTAAATTTATTGAAATTAGTAGGGATTATCTTGATGTTTTGGTGGTTGGATATGTGTTGATGATTAGGTATATATTGATTATTGTGATGGTATGGTAAATTATTGTAAGTTTTATAGAAAGGTTTAGATTTTTTTGGATTTCTATTTTTAGAGGAAACTCTGCCCAAATTTCTTGAAATTAGTAGGGATTAGCTTGATGTTTTGGTGGTTGGATATGTGTTGATGATTGTGTATGTATTGATTATTATGGTGGTATAGTGAATTATGATGATTGTAAGTTCTGTAGATAGCGTTGCATTTTTATGGGTTCTTATTTTTAGAGAAAATTTATGGATATTTGTATGGACTACCTTGATTTCAAATTAACAGGTTGTTTTAGATTGCAAAGAGTCTTTAGGTAACGTAGGATTCTTCGAGTTTTTGCATGACACTACCTTGATTTCGTTGAAGGCACGGGCAATTACTAGTTGGAGTATATTGGACCTCGCACGGGCCAAATGGTAAAACGTACACAAGTTAAACACATGGGTTATAATCCCGATTAAGGGATGTGATAGACGTGATGTCGGGTTCTGCGACAATCACATGAATTTTTGTGAGTTGACGGGTGGTCAACGGTTGACAAAAGGGACCTCAGGATTTTGGGATGTCACAGCTTGGTATTAGAGCATAGGTGTATGAATTACCTAGGGCTTGATGGGCATTGGGTCTAGACCATTGCATTCATGTTATGTGTTTAATTGCTACACACTATGGGAAATATATACATGGTCAAATGTATATGAAAAAGGGAAACACTAGGGTTAGAAAACATAACCTTAGGTTTCGGGAAAAGGGATGAACTGTGTAGTTCATGGTGTAATAGTCTACTAGTATGGGGTATACACACTACTAGAGAGACAAGGAGAAAAATCTCAAAGTTTAAACTTGATTCCCTATGTAGGGATACTATGTGAGTGTTCGATTGCTATTTGACATATGTGTAGATGGCAAATCGAGGAAGAGGACGTCGAGGCGGTGGGTGGAACAACGAACCACCATCAGCCTTTGACCAACAAGCCTTTGTGGAGGCTATTGGTGCGATGCTACGATTGCACAAGCTAGTGCTACAGCTACCCATGTTGCACAGACAGGTGCAAATGTGTGCCAAGGATGCACGAATAACCTCTAGAGGTTCAAGACTCATAAGCCTTCGTTATTCAAGGGAGGGGCGGATCCGATGGTAGCCGACCATTTCTTTCGTCAAGTCAGCAAGATATTAGAGGCAAAGGAGATCACCTCTGATGCCACGAAGATTAGACTAGCTGCATTCTAGCTAGACGGAGAAGCCCAAGTGTGGTGGGATTGGGTGAAGGACTCAAAAAACTTTGAGTTAACGACTCAATGCAATTCACTTCATGCAATTCTTCTTCCTCTCGGGGCTGCTTAGCAATATCAAACACATTTAATTCTAAAGTCATATTCCCAAATGAAAGTTCATAATTTCATTCCTACAATTAATCAATGCATTTGATGTAGCTAGGAATAGTCGCCCTAAAATGACAAGAATTTGTGTAGAGACATGCAAGACTAGTTGTATATCCAAGACAATAAAATTCATTGGGAAATAAAACTTATCAACTACAAGTACATCCTCCACAACTCCACTTGAAATTTTTACAGAAGGATCCACCAACTACAACGTGACATTAGTGGGTTTTAATTCACCCAATCCTAACTGCTCGTAGACAAAATATGAAACCAAATTAACACTGACTCCAAGATCAAGCAGAGCTTGCTCAATCCTGAAGTTCCTGATTATATATGAAACTATAGGACTTCCAGGATCTTTGTACTTCATAGGGGCCTTGTGCTGAATGATAGCACTAGCCTGTTCAGTTAAAAATAATCTTTTCAGTACATTGATTATTCTTTTCACTGTGAAAAGATCTTTCAAAAACTTGGCATAGGATGGGACTTGCTTGATTGCATCCAACAGGGGTATGTTAATCTCTTACTTTCTTAAACAACTTGAAGATTTCAGCATGGTTATTCAATGGTTGAGGTTTTTTGACTCTTTGGGAGAAGGTAAAGGAATAGGACTTGTTTTTCCTTTTCATTAGGCAACTGTTTATTTTCCAATCAATAGTTCAAGCTCGATTGGTTCATTTACAGGAATTGACTCAACTATTGGCTCAAGAGTTTTGGCTTTAATGGTCTTGTCAATCACCTTATCACTTCTTAGTGTGTTAATTGCTTGTATTTGACTCAAAGAAGGTTCGAAAGATACGACATTAGAGTGGTTTTGACCTTGCGGTGGTTTAGGTTGATATGGGAATATTTCCTTCTCTATTGTGCTTAAAGACTGGGTCAATTTGGCTAAATGACTCTTAATATCCTCAATATTCTATGAAGTTTAAGCCTTGAAATCATTAAATGCATGGGTAGTCTGAGTATTGAAACTCATTTGACTTTGAATGAACTGGTTCATGGTGTCCTCTAAACTCCTCTTGTGTGGGGGTTTATAAGACTGATATGACTGTTGAGTCTAGGATTGTGGTGAAGGTCGACCTAGTGACTGATTCATAGGCTGTGTATTTTTTCAAATGAAATTTGGGTGATTCTGCCACCCTGGGTTATAGGTTTCAGAATAGGGATTGGATAAGGCTTGTTAAAATTTGAAATGGCATTGGTTTTGTTCCATCAAGACCTCTTTGAATGCTGGGATAGTGGAACATTCCCCGGTGGGAGATCCTGACAAAGCACAGATTCCACACAATTGATCAGTGGGTGACACAACATAAACTTCCTTGATTTTTTTCATCTCTAGAGCGTCAAGCTTTCAAGACAAAGTATCCATTCTGGCCCTTAGGTCATCATCTTCTTTTAACACGTATTTCTGTCCTTGGGATGAAGAGGGCTTAGTTTCAACAATATTTGGTGAGGTCAAGTCCCACATTTGGGAACTCTTAGAAATAGTATAAAAAAACTCAAACGCTTCATCGAGACTCTTACCCATGAATTTCCCCTAGGCCATCATTTCAACAAATTAACGCAATACGAACGGGAGGGCATCATAAAAGAAACCAACTAAGGTCCAAATCTCAAATGAATGATGTGGGCAAGCTTGGAGAAGATCTTTAAATCTCTTCCAGTATTAATAAAAAATTTCTTCCACTTTCAAATAAAAATTCATGATTTGTTGTCTCAATGCATTAGTGCAGCGCACAGCCAAAATTTTTTAAAAAATTCAATTTGTAAAACTTGCCAACTTGGAATGGATTGAGATTTTAAAAAATTTAGCTACTGTTTAGCCTTATCCTTCAACAAGAAAGGAAAAAATTTCAACCGGGCCATTTTCTGAATTATCTTGCAATGCACCACGCACTTCCTCAAATTCTTTCATATGCAAATAAGAGCTTTCAGACTCAAGATCATGCAACTGTGGTAAAATGTGTAGTGTCCCTACTTTAATATTAAAATTAGGAGCATTAGTGGGAAAATCAAAACATGATGGGACACTAGTGCGTGTGGGATGCAAGTATTCTCTTAAAGGTCAGACATTCTAAACTACCTCTTGTTCGCTTTGATTATTATTAGTCATGTTTTACTCAAAAGAGTTTGATGATGCTTGTGACGATGAAGATGACGAAGATGAAGGACTAGACTAATTTACAGACCCTACTAATGACTTAACAAACATAAACAATAAAAATATGACAAACACATGTAATACAACGAGACAACTTCCCTATTTGTTTTGAAATCACCGTAACTCCCCGGTAAATGCTCCATAAAACTTGATCTGACTTGATTCATGTCATACACCTAAGTATAAGTGGTCAAATTACAATATTTCTCAATTAAGTCTGAGGTTGAACCCACAGGGATCTAACTGTCGATATTCAAAACAAAAAATGGTAAAATTGTCGTGTGTTTAGTATGCAATGAAACAGCTTGCGATGTGAGTTTAGAATTGTCAAATAAATACTTAACTAAAACCTTGAATAACAATGATGAAAAGGTACTCTTCAGTGCAGGGATCCAACATATATCACAATGTTCATTTATGAAAATGCCACCATACAACAATTAACTCTCATTTCATTGGAAAGCTAACTGGTAGGTTTGTTGTATAACTGAACTATATCACAACAACTAATTAGGTTAGTCGAAAGGTCTATGTACCATGAAACAATCAAATAACCCTAGTAAACCCAAAGGTTAACCATTCAAAAGGTTTACTCTAGCTATTCAATTGGCAAGTTGATGATTTAATGAAGACAGAGTTCCAGTTTATGCATTGAATCAAAAGCATTGACTATAGCAAGAATTAACCCGTCTATAACCAATCTCCCGACTGTTACATAAAGCCCAACTACGTACATTACTGTATCATGCATAAAGTGCGTAATAATTATAGATTGTATGGTATATAGCATTAAGCTCTGCTCGGTATTCATAAACATGAGCATATTATAATAGTAACCATCCATCAATTAAGGAAGGTATAAACATTAACGCATAAATAAGACATCAGCATTTTCATAACTTAAGCAGTATCATACATGCATTCACCCTTCACCGAAGAGTATAAACGGACTACTCACCCCTCATTGTTATAGACGAGCAATAAGAGTGAGATGATCTCATTGCAACCGAAAACAAAATATAACATNTCATACATGCATTCACCCTTCACCGAAGAGTATAAACGGACTACTCACCCCTCATTGCTATAGACGAGCAATAAGAGTGAGATGATCTCATTGCAACCGAAAACAAAATATAACATGTCATTCCCCAAGGAATAGTTGAAACACTACCACTCTTATTACCAATTAGGGCGCAAAAGTGAGAGAGGTTCAACCCTCCAAGTGGAAAAAACAACAAAAAATGTAGAAGTAGAGAAAATTATGGCTGAGAAGTGATTAGGGCAAGGCTTCACTCTTCTTTTCTTTCTCTCCTTTTGTCTCTCTTGCATTGGACTAAACTCTAGCGAATCCTCTTGAGAAATGGCTGGAGCAGGCAATTAATAGGCACCGAAATGAGGGAGTAAGGTGGCAGACACTCAGGCTGACCAATAGGAGGCCTTTGTTGCTAAATGGACCAATGGGAAAAGAAAGAGAAGTGAGGCGGTTTAAGGATCCTCCGGACGCCACCACCACCGTCCAGATGGTGGAGATCCTCTAGTTTCTCCATGTTTGGAAGCCTCTTTGTTAGAATTGTTGATTTGTGAATTATACTTGCCTCCCCTTCTTCATTTAGCCTTTACACTTTGATCCTCTTGAACTTCTGTATTTTCACTTGAAACCCTGCAAAATGTACAAACTACGCATTAACCCTAATACTTTATAAATTAATCATTTTATCCTAGTTTACACACACAATTAACCCTAAACCCTAGTTCATTTACACACTTTTTTGGGCTAATCAGCAAGATGGTAGGATTTTCTGGTCTACTTCCATTTCACATTGCACTACGAGCATTGAAGTGTAAATGAATTTGTTGATGCACTCAGTCAGAAGTCAATTGTTGATAGGATGGTGATCTTGCTTTGTCAAGTTGTTGGGTGTATGTTGCAAAAAATTCAAGACCAGACGAAGGATGGTCATATGACTAGATTGCTGCATAAACAAGTCTAGGAAGGTGTGACCAGACAATTTTAGGTAAAGGAAGGCGTCCTCTATCCCAAAGGAAAAAGACCATATGTCCCAAACACTAGCGAACTTCAACAACTGTTGCTAAAAGAAACACATGATGCTCTATAGGTAGGGCATCTAGGGCAAGAGCATCCTTTTGCTCTATTGGCAAAAAATTAACATTGGTCCCGCATGGAAACTGATGTGGCACTTTATGTGCGCAACTACTTGGTGTGCCAATAAGACAAAAGGGAAAGGAGGAAGATGTCAAGTACCTTGGAACTTGTCCCTTCCATGTAGACCCTAGGAAAGTGTTTCCATGGATTTCATCAACAGGTTGCACATGGTGAAGGAGCTTACTTCAATTTCTGTTGTGATTGACAAATTCTCAAAGTATGCAACCTATGTACCTACTCCAAAGATTTGTTCTACAGAAGTTACAGTACTAATGTCCTTTAATATTGTTAGCAACAAAGATACTAGAATTACAAGCTGATTTTGGACAGCCTTGACTATGCTAATGGGCACCCAGCTCAACTTCTCCAAAAATAGTCATCAACAGACTGACAGGCAAACTGAATGTGTGAATGTTATGCTAAAGGAGTATCTAAGGCATTATGTTACAACAAACTAGCAGAACTAGGTTGATTTATTAGATTTGGCATGGTTTTACTACAACTGGAAACAAAGTTCCTCCACTAGGAAGAGTTCATTCGAGTTGGCAACTAGTAAACAACCTCTCACTTTACATGAGGTAGCCAAATAGAAATCTCAAGGGAGATGACATGCAGCATATCAATTCGCTTGGGCTCATCAAGAGAGGACTAAGGAGGCAAAGGATTGCTTAGGAAAGGTAGTGAAAAGGATGAAGAAATGGGCAGATGAGAAACAGAGGCTAGTAGAGTTCGATGTTGGTGACATAGTGATGTTGACACAAACCCCTTAGATATGGAAAAAGGTCACTTGCACAACTACACATAAGGGATTGATCTAGTGCTATGAAGGTCCTTTTGTTCTTACAAAAGGATCGGTAAGTTGGCTTATAGGATGGATCTTCTAAGTCGGCTCGAGTTGCACCTGGTTTTTCATGTTGTGTTTCTAAAGAAGTACATGGAGGACCAAGACAACCTTACCAAAAGCATTCGGCATCGAGCTCCTCCTACAATTATAAAGCAATATACGGATGTGGGAGAAGCTATCCTTAATCATAATATGAAGGGTATGAGTAAGAAAAATAGAAAAACTCATTACCTAGTCAAGTAGAGAGAAGGCTTCAGAGGAAGCTACTTGGGAGAATGAGACAACGTTGTGGTAATTTAAAGACTTGATCAAACAATATCATGCTACACCTTCCAATGAGGTCGTGTGATACTTTAAGTGGGGGTGGATTGTCCGACCCTTATTGACTTGAGTGGAAATGGATGTGTCTCAATGGCACCTTACACCAAGGCACTTCATGGCTCTAAAGCAAGGTGGAGTAGTTAAGATACTCAACAAAAGACTCTAATCATAGTGATTCCTCTGTTCAACTGATGTCCATTCTTGTCACTTTGAAAATCCTTCTAAGAACATATAGAGTGGCTAGTGAAAGTTAGGGGCACCAAGAGCCCAAGAAGACTTGAACCCCCAAGCCCTGGCACATTTGGGCAAGGCACACAAACAAGGTTCTTGTCACGGGTTGAGGCAAGGTGAGAAAAGGAAACTCGAGATAATGTCAACACATAGTACAATTGAGGCAATGTTGGTGCATTGCTTTATAAGGCATGGCTTAAGCTTGCCTCAACATGCTTGACTCAGTTAAGACAAGTTGTGCCCAAGGCTTTGCTTGGAATTTGGTGACACATGGCTAGGAGAAGCCTACTTAACGCATAGACGGATGACCAAGGCAGTTGAAAGGAATCTCTATCCATGGCCTGCCCATGGGTAACAGCTGTGGACGGTTACCAGGTATGACAACATGGGCAAACAATTGTGAGCAATTATGAAGTCAGGTGTTGAACCGGGGTAAACGCCGGTTACCTGTCAAGCAGAGATGCACCTTGACTTGGTAATTTTGGCCATAAACTGTCACTAGTAAACCCTAAACGAAAGGTGGCATCACCTACCATCTTCTTTATGTAAATAAGGTTCGCTAGGGCAAACTGTAGATAAGAGTCCTTGAACTGAATTGTGGATTCCTTATATTGAGTAATAGTTTTTCATATACTTCGTGTATCCCTTTACGAGTTTTGAGGGTATCCTCCTCCGTAAAAAATTTTGGCAAACTGAGTTACACCATGACACTAACCAAGTTCGTTGGAGTAATTGTAGGCTACAATCGAACTACTATATATTGTTGAATGCTCCGAGATATTTGATTGCAAAAGCTATTTCTGCATGTAATACATGCCAACTCAATTTCAATTATGATGTCAGATATTTGTACATGTTCACATGTACAAACATAATTGAACAATATTACATGCATTTCATAGAAGTACGCAGTAATAGA
This sequence comes from Ilex paraguariensis, assembly GCA_963454935.2. Classification (NCBI taxonomy): domain Eukaryota; kingdom Viridiplantae; phylum Streptophyta; class Magnoliopsida; order Aquifoliales; family Aquifoliaceae; genus Ilex; species Ilex paraguariensis. The sequence continues at coordinate 883,874 of CAUOFW020001058.1, read as the reverse complement.
CAAACAAGGAAAACAGAAGAAAGGGAGTTACTGCAACAGACCGGCTAGACCAACTCTCAAGTCAATAAACCAGGTCTTCACCTAGTAGACCAAGGTTTCTGCAGAAACAGGTTTCCAGACCCAAGGCTTAACTGATCAGATAAAAGCTAAACAAGGACAAACAAGAAAGGTTTAAACCAGTCGCAACCCTGCAAATCTTCATGAGTCATAACTTCAAAAGTGAATGGATCTCACCTTCATGAATTGACTCATTTTGCTAAAACATGATACTAACATTTAACTTCTCCTGTGATATTTCAGTACAAAATTGCTGACTACTAGGATGGCAATATGCCAACTGGTTGTACTGACCCATTTAGAACACACAGCAGACCATGTAATAGGCAATCACAACATCGCCTAGCTTTAAATTTTATACATGAAAACTGGTTTGGATGCTTTAGTAAGCTTTTGAAAATAGAGAACTTTTCGTTGGTCGTATCAGCATCATCAGACGTAAAAAAAAGCTCATCTCCCCTCCAAGACACCAGTCACCCATCAGCTTGCCGTGTCATGATACAGGGTACTCTACTGTGTTTAAAATCCAAATTGTCAATAAGCAAAACAGCCAAGTTCTAAAATAAAATGCTTCATAAAAGAAAAAAACATTGTCCCTGCTCTCTTGCCTTCGACCATGAGATGTCACTGCTATAAATATACTGCAGAAAACTGGTACTGAGCTTCATCCAAAAAAATTCAATCCACAAAATAGCACCAATGTACGTAGGGTGCAGCCACTCAAAGCATGCTATTCATTTGGACTCCCTCTGGACCGGTGCTTCCGCTTTTTACTCCTGAAGAAGAAGCATTAAAGTGGAGTGCGCACAAGACAGGATGAGAGAGAGATTGGTATTATAATAACAATTTGTTGTTTATAAACAAATGCATAGTTAGTACTTCTCATGTGAGCCAGGATCCCGACATGATTTGAGCTTTCGATCAATGTGCTTCATATCAGCATTCGTACGGATCACAAGCTTATTCACCTGTATGCATTATCCAGCAAGAAATTTAAGTAGGTTAGTGGAGCTGAAACAAAACCACATGCCCATATGTTAGGAAGTCAATTGCATCCATTAAACATAGCTATAGCATGATCTTTAACAAACAACTATAAAACTGGTTTCCATAGTGAATTGGGATTACAATAACATTTGTACCAGAGAATCTATGGCACTTAAAGAAGCAGTGAGTTCTAAAATGGTTAGTGCAGGATGCTGGCGAGATAGAATGCTCCTCAAGTATCTACACGGTAATTGAATTTGAAGAGAATGACAATTAGGAAGGAAATGGAATTGGACTGCAAGAAAATAAATTAATAGTGATCTCTGAAAGCCAATGAAACCTTTCAAAGTCGAGGACTCCTTGCACCTCATTTGACCTGCGCAAAGCAGCCAACGCCAACTGCATCAAAATAGATGCATGAAAAAATGTTAAAAAAACCTAAGCAATATTATTCTGCAGAGAACGAGAAAATAATATCAACCTGTGATTGAACCTTAGAAGTGAAAGTTCCCTCCACATCCCTGGCTAATTAATGGACCTTATTGCCTATGAATTTACTCATCATTATCACACTTTCCAATCCAACCATGGATAGCCAAGCTATTTATTTATTTTACGGTTCCTATTCTCAGCCACAGGACATCAGTGAGGGTCACTCCTGTTATGCCAAGTAAAAGGTCTTATTTGTGTATAATTATTGCTGGTAGATGTTAGTGTCTTATTTTTATATATTATACAAAGATTAATTAGTGTAGGATAATATTGTAATTATCCTATCCAGTTATAAATAAGAGAGTGTAAAGCAGCCTATGTAAAACCCCAATCCATTTCCATAAGATTCAGAGCGCTAATAACCTTCGTATGTACTAAATGATGCAGTATCCAAATAATGAGCAAACTCTGATACAAAATCCATAAACATAACGAGTGTTTGCTATTAAGCTCAACAAATCAACTTACCATACACAACTATGATACGACTCAGTCATAGACTTATTACAATCTACACATGTACATCACGATCACTACAATTTACATGTCTCAACAACATTATTCAACACTTAGAATAAAAACCCTCAAAATAGGTAATTCAATCATTCACGAATTGCCACGCTACCTGCTAATCTGAAAAAAGAATAATAATATAGGTGAGCATCAACAGCTCAGTTAATTAACTCAATACCAAGCAAATGAGTTTGAAAAGACATACCTTGACATGATTGAGCAAAAGCAAAACAAGCATTTCATACGTATATACGAACATCTTCACTTCATGTAAAACAGTAACAACTAGATAAAACTGTGAAGGAGATTTCAGAACATCATGTACAGTGTCAGACCAGTGAGCAATCATCCTAACAAACCACTCAGGGTCAACATGATCATCCAAATCAATCAAATAAACCTTTTAGGGGACTTCCACCCCAAGAAAGATATGTCCCTAAAATCAATTTGGTACCCAAGTCCGAAAACAAACAGGGCCACCCAGGCATTTACGAACTCAATGAGAAACCTTCTACAACCTCAACTTGATACGTAAACCATCTGCCACCCGACTTGTGTGCACTTATATTTTGTTTAAAAGGATCTTAGCATTTCATTCAATACGAACTAGACGGTCATTTCAAACAATTGTGCATAACTGCCCTCAAAACCCTAATCCGTGTCCGAATCCGAACCAAATATCAAAACACCCAATCATAAATTTTAAAACATGTCAAATGAACATAAATAACATGGAATAATTTAAAAGCATCACTTAATTTGGAATTGAGAAACCCTACCTCTTGCAATATTTGGATATAAAATGACCAAAAAAGAAACGATGTTATTTTTCAATTAACAATTTAACTAAGCAAAAATGAATATAAAATTTATTTGGCAAAAATCACCCAAAAATTAAATCAAATTGACCCCGAAGGAAAAACAGACATTTTACATCACATATTGATCCGTGTATCAAAGTGACCTCAAATTTTATTGGGACCTCGCACGGACGTCACAAAACTTTTGGCACCGACCAGAGATCAATCGGACCTTGGACGTGCCCACACTTGTTGTCGAAGTCCACTGATGTCCCCTTCCCCACTTCATCTTCAACTTTTGATCATTTTTCCTTAAGTGCAGAATTTTCTGCTCAACTACAGAACTTCACACCTCCATTTCACCTTTGTTTCAAATCCTTTTTCAGTGATTCCAAAGCCTATATTGCTCTCCTACAAACCTAGTTTTGAACCATGCCCATAACTCCCTTTGAATCACCCTCAAACTCCACGAATATATGGTCAATGTTAGCTCCAAAATTAATTTTCAAAACAAGGCCGACCAGAAACACCCCCCCCCCCCAAAAAAAAAAAAAAAAACATCCAAATCCAATTTCAATTCCTTGGGTTCAAATTAGCTAGAAACACTACCCCCTTCAAAGTTTAATTAAACTCTCACGCCATCGTTCCACCACCACTAAATAACTACTTGACACCCACCAAACACAACCATAACAATCAATTAACCCAAAGTATGCTCGAATCTCAACCCGTTTTAAAATCCGAAAATCTACTAAACTTTAAAACACAAATTCATGCATTGATACTAAACCAAATTAAAATTTAATTACATGAATAGATTCCTAGCATCATAATTAGTCTAGTAGTATACCTCTTGAAGCTCGAAGATCACTCTATAGAAATCCAAAATTTTAAAGTCTAAGCTTTCTCTCTCTACATTTCTCCTCTCTCTCCTATCCATTGTTTTCCCTTCTCTTCTTTATACTCCATAGTTGTTGAGTCATGCTGCTCCAAGCAACTGTGTGGAGTTCATGCAGCCATGAAGGAGCTCCAGTCGGCACCTTGCAAAGCTAGAAGATTTGAGATGTTTCCAATGGCAATTTGGTAATTTCACTATTTTTTGCTAATTTCAAAAATTAATTAATAAATTTTTTTTCAAAAATTACACATATATTAAATCAAGCACTAGAAAATTATTAATTAAATTTTTGGACATCAAATTGACATCCAATTTGATCCGTTAATGCAACTCCTGCACCCCAAACTACCCGGTATACGCTAACCCAAACTTGCCTGACTGCACATCCTAGCTCGTTTCTCTTCACCAATCATGTTCTTACACCTAAGCACCCCCTATCTACTTGCAGATTATCAACACGCTATTATTTCATGCTCCAGCTCTCTAGACTCTAAGCCCCTAATTGCACTCGTACACTCACTTATGTCCCAATTCTCGATCTCCAAACACCATGTCGTTACAACCTAGCCCATTATTCTCTCATTCTCTTCTCCCATTCTCCTCTCTCATTCTCTTCTAACCCTAACCTTAATATATCAATTATTGTTTTAACTTGGTATCAGAGCAATTAATCCAAGACAAATAACAATCAAACAATAGTGCATAAGACTCTAACAATAGAAAACTTTTGTTTTATGGCCAACAAAAGAGTAAGAAAAACTCGACATTTGATGGTTGAGGCAACAAAG